>CANNZV010000015.1:47279-647279 GCA_947561585.1 Caprella mutica
CAGCTTCTTCACTCTCATCGTCCACTACCTGATGAGGGATGATTGGGAGCCTTGTTTGCTATGAAAGATAAATAGATGTTTAAGTTTTGTAAAGGAAAATTATATAAGAGTTTATAGCAGTATTAAAAAGCTCAATTACCAAATATTTATATAGGTTTTGAAAAAAAACTCTTCCAAGAAGTTCTCAGCAAACGTTTTGTTTAAGTAGCCCAGACACTGCGGGGTTTCAACTGTCAATCTTAAATGGAAAAGAAGAAGCTGAAACCACCTATCTGTGGCGATAAATTAGTTTTAAAGTTTTAACGCAAAGCAAGTTTCAAAGTATTTCAATCAAATTTTAAGTTTTAACGTAAATAATTTTAATAGTTCAACAAGAAGTGATTTTAAAAGCATAATATTTATATAATTTTTAACAAATAAATAGATTTATCTTAAACTTTAGGAAACCTTAACAAGTTATAAAAGATAAAGTATAACTTTTACTGTTATGTATAGATTTTAACTTTTGGTAGATTTTGACAAAGAGATTTAAAGTCTAGGTAGATTTCACAGGGGAACCAATGTGACTGAGGATTTAAAAACCAAGAAAGTGACTAACCCTTTCGATCCGCCTTCCCTTTTCCAGACGTTGACGCTGCCATTATGAACCTGGCTAGGCGATCGAAGTTTGTTAGTCCTCCATGGTGCAACTCCCTGTGTCAATGTGCTTCTTCCCGCTATCATGCAGTAAGCTTTCTTTGCCCTCCGCTGATATCCTGTGCCACCCACTTTCCGCCTCCGGTGCTCTCACTCTCAAGTGCTCTTAGCCCATCATTGTGATGCTGGCACTGGAGCTTTGTATATGTTACGGCGTATCAATTTGTACTGACTAGAATAGCTGGGCAAATGATTAGGTTGAGTAACTTTCAGGGAAATTACCCCAAATCCATGGTTCCCCCGAAAGCTACCCCAAAAAGTTATTACCATATTAAATTTATCGCCACAGAAAAATAGCATATCATTTACATAATAGCAAATTATAGCATAATATAGCACACTCCGGGGGGAGGATTCAAATTATTATAGGTAATTTGAATTAAAGGTTCACCTGCAGCAAGAAAAAAAACACCAATCCCACTGCCATCTAAAAAAAATCTGTAAACATTAATATTAAAAGATAACAATGAACATATTGAGCATGCACAAAACTTAGAACAAAATAACATATATACAATTTTGATTATTTACAACAAGTTATTTCTCTGAAACTAGAAACAACTTTTTATTCTCTTTGCTGCTTTAACAGCAGCTTTACGTTTTACCCCTTTAAGTCCTTTAACAGAATGATAGTTCTGCTTCTTGCTCTTGAAGCATTCTGTCTTATCAGGTACTTCAGCAAAAAGAGAATCATGCTCTGCTACATCTTGCGCAGCCAAAAGTGGAATGATTGACGTTGCATGACGCTTTACAGTTTCACCATTACCCTTCCTTAGGACTGCTCCGGTAGATTCGTTTAATGAATTCAGTTGGAGTTTCATGACTATTCCCATAGGGTAATTGGCTGGTTTGCAATGTTCTTCTTTAAGAAGAACAATATCACCAACATTCAATCTTCTGTGCTTAACTGGCTGATAGCGTCCCTTGCGGTCGGTTGCTTGAGAGATTAGTTTAGTGACGAACTCTTCGTTATAGACCTTCCGCAGACTTGCACGGGCTTTTCTCAACTTATGATGCATATCCAATAAATTCTGCTTGTCGTGCACACCATCTAGCCAGTCCTCATCTTTCGGCAACTGCTGTAAATGAGGAACAATATTAATAGACATCAAGTGATAGCCATGAACAAGCAGTTCAGGCGTTATTACATCAGGAAGTAACATCTTATCATCTCTGAGAGATTCTATAAATGCAACTGGTCTCTTATTAGCTAATGAAATAACTTCCACAATTAAATATTCAAACTCTCTCAAACTGACAATACTATTTCTAATTGAACCATGAATCAACCGCTTTGTAAGTTTTACCATGCTTTCCACCAAAGATCCCAGTTCACTATTTCCCTTGAAATATTGTTCAAAGGATATTAGTTTAGATCCATTCTCCTGAAAATAACTATAAGATTCAGGATCACTAAGAAAACTAGACATTGTATTTGCCCCAGAAACTAAGTTAGACCCCATATCTGAAAGAACAAGTTCCGGAACTCCATATTCCAAACAATGAAGACCAAACGACCTGAGAAATTCAGTGGTAGACATATCTAATGACACCTTCAGGTTAACTGCTCTGGAATATAAACAAGAAATGCACAACACATAGACTTTATTGTTCAAATCGCCCATCTTTACAGTAAAGGGTCCCATATAGTCTATAAACACATTGGAATAAGGTATTGTATTGGGATCAGAGCGGAAATCTCGATATGGACTCTGATTGAGTTAAATTGTTCGCTCGTTAAATCTACGACAGCGAACACAATCACTCAGCAACTTCTTAACTACAGAAAATATAGAAGGTATCCAATACTCTTTTCTCAAAGCAGTCAGGCATGCATAAACGCCTGAATGATTCATATTAGTGTGAGTCTTTGAAATGATTAATCTAGTTAAATTACTATTCGCAGGCAAGAGAATAGGACAATTTATATTAGCTTGCAAACTATTATGCTTCAACATCTTACTCCCAACCCTCAAAATGTTTAATTTGTCCTTGAATACATTCAACTGTTTCATTATAGGAGGCATGTCTTTAATTTTCCCATTGGAATCAAAATACTGATAAACTTCAGGAAAACTACTATGCTGCTCAACAGTAATCATGTGTTGCAGGCAATCGTTTGAAGGATTAAAAGAATTTGAAACAACTTTCCCGATTTTACTCTTAAGCTTATTGATGAAAGTTAATACTCTGGAATAAACCTTAACATACTTATCAATTGAAGAGTAACGGTTTAATGGTATCAAATGCACAGGTGGTTCAACTATTACAGCTGTACATGTACTCGAACCCAAAGTATGTTTCAAGCCTAAATCTGGCTTATCAGGAACCGTAAAGGAAAACAAGGATGCTTCCACAATACTCTAGTCCGAATCTGTCAAAAACAAAGGACCTGATACATAGTTAGATTTAATCAGACATTTATATGAAGTAGGTCGGGTAATTAAGTCTACTGGGTTGCTAATACCATCCACAAACCTGAAAGAAATAGTATTAGAGTCACACAATTTCCTTATTACTTCCAGCCTATTCTTGACAAACACAGAAAGTTTGTTTAACTTATCCAAATTAATAAAGTGAGACTTAATCCAATTTAATGCAACAAGGCTATCTGAATAAATTACCAGATTCGTAATGTCTATTGGGTGAAGACAAGATTCACCCCCCAAATCATTTTTAAGTTCAGATAAAGTTTCTGCACCCAGAACGATAGCCATCAATTCTAAGCACGGAATAGTTTTCCCCTCCAATGATCTCCCAACAAACCTATTCCTTGCTAGTAAGAAATTAACGTTTCTAGTTACCTCATTCACCGAGTATACAGTTTCTCCAAATATGTCTTTGCTGCTGTCTACGAAGGCAATCAAACTATAAGCCTCTTTTCTTCGGCCAATGCATCTTGGTATTATCAAAGGTTTAGCACAATTCACCTGTTTACAAATGTTAGCCCATTCCTTACAAACATCTCCAGATAAAATCTGATCCCAACCAAGATGCTTTTGTAATTGAAGCCCGTGTAAAAGCAACCGAGCACGAATCATAATTGGTCCATCAAAATTGTAAGGATCAAAATTTTCAGCGATAGATCTGAGAATTAATCTTTTAGTATTAGCGGCAATATCGAGAGTCTTCTTCTTGGTACTTAAAGTATCCTCATGTTTATCCCACTTCAAACCAAACAAATTGACTTGAGGATCATCAGATCCCTTCCTCTCAGAATCCTCTTCGTCCAGCTTTTCCTCCAACAACTTATCATTGGTACAGAATTGCTGAAGAGAAAACTGATAAGGTTCAAATATACCCCTTAATTGATCATAAGCCCAATCGATATCATCAGAGGTATTTGCCGTAACACTACCGTTGTCCATATATATAAGGGTATAAATTAGTCTCTTCAACTCAACCAATCTGTTAGAGTCTCCAATTCAATCAACGACCAAAATTTTGAACAACGCAACCATTAATATAGTTGGACTGCATCTGAGCCCGAAGCTCAATCTAAGGTTACGAAATGCTTGAATCGTGAAATCACCCTCTGTCGGGTTCTTAAACCAGAAAAATAATAACTTGCTAATATCTACATCTTTTAATCCAATCTGAAGGAAAGCCTTTTTTAAGTCGAAACATAGAAGTTTCTCATCGAATCTAAGTAAGAGCAACGCAACTACAAGCTTATGGTTCAAACACGGCCCAGAAAACATTGCCTGATTGTGACTGATACTTCTCGATTTTGAAGAATCTTTAGCGCATAAATTAGATAGATAAACTATTCTACATTTAGTAGATTCGTTTTGCAATTTAATAATAGGCATGTGGGCCAAAAAACTGTATTCTGGGAATTCAGCTAAATAGCTTTCTAAGTTATCAATTCTCTCAATAAATCCCATATTAACCAATTCTCTGATGGATTCATCCACCATAATAATATTGCCAGACTTAACTAACTTCTTCCTATTAGATTCCAGTACATTCTTAGCCAAATTCAAATTGTTAGCCAACATATGGCTAACTCTTCCATTCCATAAGAGAGGCATCACTAACCTACCGTCTTCTTGACGAATAGTATTTTCAAGCAAGAAATCAATTAATTTAATGTTGACTTCAGAGTCTCTTTCTTCACACGTGTGTGAAGTTTTATGCAAATGATAGTCGCATTCATCGTCTAAAACTTCCTCCAATGCTCTATCTATCAAGTGTTTACTATCGGGATTTTTCTCATCAAATTTGAAACTAGTATTGGACAACAAATTACAAGAATAAACATTTAACCCTGCATTCACCGCTAAAAAACTAGCATTAGTTTTAACTTTAATGGAAGGAGTTTCCTTCTCAAATGGAGGTAAAAGATTAATATCCGAAAGCATCTGTTTAACATCTCCCATCAACATCACCCCTACGTCTGAAATAGAAAATACAGATCGCTTCCTTTCACCAAATGACACAGTTTTTTCAGGAAAACAATAAGCAGCACTTGAACCCAAAATCAAATCTATGTTGTTTATACAGTCATTTCCGGTTATCAAGTAACTGTCTGCCATTGTATAGCCAGCACGTTCAAATCGTTCGGCTACCTTGGATACTCCAGGAAGATTTAAAGTAATCTTTATTCTAGGTAGGGTCAAAGCTTCAATAATTTTTTGTTCACCTCCCAACTTCAAACTAATTTCCACCAATCTACTGGTATATATTTTAGAATGATTTATGCCACTTAAATCTAGTTCAACATTATTCTCTAAAATCTTATGATTAAATTTAGTCAATAACTTTTCAGAAATTAGGTTACTCTGACTTCCAGAATCTTTTAAACCTCTTAGTTTTATTCCATCTACAGTTTCACAGGTAAAAGTTGGTAAGATGGAATCAGTTAAATGAGAAATGTGGTAAGAATTTCTATATAACATCCCGCTAACTAAAGTAGCTTTCTTATTAGGCGAACCATGTGGTCTTAATTCACCAGGACACAAAAGAGAAAAATGCCACTCCGAACATTTAATGCAAGATTTCCTAAATCTAAATTTACAATTAGCAGCAATATGGTCTAAGTTACCGCATTTAATACACCCTTTCAGTTCCTTTAATCTTGCCAATTTCTCAACAGGACTACAATATAATGAACATTTATTAATAGGATGGTCAAATTTCACTGGGCGACATAGAGTGCAAATTACAAAGGGATTATCTGTAAGTTTAGTTTTATTATCTGTTGGAACTATTGCGAAAACATTTGAACTAGACTTTGTCTTAGGATGCATATTGGTATTACCTCTCTTAGCCCGAAACGTATCCTGAGCTATCTGATACCTTTCATTGGCTTTAAAGAAATTATCATTAATCTCACCTAGAGTAGGTCTAATACTATTAGTTACATGAATTAACTGGGTTTTGAAAGATTCATTCAAACCCATAAAGAAAAAATACTGCAAAACATCTTCAACAACTATTTCAAGTTTAGTTACAGATTGCTGTACTTTTTTCATCTCACTAATGTAACTGAATGGCTCATCATCGTAATTTAATTTCATCTCTGTTAATTTTCTAATTACATTAAATTTTTGTAATGAATTAGTAGCAAATGCAGACATTAAAAGTAACTTCGCATCACTATAAGTCTGCTTATCCGCATCCAAAGACTCAATCAACAAAGCAGCTTTACCTTTAATTTGCTGCTTCAACAACAAAAATTTATCGAAGTCAGCATAATTAAATTTAGAAATAGTGTCCTCGAAATTAGTGAAAAATAATTCTAAATTCTCACCATCGAAGCTGTTGAATTCAGGAAGAGGAGCAGTTGGAGACTTCAATAATGACCGCATCTGCGAACCGTCAGGTCCCCCTCTAGGTGCGGTATGACTTGGGGGCATAAGTAGTTATTTGAGCTCTCTTAGCCTGTCCCTGTAAGTCTCGCAGGCAGACAGCTCTTTTTCTAATCCGTCCTCCTGAATGTCTTCAGCACTAAATTGAAGTTCCTGAATTTGACTATCGTATTCAGTTAAATTAGAGCAAATCTCATCTAGTTTAAGTTAAACACTGGTTTTTTCAATTTCACTGAAACTATCAAACGTAGCTCTAGTATTGTACAATTTAGTCAAACTAGCACGGACATACTTTCTAAAATGACTCAAAATCCTTAAATCTTTCATTCTGAAAATAATTAATTAATAACAAAAAGGAGAGCACAGAGGTAGGTTTTTAGAAAAGTAGCACACAAATAATCAGCAATAGACAGCCTCTGCAGTCCCTGGACATCCTGTCTACAGCGCCATGTACTGAAAAACCTACAAGGATGGAGAACTAAAACACACTGAATTAATTAAAAGGTAGTTTATTTTAGCCCGCAACCTGCAGCTTCTTCACTCTCTTCGTCCACTACCTGATGAGGGATGATTGGGAGCCTTGTTTGCTATGAAAGATAAATAGATGTTTAAGTTTTGTAAAGGAAAATTATATAAGAGTTTATAGCAGTATTAAAAAGCTCAATTACCAAATATTTATATAGGTTTTGAAAAAAAACTCTTCCAAGAAGTTCTCAGCAAACGTTTTGTTTAAGTAGCCCAGACACTGCGGGGTTTCAATTGTCAATCTTAAATGGAAAAGAAGAAGCTGAAACCACCTATCTGTGGCGATAAATTAGTTTTAAAGTTTTAACGCAAAGCAAGTTTCAAAGTATTTCAATCAAATTTTAAGTTTTAACGTAAATAATTTTAATAGTTCAACAAGAAGTGATTTTAAAAGCATAATATTTATATAATTTTTAACAAATAAATAGATTTATCTTAAACTTTAGGAAACCTTAACAAGTTATAAAAGATAAAGTATAACTTTTACTGTTATGTATAGATTTTAACTTTTGGTAGATTTTGACAAAGAGATTTAAAGTCTAGGTAGATTTCACAGGGGAACCAATGTGACTGAGGATTTAAAAACCAAGAAAGTGACTAACCCTTTCGATCCGCCTTCCCTTTTCCAGACGTTGACGCTGCCATTATGAACCTGGCTAGGCGATCGAAGTTTGTTAGTCCTCCATGGTGCAACTCCCTGTGTCAATGTGCTTCTTCCCGCTATCATGCAGTAAGCTTTCTTTGCCCTCCGCTGATATCCTGTGCCACCCACTTTCCGCCTCCGGTGCTCTCACTCTCAAGTGCTCTTAGCCCATCATTGTGATGCTGGCACTGGAGCTTTGTATATGTTACGGCGTATCAATTTGTACTGACTAGAATAGCTGGGCAAATGATTAGGTTGAGTAACTTTCAGGGAAATTACCCCAAATCCATGGTTCCCCCGAAAGCTACCCCAAAAAGTTATTACCATATTAAATTTATCGCCACAGAAAAATAGCATATCATTTACATAATAGCAAATTATAGCATAATATAGCACACTATTAGTTCACTGTAGAGGATTTAGTTCACTTCACACTGTACAGTGTACATGGTATGAGGGATGAATATGAAACTAAACTTTTCATGGTAGACTATAATTTTTTTTTCTTGTTCAAATAAATTTATTATTCAACGTATTTCATTTTAAGGAACTCTGGAAATCAGGATGGTTCACTGCATATGACATCATCATTATGAAGTGGTACTGGTAGACCTCCTGTTTCATTAAATATAATTAATTAACTATATAGATTTTCATAGAAAATCCACGAATATTTGTGACAGACTAATCTAAATACGTTTACTATAGAGGTATGTCCACTATTCAGAGTGGATCACTGCCTGTGGGACAAATAGGCGAAAACACTAGTTTGGTAACTGCAAACTTTCTCAAGATAAATCTTAAATATGAATTAGCGTCTAGTAACATAGTGTCCGCTTATCGACTGGGTAGGCCTCCTGCCCCCCAGCAACCTGACAAGAGAAATATATTAATTAAACTTTCGAGTGAAGAGGTGAAACACGACATTCTAAATGCGTGTAGAAGTGTGAAACCAGCAGGCCTGTTCGTTAGAGAAAATCTTACTCCATCTAGATCAGGAATTCTTTACTCTCTGCGGCAGTTGAAGAAGAAGTGTCCTGAAAAAATTGATTATTGTGGATCTATTCGCGGTAGAGTGTACTTCTGGTTGAAATCAAGTGGAAACTCAAGAAACCGCAAAATTTACGTAAACTCCCATACTGTGTTGGAAGATCTATGCTCTAAGGAGTTTAATATCGATATCGCTGAAGTACGTTCCGATAAATTGCATGCCTGACTCCTATTGATGTATGTTACTTATATATCAGTGTGGCTATTTTTAGTCCTTTCTTACTCTTTTCCGTCAGTGGTACTTTTGCATGTATATTTTTTGTCACCGATGAGTAATGGCCTACTGTCGCAATCGCATATATTTTATAATATGTGTGTATTTGTGTACATTAGGTACATAGAAAATGGTCCTCGGCAATCTCTTGTATACATTGTGATACAGGTAGAATTGCTCCAGAGAACCTCGTGTAACAGCTTCTGCTTAATTTCTAGTCAAATTATGTCATGTTTTTGTACTTTTGTGATCCATTCATACTTGCACTGTTATATTTGTATCACTTATCTGTCGCATTTCAATTTTTATTACTGTAGTAGTGAATATAGCCAAAACATTGTACTGTATGCTATTAATTTATGTAATTGTGTCAATAGTGTGTCCTATTGTAATCTATATTATTGTGATCACCGTTTCTCTTGTTTATATTACTGTGTCTCTTGTGTTTCTAAAGTTGTTCATTGTGTAAAACTGCCTCACAATTTAATAGTGAATCACTTGCTAGACCGATGATAGGTATTTCCGATAACTTTGATGATTTGATGAGGCAGGATCTGTGTCGTTATTATGAATTCTCTGGAATACAGAGCACACAAGGTGAAACTAGTTTTATGATCATACACCAAAATATCCGGTCTTTCAATAAAAATTTTGATGAGTTTTTTGTTGCTTTAAAAAACATAGAACGCACCGTAGACGTTATTGTGTTAACGGAAACTTGGTTTAGGAGCGATGAATTCTCAGAGATTGTAGGTTTTAGATCTTTTCATACTTGTAGAGCGGATAGACTTGGAGGTGGAGTGTCTGTTTTTGTGAGGGATGGGTTGGATTTTGTAACGAAAGATGAACATTCTTACGTATCCGAATCTCTGAAAACATGTGCAATGGAGGTGATTCTAGACAGGCAAAATAATAGGAGACTGTCTGTAGTGGGAATGTAAAGACCTCCAAATTCTTCTAAACAAAGATTCATTGAACAAACTCAGGGATTGCTCAATATGTTTCAAAATAGAACGTGTGCTTTTGTTGGCGATTTCAACATTGACATTTTAAATGATGATGATAGTTCTGAATTGTCGAATGAAATGCACACTCATGGGTTCTATTCACTAATAACAATACCAACGCGGGTAACGGATACTAGTTCTAAGTGCATTGATAACATTTGGTGCAATAAGGTTGATGCGTCTTTATGTGGCTCTTTTATTGTAGATATATCAGATCATTATCCTATTTTTGCCATTTTTAATATTTCTGTATCCACGTTTGTTGTCAAGAATGTTATCCGCGATCTCTCTTCTAGTTCGATAGCTCGTTTTGTAGATTCGCTTTCACAATTAAATATTGATTATTCTACTCATTGCACGAATAAAAACGTCGACTATAAAACTGAATGGTTTACAAAATCTTTTTACACATTATATAACAAAAGCTGTCCTAAAAAAATCAAATATGTCTAGTCTAAAAGGCTGTCCAAGCCGTGGATTAATAATGTGCTTAGGAGGGAGATCAACGAAAAGCATTCTCTATTTAAAAGGTATAAGCAGGGTATGGTGTCCTTTCAAGTGTACAATCAATTTAAAAAATAGACTATCTAAAACTTTATCAAATGCAAAAAAAGCCTACTTTAGTTTTAAGTTCAATCAGAATCGAAATGATATTAAGGCAAATTGGAAAACTGTCAATGCTTTACTGAATAAAAGTAGAAAAACTCATCCTAATATTCTCATAAAAGATGATCAAGAAATTGTTGATCCTAAAGATGTTGCAAATCATTTTGTCGACTACTTTTCTACTGTAGCAGTTGAGCTTGAAAGCACAATACCTGTCAGTGATGCTGATCCTTTGTATTCTGTTCCGCAACGTGTAACTGACTCATTCTGGGCTTCGTCGGCGACAGCTGATGAGGTCATTACTATTGTTCGGAACATGAAAAATAAATAAGGTACAATTGACGTTATTCCTGTATTCGTATTTAAGTATGCAATATCTCCTATATCTTCTGTTATATGTGATATTTTCAACTCATCTGTAGCTGAAGGCAATTTTCCGAAATCATTAAAATCAGCTCGGGTTGTACCGATCTATAAGTCGAAGAATAGAAAGGTAGTGTCAAATTTTCGTCCTATATCTATTTTGTCGATTATGTCTAAACTTATGGAGAAATTAATGAAAAATCGTGTTGATTCGTTCCTTAAGAAGCATAAGATAATTTACAATAAGCAATTTGGATTTAGAGAGGGTTATGACACCTCTGATGCCATTTTGGAATTTGTTGACAGGTGTGCGGATGCCATGAACGACAAATTGTATACTATTGCTCTATTTCTTGATTTGTCAAAGGCATTCGACACCGTGAATAAGAGTATAATGTTAAAGAAACTCGACAGGTTAGGATTCAGGGGAGTTATTGGTGAGTGGTTTGACAGTTACTTGTCTAATCGTGTAATGTACGTTGATGTTGATGGTTCTCACTCATATACTAGAACGCTTAATATAGGTCTCCCGCAGGGTTCTGTATCTGCTCCATGGCTATTCAGTTTGTACGTGAATGACATGCATAACGCGTCTGACAAACTTTCTTTCATTCATTTCGCAGATGACACCACAGTTTATAGGAGTTGTAAAGATTTGGATGTACTGTGTCGTGAAATCAACGAGGAGTTAGACAATGTGTGTAAGTGGCTAAGAGCAAATAGACTCTCATTGAATATCAGTGAAACTAAATGTATGCTTTTTACCCACAAACGTGTCGACTCCAGTGCACTAAATATATCTATTGATGGATTTAGGATTGATTTTGTTTCCAATATTAAATTTCTAGGTATAAATATTGACGATAAACTAAAATATAGTGAGCATTGTAGTAACCTTTCTAGAAAACTGTCTTATTCTGTCTGTATCCTGAAAAATGTGTCCTACTATGTTACAGCTAACGTGTTAAAATCTCTATACTATGCTCTATTTTATTCTCATATGACATACGGTCTAGCTGTTTGGGGGGGATGTGGAGTGACTAATTATAGTAAAATATCTTCAATAATCAGGAGAATCAGTACGCCATTTGAAAACCGCGGAGACAGCATTTTCATCCCTTTATCTTTTGAACATGTTTATAAATATTTTGTAATTAAAAAATTCTTCACCATAGTAAATAATCATGCGCATAACCAATATTTTAGTTTGAAGTTGTTAGAGTTATTTCCATCCCATAGTCACCTAACTAGATGTCACACTAATAACCTTCTTAACATTCCTATGTACAGCACTACAACTAGTCAGAGGCAATTCATTTATAATGCCGTTAAGATATGGAATGAGCTCCCTGTCGAGCTTAGAAGTATGGATAACACTAAGAAATTCATTAGTGGACTTAAAGATCACCTCAGTTCGTTCTAGGAATATTTTAACTAACTTCTTGTTATGTGTTCTCTTTTCTTGTTCTGTTTTCTTTTCTTGTTTTGTGTTCTCTTTTCTTGTACTGTATTCTCTTTTCTTGTACTGTGTTCTATTTTCTTGTACTGTGTTCTCTTTTCTTGTACTGTGTGTTTATTTTCTAGCTCTGTCTTTTAATAATCTGTGTATTCTAGTTCTGTGTTCTTTTTTCTTCGTTCTATCTTTTTCTGGTTCTGTGTAATCTTCTTCTTGGTCTGTTTTTTCGATGCTATCTGTTCTTTTTTCTTGATATATATATTTTGTCTTTTTTTCTGTGTTTTCTTGTTCTGTAGGATGATGTCACTAATCTATATCGTGTAGCATATGAATATTCTTTGCCCTATACTAGCCGTAAAGGCTACCTGGACTGGGCTTCAGAAACTTAAAATTTTGCATTAACTTTTTTAAGTGAACCATTGTTGTAAAGTTAGTATCCTTTTCTTTTATGTTTTGAATGTATGTGTTATGTATTATGTATCCTCTGTAAAAAAATTTTTTTTATTAGTTTCTGAATAAAGTTTATTGTTATTTATATTATTATTATTATTTACTTTACAGGATGGTTACTAAAAGGAGTTGACTAAAGAGGAGTTTAACTGTTATTTATTTTCTTTTTAATAAAGTTCTTTAATAAAATAATCTCATAGGTATATATATATATATATTTGTTCATTACATCATAGGTTTGACAATGTTTTCATCAGATAATTTGAGGACAGTATTGATCCCTTCTTCAGAGGTGAATATAATTACTGAAAGAAGAATTTGTCATACCTAATTCCACAATAAAACTGAATGAAAAATTCTGTTGGAAAATTGAAAAAGGATCTGGAATACACGAATTACTGAAATATTTTGACTTATATGACTCAGAGAATAGGGAAATGCAAAAATCAAATGAAAAAAAGAGAGTTTAGTTAAATTAGGTATTTTAAATTATCAATAGTACTGAGATTCTCTTTCTTTTAACAAAAAAAATGATTTTTTTTTTAAGTTAATAATTTCATATATTATTTTCTTCATTTGGAATACTAAGTATTCTATATAAAAACAGGTACACGGAATACTGCCAGGCGGAAAACTGCAAGTCACTTATTTGCAATTTATGTACTTTTTGACTTTTCTGAAATATTATTTGATTATGAACACATTTTAAGAACATTTTAATTAGTAAAAAACGACGTTAGCCCGTCATTAAGGGATTAAGGGGACAGTCATTTCCACAGTAATATCTATATAGATACTTAATATTCAATGAAAATAGTATTTCAACAACGCTACTATACTAAACACACAGTAAATCAAACTTCGAGACACACAAACAAAATAATAATTACACTTTTTATTTATATATCAAGTCACGTACATTTTGAAAGAATGTTTATATATATATGTATGCATAGGCGGCCTAATAGCTGGCACCAAAGTGTTCGATAAGTGACTAATGTGGCGTTAGGTGGAAGTACACTTAATTACATACTTTCAATCATCGATTTTGTGGAAATTAATAATGAGTACTTTAATATAAACCCATGCATGTTTGTTAATTAAATAACAATGCAAAATAATTTTTCAATCAATTTGGAAATGAAGAATATAATAGCACATAGGTTTTTCGTCCGAACATTATTAACATTTACAACTAAATGACCTAATAAGGGGATGCATAAAATGATTTATGCAAACAATAGATGTCGCCACTGGTAACATTTTAAAATTGGCTTCGATAACACTTATCGGCAGTTTTATTATTATATTTTGATTTATAGTGATGTGGTTGCACATTATTTAGCTAAATTGATAAATTTTATATTATATATATCTATACAAAATTTATTATATTTATAATTTATATCTTCTATATAATAAATCAAGTGAATGTTAAATCACTTATATGTATGTTCAATATTTATTACGTTTACAATCTTATTATCCATATCATTAACATATTAGTTTTTACAATTTCAATTTAAATGTAAAAGTATTATTAATTTATTTGCAATCCAATCCTCTGAAATTGTCAGAGGATTAGGTTGGTAATATCAGTTGGTTAATCATAGACGTTGTTTTGCATAATCTAAATATTTCACAAACACCTATATAATTTGTTTTATAATGAGTACAAGCGAATACCTATTAAGCTTGGAGGCTTGTTCAATTCTCAAATTATAAAAAAAATTAGATACTAAATCCCTTATGAAATGATAATATAGAGATGCGTTGTGTTAACAAAGAAATTGTACTATGCCACTAATACAATCATTTCTTTGTTTTATCTCTTAGTATTTTCTAAGAAAGGTTTTATTTTTTAATTTAATCTTGTATTTGATATTTTTTCTGTAATATAAATATAATATATTTTATATATTTTTCTAATTAATTTGTCTACATTTATCTATTTTTGTTTTGTTTTGTATACCGAGTAAAACTGAATGTTCCCATAATTCCTTTTAACTAGGAGCGAACGTCGTTTTTCATAAATTGAAATGTTATTACTGTCCAAATTGATTAAATTCAATAGGTGACTGGCAGTTTTCCGCCTGGTGGTTTTCCGCATCGGCAGTTTTCCGCTTGGCTGTTTTCCACCTGGCAGTTTCCCTGACACCATAAAAACATTAGAACTCTTTTTAAACTAATTATTAGTTTATCATATAACCTACTCAATTAGTCATTATATCATATCCTAACCTACTTTACTTTTTTCAGTGCAACTATCACAGATCGATTGAATATTATATTTTCAACAATATTGCCATTCCACAATCATGTAAAGTACTTATATAATTTAAATATAATATCAAAAATATAATATAATAATATATCAAAAATTGTTGTTTTTCAATGACAAATTTCCCCCGAACTTTATATCTTCAAATGATTTTGGTCGCAACATATCCAATTTCCAATATCGAAAAAAAACCATTGGATGAATTGTTGGATATTGCAAGAAATTGCTAAAGATATTCACACTATTTCTCCACACTATTTCTTCTCATTTTATATAATTTTTAAGCTTATTCACCATTTCCTATTCTTATTTATAATTTTTCTATTCTCGCTGATATTTTTTTCTATTCTCATTCGTAATTTTTTTAATCTTATTTTTAATTTTTTTCTAAACTCTTTTTCGATTTTCTAACCCTATTTGTATTTTTTGTTATCCAATTTGTAATTTTCTATTCTCATTTGTAATTTTTCATTCTCATTTGTAATTTTTTTAAACTCTTTTTGATTTTCTAATCCTATATTTATTTTTCTAATATTGGTGGTAATATTTCTAATTTCAATTGTTATTTATCAAATCTCATGTGTATAACTTTTAAAATATAATTTTTCATTCATATAATATGATTTGCTATTTTATATTCTTATCTGTAATCTTACTCATATCAATTGCAATATTTCTCTTCTCAATTTTATTTTTCTAATCTCATTTGTAATAATTCTGTTCTCATTGTATTTTTCTGATCCTAATAATTTTTTACATACCTTATTTCTCAATCAATAGCCAAATAACAAAACTTTGACGATTACCAATTCTCGATCCTACAAAAGAATAATGGTGAAGAATATTGAATTATAGTTCTCTAACGATGGACTATAAATTAAGGAGATGGCGTGAAAAGAGTTCGTTACCTGTTATTGATTACACGTCAATCCAGGTGATGCATAACGAACCTAACGTTTAACTCATTACACTGTTAAACTGAAAACCATTAATACTGAATTGCGCAATTTTCGAGTTATTGAACGGTCACACGTTTTGTGTGTAAGCATAAACTGTCATACAGTGTAAGCATAAACTGTCATTGAATATAATTAGCACTGTGTATAATTTATTTATTATTGCTCATAGTAGCTTTTATGACCAAAAATGAAAAAAATTTACGTTCAATTGCAGTTGCCCACTGGATACTTTTTTCGTAGACTGTTCAATCTTAATAATTTCACCATGTATTTTAATTGGTATCCATGGAAGCTAATTTATTAATACTGGTTACTAGCCATTTAATTTATTAATAAAAAAAGATTCGCTGCTAAGCGAAACAAATATATATTCTTATAGGTATGACTCGAATGAGGAACTGTCTGGTAACTCGAAATTAAAACTAATTATTGAATTATAGAACTTAACTCATAGATTAATCCTTTAATTTACTTAAATTTGGTTTAACCATATAGATTTTAATAACTATATATTATCAAAAAACTGTAATAATATCGGTTATATCCCATCTACATTCATAAAAATTTTCATTATTGATTATCTAAAAATTAAAAATGAATTATATTAGTATATATGAAGGATGAAATATTGAATGTGAATTAATTTGTATTAAAATATCAATCACTTAGTTATTATTTGTCAACCTAAATTGTTTTAAAGATGATTATTAAAAATCACTAATAAAAAATTAATCCAACTAATCATCTACTGTCTATAATCAATGAATGATATAAAATAACAATTGGAAATTTCGATAAAGATGGTTTAGACATTACCTAGGCAGGAGTTAGTTATGTATTTACTTTTCTGCAGTACCTACCTGGTTAGTTATTTACTGAAGTACAGTACTTAGTCTATCTTGGTAGGTGCCTAGTTAATTATAAGAAGTGTAATAGCTAGTTTCCTAGGTTTTAAGTATCTTACTATACATAGCTAAATACTTAGTAGGGTAAATTACGAATTATCGGTCAGTTTCACATCTTCGGTCATACCTACCTATAAGAAAAACTATATTATTATTGTTATTTTATTTTTGTTTCAATTGGTATCCAAGATAGGTACCTGCAGGTATCATGGATACCAATTAAGATAAAAATAAAATAACAATTACCTAGGTATAATATCGTTTTTCTTATATGACCGAAGATGTGAAACTGACCGATAATTCGTAATTTACCCAATACGTATGTAATGAACTACCTATTGTGTGTACCTACAATCTTGCTAGCAAATTCTCTAAACATTCGGTCGAGGCCGGGAAGTGGGTGTTTGGGAATTTCTAGAGAATTCGGTAACATGACTTATTTTAACGCCCACTGTCGGGGCACTATGAGTGTCCGAGAACTGTGATGTTCCCCTAGAACATTATGAAGATTTTACCTAGGTAATATGACTTAATATTATTTACATAAATAGGAATAATTGATAGTTATTCTATAGCGAGACTTTGTAGCTAACCATAGGTAGTAGTTCTGTGCTTACCTCATTGCCTTACAAATATCTACCTACCTAGAACCTAACTAAAAAAAACTATTACTGAGTATTACGAGGGTAGTATGTACCTACTTATTATAGAATGGTAGAAAAAATTCCTATGTATGATAGTATTGCTAAAAATTCCATCTGATTAGTGTTACAAATGCTTTGAAATGAAGCTGTAAAAGAATATGATGTGGTTATCTGCTTGCTGGTTGTATACTATATATGATTTATGGAGGTAACTGCGGTGAATACACAGTGAAATATATGCTAAATTGAATGCTAGTGACAGTTGTGTTAAAAAAATCCGACTATCGCCAGCATTATTTTGTCTATCCTTCTTATAAATCTTCAGTCTTCTATTTCATAATGCGCACACCATCTAGTATCTATACTCATCAAAACTCCAATAGCTACAGAAAAGATTCATTCCGATACAACTGAATGAAGTGATGCAGCTTAGATCGAATTAATATGTACCAGCACGTATATACTTCTAATCATTAGCAATAATGAAGTTATACTAGCATCTATTTTTATTATGAGCAATTGCAAAAAAACCTCCCCGCAATACACCCGCGATATTCCCTACCGATGTTCCCAAAATGTACCCAGGGGATATCGCGAAAATGTCCGAGTTTGTACTTTTTGGGAACATCCAGATAGAATGTTCCCGGAATATCGGTAGGGAATACACATCACCTGAAGATGTTCCCGAAACATTCCCTAGGGATACCCCCAAAAAAGTACAAAAGCGGACATTCTCGTGATATCCCCTGGGAACATCACGGGGACATCGGAAGGGAATATTGCAGGGATATCCCGGGAAGGTCATTTTGTTGCCTGGGATATGTGATATTCATAGTTATTGAAAAATTGTCATTGAAAAATTGAGTTGATCATATATGATCACTTGACCGATTCATCGTATATGATAAGTGATCATATATGGACAACTGGCCCGATATAAGCAATATGGTAAGTGATCATATATGATCGCATGGGTCGAATAGTGAACACTTTATTGTTTTGCTGTTTCTTTAATTTTATATTATAATAGCTTATATTGTTGAATTTTATGCCTGTTTACATGCAAAATCTATGATGAAAGTATCATAGCATATTTCTCGTAATGAAAACTGCTTAAAAGATCGATAATTATTTTGTATATAATCACAAAGTTTAGGATTGAGTCATGAATTAGATTAACATTTACTCCTTCTCTTTCATTTATTGATATAATATCCATTATATCAATTTCCTCATCATCATTCAGTCGCGAGAAGTGAGTAAAATGCTGTATCCTTGGTAGGAGCACAAGCGAAATCTGTATCAGGTGACTGGGGAAGTAAGAGAGGATAGCTTTCGGAGTGTTGAAGAGAGAGAAAAAGGGGGCAGTTGTGCAGAGTGTGGTAGGTGCTGCATAAGAAAACAACGGATGTGCAGTGAGGGGTGGAGAGCTTTAAATCATGCACTAGTTTGAGAAGGTATCAGTGGAGCCTGAGATGGAGCTGCTGAGGATGCAGTTGATTAAGAGAGTGTGTGGAGGAGCAGACGGAGAAGAACATGAAGTATCAAGAGTGACGGTGGTACACATTGCTAGAGGAAGAAGAGCAGTGCATTGTCAGAAAAGCAGTTAATTCAAACACTAAAAGTGCGCAGGGTACAGGAAGAAGGAGAGTGCAGGAGTTGCGAGGAGGAAGTAGATCAAGGAGAGGAGCCGGTGAAGGAGTAATGGGAGGGAGAACGGAGAGATGGGCCTCTGCACATGGCCCGCGGTCACCCTTTAGCAAGGAGGATCATTTTGGAGAGGTGATGGTGCGGTAAAAGTTAGATGTAGTAATGGTTTAGATGACGAACCTGGGAGAGAGGAACAGAACACCAATGATGGAAGTGAATGGAGAAGTGAGGAAAGTATCACAGTTGTTCGTGGTGCCAACAAGCAGGAAGCGAGAGAAGGGACTAGTTACAATCTATGTATCCACCAGACGGGATGAGAGAGGTATATATAGGAGTGCTGTGAAAGAAGGGATTCAACAGGAACCACCCACTTTGCGAATCTCATAATGAAGTGGACGTGAGGGACTGGAGAAGTGTATGACAGAGGAGGACCTGGTGGCAAGAAACCTATATTTTGAGAAGTTGAAAACAAAGAGGACATGATATTGCCCAGGACATGAGAGTGGTAAAGACGGGAAAGGAAAGGAGTATGAATGGGAGGTAATCAATCACCTGGCCATCATAGTTAGATGAATGAAGAAAAAATTTACAATGAAGAAGCCGATGAAAATGAGATTAAAATGCCGAAGAGGACAGATTAGGGGAAATGCAGCGAAGATATGAGAAGAGGAATCGAAGCTATATAAGAGATGGTGATGTACAGGAAGATAGTGAAGAGCATAAGGATGAATGACTGTGGATAAAGAGAGAAAGAAAAAGGCTTTGGAGAAACATATGATAAAACAGAGGGAGATAGAGGGTGAATGGATAAGATAGACGGCAAGTGAATAAATCATGCGCATTCATACTTTGCTTGTTCCTTCTGCAATATACATTTGTGTTTGAATGAATATGAATTTGCCTCTATAACTACCACGAGTCTCACTAAAAATATTTCGAATACCCAACACTTTATCATTTTTCAGTTCTTTGACATAGGGAGAATCTAATTTCGATTGTCTAAAGTTCTAAACTGTCTACTAATGCCGTGAGATGACACATATGCTGGATCATTTAATTAAATTGTCATTTTTTCACCATTTATAATTTTTTTCATTATTATTGTTTCGATTTCATTGAAGAATTATTCTATAGTTTAATGTCATATTTTATATCGGCATTTTTTTCACTAAATGAAAGGAATTGTACCTAATTTACAATATTCGTTCAATTATAATCAATATTTATAAGTAATATATCCGGTCCAAGTGATCATATATAATCACTTGTATTTTTAGTGGAAGCGGGTGGTATGCCATATATGATCACTTCAATTTAACAAATTTCCAAGAAAAATATGCAAAAAATGGAAAAATGCACACGAATAAAAGTGTCTTAGAAATAAACTTCGAATATATATTTCTATTCGAAAATTCAAATTTCACTTCATTTCTTCATTGGCCCGGTAAAGGGTTAAAATCAATATAATTCACAATTATATATGTTCTGTATCAATTTCCGCACAGACACCTAATTCCATACAATAATGTAGTCTCGTTCACAAACGTATTCCCGTACATGTACGTATTCCATACAGTTACGTATTAGGTTACAGGTACGTTTTCCCGAATTGTTACATATTCCCGTACAGTTACGTATTCCATACAGTTACTTATTGTGTTACAGTTATTTATTCTCGTACAGTAATGTATTCACGTATTGTTATTTATTGTGTCCGATACTATCGCTGAAAACACTTTCGCCGAGAACACATCCACCGAAAACAGACGACACCTTTGCCGTACGATACTTTCGCCGAATATTAAAAAAAAAACTATACGTTATAAATACGGAGATATATTGTCCACCAAAGGTTAGGTTAGTGTTCCGTTTGAGGGTGTGATGGAGATCCCCCCCCCCCCCTTCCGGCCAGGTTTGATAGTGACAAAATGTATACTTCACTGTTGTCATTTATAATAATGATTGTCATTTTTTCGGCGAAAGTGTCACTCAGCGAACTTGTACGTAGACCAAAACTGTTTTGCCCTTCTTTTTTTTATATTTCGAAAGTTACTCAAATATGGAAAGAGAATTCCGTAAACAATAATGCCAGAAGTACTCAAATGGTAACAGAAAAATCGGTAGAAAATAATGTCTGGGCTACTCAATTCATAGATCAAGAAATTGATCAGTAAATAGTATTCCAAGGTTACTCAAATATGGTATTCCAAGGTTACTCAAATAAGTGTTTTCGGCGAAAGGACCTAGAACCGTTACTTATTACCTTATACAGTTATATATTCCAGTACAATCCACCACATTCTCTGTTGAAATCAAGAAGAAAAAGTTATAATTTTTAATATAAAGGTTAATACGAATAAATTAATCACCCACTGTGGTTTGTGATAATCGAACATACATTTTATAAATATTATATAAGTTATTAAAGTTCGAAATTGCGCAAAGATCGAAATAACGTAACTCTCTTCTGTTATTCCCTTTCCTCGTTTTTATTCATACTGATTTGACTCAATAGAAGATTTTTCCTGAATCAAATGTTCTTTCAACTTTGTAATAAAATTAAATAGATGAGATTAAATGTATAGAATTTAACTTCGAATCTTTCAACTACATTTCTATTTCGATGATGAAGTGCATGAAGGCTGATCAAAATAATTTACCCCTTGTCTATCGTATTGTCATCGTCTCAGAATAAAATAAATAATTAAAAAAATACTTAATATCATTAAGAGTCACAATAACAGGAAGAAACATGTACCTTTAAATAGTTTTCGAAATATACTAACTGTTCTGTTTTTTTTTTCGAAACTCTATCCCTGTATGTCTGAATAAATGCTTATAATATGAGTGTCATGCCATTTATCACCATCTTTTTTGTATAATCGTATGTAATTATGATAAAAGGAGAAAGTCATGAAAATACAGATTCCAATTCCGTATAAAAATTTGATTAATAATATTTTTTCAAGAGGACTTCTCCGCCTGCACAAGTCCCTATAAGTTACTAGGGTTAATAGATCATAACTGTTTGTTGTAAACTCTTTCAACGATGACATTTCAGTTAAATATTAAACTTCCAAAGCCTGGCAAAATAATAATACAAAAGTTTGAATGTTTTATCAAGTGATTTTACGAGTTACCTTTCAATTGATCCATTCCATAAAACTTTTAACCGTAGGGATACGAGAGAGAGGAATATTTTCTTGACATGATTTATATATTGCTTTAATTTAATTCATAAACTACTTCAATAAAATTGATCCGAGAGTTTATGTTTACTATGAATAAACTTTATTACAATATATATAAATTTGATTCTTTGAATTTGATTAACATTCCATAAATGGCCAATGATTCTATACTTATATGTCTATATTACATTATTTTTATTGAATTTGAATATTATTAGTTATATTATATCCTATTATAAATAAGAAATTCAACTAAGCAAAGTACTTTGCGTAACATTATATAATCCTCTTCATTGGAAAAAAAATCACTATTATACTAAAGTACCATATAAATCTCTAAGATTACCACTCCAATTCATTCCAGATTCCTACACAAATCTCAGCAATTTGTGATTCCAGAGAAAATGAGTAGGAACATTTTACAGCCAGTTTAGGAATCGAAAAAAGAAATGGAATTAAACCTTCTGCTAGATTGTGTGTTTTTAGACTACTTTTTGCTGATGGAAAACGTATAATGATCTCCAGTTTTTTTGAGATTTGAACTAAATGTTATTTATGCTTATAGGGATTTTTGCTTAATTGGAATAGATGTCGTTTTTCAGCATTCACAACAAATGTTAATTTGAGGGATCCATTAAGAATTAATAGTATCCTCTCCAAATGTTCTATGGCCCTGCAATAATTTTCTTTTTGGTTTTGGAAAAAATAATTGAGAAATAATTTACCTCCTGAAAAAATAATTGAACATGCCTCGTCTACAGGATATTTTATTCGATAATATGAAATACTGTATAATATTAGCAATTTATCTTCGATTTTAATTAGTTATATATTACCAATTGAACTGAAAGTTAAATATTTTATATATAATATATATGTACTATTTTCTTATTGATCGAAAAGTTGAACTTCAGGTGACTCAAAATTAATCCTAGAATCTTTGTATGATATTGCTCAATTAAACAAAGAAAAATACAAATCTTGTAAAAATATCAAACCAGTGTGCAAAAAAACAGCCTTCGATTGTTGATT
Organism: Caprella mutica; assembly: GCA_947561585.1. NCBI lineage: Eukaryota > Metazoa > Arthropoda > Malacostraca > Amphipoda > Caprellidae > Caprella > Caprella mutica. The sequence continues at coordinate 70,765 of CANNZV010000015.1, forward strand.
GATGATAATAATTATTGAAGATCATTCTCACACACATATAAATACAACGAAAATCCGATCAGAATTATTCCAATTCAAAACACAAGAACACTATTGTCTGGTATTGCTTGAATAGAATATCGACGAGAGCTTTTTTATATAATACGATCAGTACCGCTCGGAACACCAAACATGCCCAAAGTGAAACAACCCGAGACTGTTTTGAAGTTGAAGGAATCTTTTCAAAAATAAAAATGATTTTAAGCGACAAGAGACTACGCATGACAGCTGAAAATGGCAATAAAATGTTGGTAATTTCCTTGTAATGATGTGTAATTGTTTCATTAAAAAGTAGCATATTTATTATATTAATAATTAATTATTGTTACTGTTTTTGCATTTGGTTTGAGCTGTTCTATTTGGAATTCTTTGTTTTATTTTCTTATTTAGTTGTTACTTTGACAACATAGTTTTTGGGCAAATTTTGTTTAGTCTTCTTTTATCTCGTTAGTTTCTTGTATAATAAAAGCTACATATAAATTTAGAAACATTGGTAATATTAACCATTTATTAAACTCATAGTCTTATATAAACGATATTATGCGTGCACAACTTCCAAAAATGTTGCGTAAGTTCGGTGAATAATAATTAAAAATCAACTATTAACAAATAAACCAGAATGGTATAGTTACTCTGGAATATTTTTCCAAAAGTTTCTATATATAATGCAGATAAAAGTAAATAAATGCATCAGTTTTAGGACTCACTCAGTCATTATGAGGACTGTTTTTACCGATTTTGAAACTCTTTTTTAGAGCTATGAGAACTTTTTTTCCCTCGCTACTTCGACTACTTTCGTTAGAACTATAAATCCGGGATCTAGTGATAACAAAAAATAACATTCTGTAGTTATCTGTAAATATTTTGGTGTGTTTCACATAATCACTTCCTAAATTATAAATATGAACATATTTTAAAGTTTAGTTTTTAACAATAGGATAGAATTACACATAAGTTATTTATCATAACTTATAAGACTCTTCCATATATATGAATATAATTATGATTTCCTATAGGAAAAATAAATAGTTCGTTAAATAATAATTAAACACTAATATACAGTTGCTTCTAATTAATGATTAGAAGCTTATAAAATTATGATTTATATAAAAATAATAATAATGAAATCCAACTCAAATAATAGGTCTTTGAATTCACCATATATGTTAACGTGATCAGACAGTTGCCACCCGGATAATTGCTACCCGGAAAATTACCACCCGGACAAGTACCACCCGTACAATTGCTACACTGATAATTATCATAGTGAAACATGTATGCATATGATTTGTATATGATTTATTTTTAATTATTTCCATTTTATGAGAAGTATTTCTTCTTTCATCATTTTTTGTTATTTTTATAAAATTAATTATTCCCATTGGTGATATAATAAAGAAAATATTTTCTTTGACGCCGATGGTAAACAAATATTCCTCAGTGAATCAATCGATATTTTATAAGTATACGAAACGAAATATTCATCGGTGTAGCAGACGATATATTCCAAAGTATACTAAAAAACATTTTCCTCAGTGTAATAGACTAAGTATTTCTCAGTGTACCAGACGATATTATCCTAAGTATACCAAATGAAATATTTCTCAGTGTATCAGACGATGCATTTCACAATATATACATGACGATATATCACTCAGTAAACCAAACGATTTATTCCCCAGTTTACCAGACGATACATTCCTCCATGTACCAGACGATATATTCATCAGCGTACCAGAAAATTTATTCCTCAGTGTACCAAACGATATATTCCTCAGTGTATCAGACGATATATCCCTCAGTGTATAAGACGATATATTCCTTAGTGTACCAAATGATTTATTCCTCAGTGTATCAGACGATATATTCTTCAGAGTATAAGACTATATTATCAACTCTTTACATTATTTTCTTACTTTTTGAGAAACAATTAAAAATAAATAGGAAAATAGTTGAGGAACTTCAGACTGTTTGCTATTTATTTTTCGAAAGAATTTTAGTTAGTGATAATTACATTTCGGAGTTAATTTACATATCTTTTTCAGTGAACTTAGAAACAATATATTTTTGTTAAAGGTTAATTTGGAGGGGAACAAACACATGTGTTATTATCTTCTTGCTTAGAAAAATTCAATAAAGTTTTAAATTGAAAAAAATGATGTGTATTCAGTGTAATAGTCATTATATCATAGAGAGAAAGTTATGATGAAGAAATGGAAATTAACCCTATCTAATCTTCAATGGCCCAATATTAATTTTTTTCAGATTTGTATACACAGATTATCTTGTAAAGTAATATTAAAGAGTAATATTTATCATTTGTGTATAGTGTGTGTTCTTCTATTACACAATTAGAACATATGTCTAATGTACATTCTCATTTTACACAAATAGTACATATGTCATTTGACTATAATGATTTTTGTATTACAAAGAGAGCAATACCTTTCTAAGTTTATTCAGTAAATGCATTTCTATTCGATATATATACATAAAAGATAAGTCCTTCTTCTTCAAAAATATTTTTGGTCAAAGTCACAAGAAAGCTAATAGTATTTTCTGATTGAAGTGCTGTGACTCAATACTAAGACACACAATATTTCTATTGTGCCTGGCAAAATTATTTGTCAAAGATATTTTAAAGAGGATTGAGAAATACATTGTAAAATATAATTGAAATTTGTCTTATTTTGTGATGAATGTTTTTTAAAGGAAACAATTATTAATAATTTAAAATTGGTAAATTTTGCTCATTCAGGAAATTATCTCCTTCTAGATTTTAAAATATTAAGAGAATATTCAGTTATGGACCTCTTTGGGTAGTTATAATAATATTTGATATTTATATTCCTATTTAAGAAAATTTCACTTCCCATATTTGAGTAACCTTGGAATACTATTTACTGATCAATTTCTTGATCTATGAATTGAGTAGCCCAGACATTATTTTCTACCGATTTTTCTGTTACCATTTGAGTACTTCTGGCATTATTGTTTACGGAATTCTCTTTCCATATTTGAGTAACTTTCGAAATATAAAAAAAAAGAAGGGCAAAACAGTTTTGGTCTACGTACAATATATCAGTTCAAACTTTACAAGTGTAATGAAAAGTATAGTGGGTTACGTGTGCAGAGCACGTAGACCACTGTGCATTTCACGGGGAGAGATAAGTTCACAGTGTTCAAAACTGATTGTCGAATCATTTATTTGTGACACTGTCTCTGATTGGCTGACAAGATATTTTCATTTCAATAAGGAAAAAAATAGTTCATTTTGAGAGCAAATAATTAATTATTAAATAGGGGGCAGTACACCAATGAAATTATTGATATTTTTTATTTGTTATAAAGGTAACCTTTTTTATCAATAGAAAATATTTATGTTTGATTATAAATAATTTCAATAAGCCAATTATTAAGGTAAGATAATTGATATTTACAGTGTCCTTAATGATTGTCTTGGTATCCTAATAGTAAGATTTCATATAGACACTAACTAAATCATTAATCAAAACTTTGTAAGTACAACACAGCTATAAAATGTTTTAACAAAGAGTTTTTGTGCTCATTCACTACTCGATCATTTATAATAATATTACATTAAGTAACTCGAGTGAATTATTGTATCAATAAAAGTACACCATAATCAACTAATGTAAGAAGGTAGGTAGTACTAAATAATTTATAAAAACTACTAAGCCGTGGACGTTTTTTTTAATAGATGAAATATGGTAATGCGTTTATTAAATATTAATTCAATCCTCAATACAGATTTTTTTAGTAATTGATCTAATCAAAAGTTTATCAATCGTCAAACAAAAAAAAAGTTTAATGAGTAGGTTTATACATTTCCATTTCGTGATCTATCCAAAATGAATAAGAAAACACACATTTTTCCATAGGAAAATTCATGTTGGTTATGAATAAATTTTGTCCCAATATCTTCAATTCAAAACTATTTTTTCTCTCAAATATTGGTTAACTTTTAGATTTTAATCTCAAGGAAAGTTATGAGAGTTTATTATGTTTGACAAGTTTGGTTAGAAAATAATGGAATTTTGAAAATTAATCAGGAATAATAGAACAGCGATCGTTGTCTGGTTTTAATACAGATTATTCCATATTATTTATTTTAGAAAAATGCAAACTCTAAAATGCTATTTTCATTTGTCTCTTGATATATTAATTGAAATATTTTGTCATGTCGACTGAAATTGAAACTCTGCTCAGAAAAAAAATAGCATCGATTCGACTCTAAATTTTCTCACATCCTAACATCTGGAAAGAATTTAAAAAAAAATGTGAAAATTTAAGTGTGTTCTATTAGAAAAATACCAAAATAAGGGAAGAATAATTTGTGATGAATTGTTCTAGTATTATTAAAGTATATGAATATAATTCAATTTCAATCAGCTATGTATTTTCAAATATATATTTGGCATAATGAACATCAATAGCATTAAATTGTTTGATATATAAAAGCTCTTTACTCTATCATACAATCAGAATTATTTATATTATTATTTAATTCCACTATTAAGATTACCATAAGGTACGATTTAGGAATTAATTATTAGAAAATATAATGTATAATGCGTTGTTGTTATATTCAATTTGTAATTCAGGGCGACTTATCAAATTTCATTTGCAAAAGTTCAAATTTTAATTATTTCCAACACAATCGGACACTGCGTACAAAGCTATATTGTCTAGAAGGAAATTTAACTCACCAATTGTATGTTTGCCCCGAGAAATAATGAAAGTTGTTAGTGTTGCTGAACTAAATTGCGGATACATTTAACTGTGACATTTATGACAAGATATTGGTCTCGAAATCACAGGAGTGTTATACAATATCGTATTGTATTTATTGAACACAAATATACTTTGAGAAGACTTTATTATTGCACAGTCACTAATTAACGTACACTATCGCATTCCAGTAGAATTACTTATTCTCGTACAGTTACGTAATTCCATATACAGTTGATACAAATTCACCGAGTTCGAAGTTCAAATCATGAAAAAATTATTTTTTTCCTAATATAAAAGTGTAAACCCTAATGAATTCAACTGTCAGAATCAACGAGAAGGGTTGACTATTTGCGAAAAAAACACATGTTTTATTGAAGAACCTACAGTACTGTATTTTGTTAAGTTGTTAGTATATATACTAAACTAATGTGTACCAAACTTCTCGCAAAATTATCAAATATATAAGGAAAAATATATACATAGGTATGTAAGACATTGGCAACTGAGAGAGCAGAGCTGCGGTTGTGTGGAGTGTGACCCAATCACAGCTCGTGCATGTATTTGTACTTAATGAAAACGTGGACAAATTCGTGCCTATTGGTTAACCAAAATGTATTTCTACGTTGGCACACGTCACCAGAGTACTTTTAAGTCTACAATTTATGTGATTTACGCTGATACCTAAATATTTTTTATTTTTTATATACAAAAATGTATTTGGTACTTATGTAGGATCAAAGTCAGGAAAGGCAATTAAATTTAGAGGAATGATATGAAAGATATAAAGTAATTTAAAAAATATGTGCCTAGAAAACACACGTCTAACTCATTAGAGTTAAAACGATTAAAAATAATAGCTCACCGAAACACATCATATCAACTATTCGTGCATTTTATTATATCCCAAGTTAAAAATGTAATTAATGGTCTAACTTAACCCTTCTTCAAGCTTTCACCAAATTTAATCAACTCAAATTTGTCAAAGAATACCAGAGACAGTTCCTGTGCAGATAATTGCAAATGACATTAATTCCAGAGATACCAGAAACAAGAAGAGTTTCAGATCGTCAACTGAGCCTTTTTTTCCACGAAATAATAATTGTTCACCAATGATAAGACAATTTAATCTTCTGGTAAATATTTACCAAAAGTTGAGCTTCAAATTGTATAATTGAGAAACAGATAGATTAGGCTGCGAGAATTTTGAAGTGAAATATACTAGGCAGGAAATTTAAAATAGATATCATATTATTTTATTTTACGTACGCTTATCATAATTCTATATCAACGTAAAATATTCATCTCAGACATTATCATCCGGAATATTTTGTATCGGGAATATCCAATGAACTAAAATTTTCTAGTCAAGAATATATGGGGTTCAATTTTCATGATCATGGTTCCATCAAAATTATGGGGATAATAATTATAATGATAATATAACATAAAACATAATTGATGATCAGATTAAAGTATGATTAGCAAACAATATAAAGAACAATTACGACTGTTTGGCATAGTGTTTTAATTGAAAACGAATTAAAATTACAGTTAATAATCAGAAAATGAATCATATACAAATCTTTTAATGTTCTTATTTTCAATAAATTTTATTTTCTGTTCATCAAATACAAATCTGGTAAATGGAAAATTATTAGTTCCTATAACTGTGCAATCTGGTTGGATATCTGATCTTGACTGTTGACCTGGTCGTTCACAAAATCTAATAAACTGATTCCTAGATAAGAACAAGTCGTTCCACCAAATCATGCCAAATTATACAAAATGATACTTATTAAATTACAAGATGATACTAATCAAATTACAAGATGTCACTTATCAAATACAAGATGTTACTCATCAAGTTACAAGATGATACTTATCAAATTAGAAGATGATACTTATCTAATTACAAGATGTTACTTATCAAATTACAAGATGTTACTTATCAAATACAAGATGTTACTTATCAAATTACAAGAAGTTACTTATCAAATACAAGATGTTACTCATCAAATTACAAGATGATACTTATCAAATTAGAAGAAGATACTTATCTAATTACAAGATGATACTTATCAATTTACAAGATGATACTTATAAAATTACAAGATATTATTTATCAAATTACAAGATGATTAATAAGTAAATAAATGCAACCTTAAATAAGACCTTCCGCTATATGCGAAGGTATTTAGGAAGTTATTACATAGTAATGTTTTTATTAATCTAGTAATCAGTGAAGTATTCATTTGGTCACTATCATCAAGAAAAGCCTCCGTCCCTCAAAGACTCCTCTAACTCGACACTAGGTGAAAATATAAATTGTGTATTTAGTATTTATCTTGTGTGAAATTAACTTCAGTTGAATATACATGGGTGTAATATACTGGGATTTTCCACATCTGTTATAAATTCATCTCGAATAATGGTTTGATTTTAATTGAGTCTGTTCAATTCCAATATCAAATCAGTTAATTTAATTATTTAGGTATATATCTTTCCTAACGTAACATTTTAATTGATGGTCATAATTAAACAAATCACTCGGGATTATATTTCATCAAACTGAAGTATATTGATTAAGTGTGTCACTGACTGAGTATGCGTGTTAAAAAACACTTTTTTTGTAGAGATTGAATGCATAAAAAAAAAATCTTCTGTGTTGTTCAATTATTCATTGAAGAAGAGAGATATATCGGTGTTTTCATTTACATGCACGAGGCAGTTAATATGAGATAAATTATTAGATTTTAGTCTTCAAATTAGAGTGAAAGTTACGTTGTGGCCAATGAATATTATGAGGGGTTCTGATTTCTTGAATCCCATTAAGAATTTATTTGTGGAGTAGAAAACATTTGTAAATGTGTGTGATTTGTTATTAGTGAAACTAATTATTTATTCATTATTTTGTTCTAGACGATTATATAATTTTTTTTAGAATTTTTAGGATCAAAATATATTCAACCTTAAATTCAAACTTTTTCAGTTATCTCTGTGTTATATTTATATAAATTGTAATTAATTAGAATGATTGATATATTTCTTTTAATGTAGACTACTATATTTTAGATATTTGTACGAGGCAACTGTATAAACATTTCTGTATTTGCGAATTAAAACAAATCAATATACCTACTAAATATCCTTTTAACTTAAATATTTCAAGAGATATTGATTTGGCAATATTTAATTGGAAATATTCAATTAGTACTATTTGTTAGATGCAGTGTGTGCGGTCTAAGCTTTACTAGAGGTTATCTAATGTCTCACCACCAGGTGGCGTTTAAACTCATCTCCGAGCATCTTTGTGTGCTCAGTTTTTAGGGATTTATTGGCAGGTATGGAATGCAGGTGAAATACGTGTTTAGTTTTTATTGAGTGCTTGGCTAGGTAGGGTGTGTTTTAATTGTTCAGAGATTTAGCCGGTTGAACAGCTGTTTCAGGCAAAATGAATACTGGAAACAGCGTTGACCAGGCTGTTCCTTTCGCCCCCTTCTCTTTATTATAAATGTATGCATGTGTTTCAGAGTTCTATATTATCAAGGTATAATTATTGGTTGATTAATGGAGGTATAGTGGATTAATTAATAGAACTTATAGTTGGGTCCGTGCTTATCGTTTGGGGTGAGGCGAACAGCCTGGAGTCAGTCAATGAGTCAGGTGAGCATATGAGTCTTTTGGAAACTTCTAATTATTCTTAATCCAATCGATGGAAAAATTACGAGACGTATAATATTTAATTGTGCAATAACCTTATTTGTTAATCTATGCATTTTAACCTGTTTTTAGCAAGCTTTTAGCCCCCAGGTGCTCTATCCTGAAGCTGTCTGTGGTGAATGGAAGAGAAGGGGGGTGGCGTCCCTTGGGCCCCGAACTGTTGTAATTTGGATTATGGATCGTCTTTTTTCATTTTTACCATATTTATCATTTTTTTTAACGCTACTTGCAGTTTTATAGGATAGCGCTAGGGTTATGTGCTCTTCAACTACGAGGTCTTAGATTTTGTGTTAGGTAGGCTCGTAGGCTTCATTTACTATCACCTCTTCATTTTCCTCTTCCATCCGTGAGTGCAGCCACCGGTGCTTGTGTCCCGTTTCGTCACATTCCTTGGTAAGTGACTGCATTCACGGAGTAGCTTTTCTGCATCCATGAGCATTGTCACCGACGGTGGTAAGTGACTTTGTTCATGGAGCCACTTTCCTCTCTGACTGCTTCTTCTAGTCCCTTGTATTTAATTTCCTTTTGACGTCAGCGATATGGCCTTTGGTTCCGAAGCAGACGTTAAACCCCTACTAAAATATAAAAATAGCAAGATTTTACATATGAACAATATTTTATAGAAAAATTTCCTTTTTATGTACCTCAATTAAAATACTCTTTTTGCTCTCTTTTTTTATAGTACAAAAATCTTATGGTAGTGAGAGTGGCGAAAATAAACTCTACAATTTGTCACTGCTGTATTACTGACCTCCCCCCAACAGTACTGACTCATGGTGAAGAGTGTCAGTGCCCCCGAGTGCTGACCCAGAAGAGAACGAAAGGGGGAGGGATGAGAAGTTTCAAAAAGGAGTATTGCAATAGCTAATACCATTGAAACCACTGACGAAATTGGCTAACTGAGGAAGTTGGCTAACTGAGGAAATTGGCTAACTGAGGAAGTTGGCTAACTGAGGAAATTGGCTAACTGAGGAAATTGGCTAACTGAGGAAATTGGCTAACTGAGGAAGTTGGCTAACTGAGGAAGTTGGCTAACTGAGGAAGTTGGCTAACTGAGGAAGTTGGCTAACTGAGGAAGTTGGCTAACTGAGGAAATTGGCTAACTGAGGAGATTGGCTAACTGAGGAAATTGGCTAACTGAGGAGATTGGCTAACTGAGGAGATTGTGGCTAGCTGAGGAGATTGTGGCTAGCTGAGGAGATTGTGGCTAGCTGAGGAGATTGTGGCTAGCTGAGGAGATTGTGGCTAGCTGAGGAGATTGTGGCTAACTGAGGAGATTGTGGCTAACTGAGGAGATTGTGGCTAACTGAGGAGATTGTGGCTAACTGAGGAGATTGTGGCTAACTGAGGAGATTGTGGCTAACTGAGGAGATTGTGGCTAACTGAGGAGATTGTGGCTAACTGAGGAGATTGTGGCTAACTGAGGAGATTGTGGCTAACTGAGGAGATTGTGGCTAACTGAGGAGATTGTGGCTAACTGAGGAGATTGTGGCTAACTGAGGAGATTGTGGCTAACTGAGGAGATTGTGGCTAACTGAGGAGATTGTGGCTAACTGAGGAGATTGTGGCTGACTGAGGAGATTGTGGCTGACTGAGGAGATTGTGGCTGACTGAGGAGATTGTGGCTGACTGAGGAGATTGTGGCTGACTGAGGAGATTGTGGCTGACTGAGGAGATTGTGGCTGACTGAGGAGATTGTGGCTGACTGAGGAGATTGTGGCTGACTGAGGAGACTGTGGCTGACTGAGGAGATTGTGGCTGACTGAGGAGATTGTGGCTGACTGAGGAGATTGTGGCTGACTGAGGAGATTGTGGCTGACTGAGGAGATTGTGGCTGACTGAGGAGATTGTGGCTGACTGAGGAGATTGTGGCTGACTGAGGAGATTGTGGCTGACTGAGGAGATTGTGGCTGACTGAGAAGATTGTGGCTGACTGAGAAGATTGGCTAGCTGATTTGATGAGAGAAGCATTTCAGTAAATCTGAAATAACCCATATACCTATTTGAGAGGTAACAGATATCCGAGAGAGATTTAGTTTTGGGTTTAGTATTGAATTGCTTACTATGTTCTCTTAGTCTAGTTTCATATGTAATTTAGGCATTTCATTTCTGCTTAATTACTTATTTTCTATTATTAATTGATCTGATATATGTGAGTTTTGTCTGATAGTGTCTGTGACTGTCTGAGTACTCCTGAGATATTTTCTAGGCACTAGACTCGATTCTTTTGATTGTAAAGATGCATCATTTAAATACTAGTGCGCTTAGAGACATTCTAATAAATTTAGGTGAATCTGCTGCAGGTGGAAAGAGTGATTTGTTATGTCGACTGCAGGTGGTTATGGAAGAAAGAGGTGTTACTCTGGAAGAAGTTATGAGAGACTTGAAAGGTTCGAGTTTGAGAGGTGCAGGTGCGAGATTGAGAGGTGAAGGTACAGGTGTAAGTTTGAGAGATAAAGGTGCAGGTGCGAGTTTGAGAGATGAATGTGCAGGTGCGAGTTTGAGAGATAAAGGTGCAGGTGCGAGATTGAGAGGTGAAGGTAAAAGTGTAAGTTTGAGAGATAAAGGTGCAGGTGCGAGTTTGAGAGATGAATGTGCAGGTGCGAGTTTGAGAGATGAAGGTACAGGTGCGAGTTTGAGAGATGATGGTGCAGGTGCGAGTTTGAGAGATGATGGTGCAGGTGCGAGTTTGAGAGATGATGGTGCAGGTGCGAGTTTGAGAGATGATGGTGCAGGTGCGAGTTTGAGAGATGAAGGTGCAGGTACGAGATTGAGAGATGAAGGTGCAGGTGCGAGTTTGAGAGATGAGGGTCCACGCAGAAGTTTGATAGATGGTGCAGGTGTAGGTACGCGTTTTAAGGGAATAGACTTAGGTAAGAGTTTGAAAGGGTGTGGGTAGGAGTTCAAGAGGTTTAGGTAAGAGTGTAAGAGATATGAGAGAGAGTTTTGGCTCTGTAGGATTGAGATCGGCAAGTGCAGGAGATTTAGTGAAAGAATCAGGCAGGGGCATGATGGGTGCAAGTTCGAGGTCTGAACGTGCAGTTTCATATGGGTCTTTGGGAGGCAGAGAGGAAGTAGTAGATGGTCTGTCGCCTGAAGATGGTATTTCTCAAGTGGGATCAGTGGTAGGAGAGATGGGTTTAGATTAGATGGCGCCGCTTCCAACAGTGGTGTCGTGTACAGGAGGAAAATTCCTGGTAAAGCAGGTGGAATCGCTGCACGGTCTGTGTTATCAAGAAGGTCTATAGCCAGTTCGATAATGACTGTAGGGTCCGCTAGTGACCGAGGAAGGGAATCTGTTGTACAGAGAGCGAGAGCTTCTGCTCAGAGAGAAAAGGAAGAAATGATAGAACAGTTGAAAAGAAATAGACAACGAGCGAGAATGGAAAAGGAGTTGATTATGAATGAAAGGAAAGTACAGTATAAGCGACAAAGAGAAGTAGAGGAAATGAAAGAGAGGTTGGAGGAAATGCAGTTGGAAGAGGAGATCGCTCTATTGAAGAGAGACGCTGAGGATGAAGCGTTTAGGGTGGAGGCCGAACTGTGGAATCGGTATGAGGAGATTGATATGGGAAAAGCAGAAGATTTAAATGATCTTCTTCTGCCTTTATATACGTGAAATAAGAGGATTCAGAAGCCAAATATGACTCCTTATCTTCCAAGAGATAGGCAAGAAACTGATTCTCGACAAGTCCAAAATTTACATGCAGATCCCGCTTCTTGGATCCAATCTTTGCGGTCGGGAAATATCCTAAAATGGATGAAGGTATGCGGCAGAACGCGAAAGAAATGCGTTCGAGTAATAGTATTTTACAAGAACTAACTGCAAGTAATTTGAGGATGTGCATGCCAAAACATGAAGTGGAGAAGTTTAGTGGAAGACCAGAACACTATGTGACCTTCAAACAATCTGTTAAGGCAATAATGAACTCTCACACGCTGAGTGCGGATGAGAAACTCCACTATCTTTACCAATATTGCACAGGTGAACCAAAGGAGCTTGTTCGTGCTGCTCTGTATATGGATCCTTCGGAAACTTGGCGGAAACTTGGGAATGTTTTGAAGAAAAGTATGGCGCACCTGAACTTATTGCATCTGAGTTCATGGAGAAGTTGTTTGCAAGATGGAATATTGGCAGAGATGACGTAGATAGTATGAAGACGTATGCTGTTGCATTGAGATTAACCCGTAATGTGGTCGACAGGATCCCATACGGCAAGAGTGAATTAGAGCATCCTAAGACCATCAGAACTTTAGTGGCGAAGTTACCATTTCATATGCAGGAGAAGTGGCGATCTCTAGTTCAAGACCAACGTGAAAGGAATGGGTCGAGCATGAGTAACGACCATTTAATTAAGTTTTTTGATAGAGAGGTGAGGGTTGCTTCCGATCCTGTATATGGTAAAGCAGCCATGGAACGAGAGTTCATCGGATACGAAGGACCAAGTAGAGGCATGGGGCTTCGTACCAAGACTAGGGTTACTGTAAATACTGTTTCTGTCGTTAAGGACAACTGTAATATCAAGAGAGGAAATATTATACAGGAAAAGTTTGCTGGCAAGGATCAGGGCGGTGTGAAGTCGCATTTAGATGAAATGGTATGTCTTCATTGTACTAAGGAGCATGAGATATCTAATTGTGAAAAATTCCTCTCCATGAACGTTGAAGATCGGTTACAGAGTGTGAAACGCAGGCTTGGTTGTTTCTTATGTCTTGTGGGAGGACATGTGTCGAGAAGTTGTCACAGTCCTGTGCCGTGTTGTGAATGTGGCCGATGGCATCATATTTTGTTGCATTCAGAGGAAGGATGGCGTTCATTGAGAGGCTCAAATCAGAAGCAGATGTCCCGGTTTGTCCGGCGTGATGACTGGAAGATGAGAAGGAAAGATAAGCATGATTTGAGTGTAAGACCGAATAATTTCTTGTCACGGGAGAGAATTGATGAACCGAAGAGCGACTCAGATATAGGGAAAGCTATGAATGATAGTTCAACACAACATGTATTCGTAGGGGGCGTATCTACACGAGGAGGAATGAAAATCGGGGGAATATCTGTTCTTCCGGTCAGTGTGCGCAACGAAATGGAGAAAGAGTGCTCTACATCCGTTTTCTTGGATAATGGTAGTTCTGTATCCTTCTGCACGCCACGTTTATTAAAGAAGCTGCATATACGTCAGAAAAATCTACCTAGGGTATGTTTGTTCTCAGAAACTGTACACTCAAATAGGAAGGATGAAACGTGTTTGGTGACTGGAATCATTGTAAGAGGAGAATCTGAAAATACTTGGGTGAAATTGCCTCCTTTATATGTGATTTCAAACATACCTGTAGATCGAGATGATGTGATAGATGTAAATGAACTAATGAAGTGGGAACACCTTGCTGATGTACCGGTGAAAAAGGTGCAAGAAGTCGATATAATGTTGGGAGCAAATGCTCTGGCAGCATCGGAACCAATTGAAGTTAGAGCGTCTCCTTACGTAGGAGGTCCTTATGGGGTTAGGACAAGATTGGGATGGACGGTGCAGGGTTTGGTGTCAGGATCAATGGAAAAGCGTGCAATGGTCAATAGAGTGAGAACTAAACCAATAGAAACAAGAAAGATGATGGAAGACGCATTTGGGGTGAAGCAACTATGACAATTACTGAAAGGCTGTCAACAAGTGGAGAGCCCTTATAAGATTCAGGTTCCATTGTTGTCACATCAGAAAACCTAATTGACATGCTCGTGAAGTGATCATCGGGAAGGTTGATGTTATGAAAGTTTGTACGTAATATGTAGAGATATATGTAATTTAATGTACTGTATTGGTTTTTATATAAGACAAATGTGTGATTCAGCTGGCCGACGGGGGAAGTACGATTATTAAAAAGAGTGCGAGTGGGTTAGTGAGAAGTATGAATTTGTTTGCTAGAGGGAAGAGTTAAACCAGGCCAGTATCAAAACTCGTGCTTTTGGTCGAGGGGCATGAGTTCCCTTAGTCCGTATTGAACGGGGATATTGGTGATGTTGAAATGGAGATTCAAGAGGAGGGACTGTTAGATGCAGTGTGTGCGGTCTAAGCTTTACTGGAGGTTATCTAATGTCTCACCACCAGATGGCGTTTAAACTCATCTTCGAGCATCTTTGTATGCTCAGTTTTTAAGGATTCATTGGCAGGTATGGAATGCAGGTGAAATACGTGTTTAGTTTTTATTGAGTGCTTGGCTAGGTAGGGTGTGTTTTAATTGTTCAGAGATTTAGCCGGTTGAACAGCTGTTTCCGGCAAAATGAATACTGGAAACAGCGTTGACCAGGCTGTTCCTTTCGCCCCCTACTCTTTATTATAAATGTATGCATGTGTTTCAGAGTTCTATATTATCAAGGTATAATTGGTTGATTAATGGAGGTATAGTGGATTAATTAATAGAACTTATAGTTGGGTCCGTGCTTATCGTTTGGGGTGAGGTGAACCGCCTGGAGTCAGTCAATGAGTCAAGTGAGCATATGAGTCTTTTGGAAACTTCTAATTATTCTTAATCCAATCGATGGAAAAATTACGAGACGTATAATATTTAATAGTGCAATAACCTTATTTGTTTATCTATGCATTTTAACCTGTTTTTAGCAAGCTTTTACATATGAACAATATTTTATAGTAAAATTTCCTTTTGATGTACCTCAAGTAAAATACTCTTTTTGCTCTCTTTTTTATAGTACAAAAATCTTATGGTTATGAGAGTGGCGAAAATAAATTCTACAATTTGTCACTGCTGTATTACTACCTCCCCCCAACACTATTGTTTTTTTAACTGAGAAGAATTATTTACACTTTTTTTCTGTTTATTGTCTCCCAAATAATGACCATTCATTGCTATGTGTGACTAATGACTACCTACTATGTGTCTTTGATCAAATAATTACATAAATAAAGTGTTTAGTTCAATTATCAGAATATATTAATATGATTGTATATAAATACCATGTCTTCAAGGACATAATTTCTGATTTTCTATAGATATTTGAAAAATTAAAAAAGAATACTGAGTAAACCTTATTTTTTACAATCTTGAATTTTTTTTTTAATAATTTTAACAATCACTGTTTATGTATGTATTTATAAACATAATTTTTTTCAGAATTTTTTTATGTCCTGATTGAATTGACAAGTGATTTTGTTTATATATCTATCAAATAACATATATCCACAACTATTTCATTAAATGGTTTTTTGATTAGATATTTTTAAGTTAATTTATTGATGTATAAAGGGAAAGTTACGATTTGAAGAATAGTTCCATATTTTTGACAATATAAGAAAGAGATACATTAGGCTGAAAGAGCAAACTATATTTTTTTTCTTATATGACTGAAAATGTTTAACAGTTATATAGTTCTTATCTTTGAGGATCTATAGTAAAAAATTCATCGTGGGAAAGAATTGAATTAATTAATTAATATCATTCCATAGAAAATATATATGTCCCCTTGAAGTTTTCTCAAGTAGAAATTATTTATTCCATTTTGAATTAAGAAGATCAGCAGCTCAGCAGTTCCAATATACGAAAGTGCTTAAATTCTTTTCCCCATTATTATTTATGTTTGATGAGATGGAAGAGAGTGATTTTAGTGCTATGGATAAAATGCATTGAACTGCAGTGAGACTCCTGGAGGCTGAAAAACTGGTTCTCTAGAAACACTCCCGAGGGGCTCTATCCCAGAGAGGAATGACGAGGCCATGGGAGATTAAAATTAGTAACATGATTCTAAAAGCAGTGCAATTTTAACTTTAAAAAGAAAGACTTACGAGTGTAAGAAATAATTCAGGCAATTAAATACCTTGATCTAGGATTATGGTTGGGTCAATTAAGATAATGAAGGGAGATAAGCTTCATATTATGCCACAAGTGACTCAATGATAAAGCTATGTAAAATGTTATTAGGGGTTAAGCTTTTCAACCCAACCATGATGACTTATGTTTTTTGTGTTAGGTAGGTTCATAGGTTTCATTCTCTATCGACTCTTCATTTTACACCTCAATCTGTTAGTGCAGCAACTCGTGCTTGTGTTACTTCTTGTCACATTCTTTAGTAAGTGACTTAACTTTTTTTATGAAAATAGTCGACTACGGTTGTAGGTGACTTTCATTATGATGGTACTTTTCTTTTTGACTACTTCTTAGAGTCCTCTGTATTTACTTATCTTTTAATGTCAACGATATGACTGTGATTGGTTGAAACTGTCGTTAAGTTTAATCCCTCCTGATTATAACAATTCATAATATTCTTTTTTTGGACCTTTTTCAGCTATGGGTACCATTAATGGTTCTGTTATTTCATTTATAAGTTTACAATAGGTGAAGTGCTTCATTCTATCAATTAAACGCCTGGCAAATATTTACAAATAATAATTCCCCTCACACAACTGAATATAATCCATTTTTCATCACAATAAATTATTCCAAACAATACTTCATTTTCCTCTCCCTTGAGTTTTGTTCGAAAGAAATAAAAATTCAAGAGGTTGAAAGCTTGAAAAATAGAATGGAGTTAATCCCTTGGTATTAAATGGAGCGAGACTTTATACCTAATATTAAAGTGATCAGAATCCTGGTCGAAAATTATAATCGGCTTTTAATCGGTGATGATGATCTATTATAAAAAAGTTTGCTGCCTATGACGACACATGACTACAATAAATATTTATAGTAAATTGAAACACTAACATTATTTCAACTTTCGTTAGGCCTTTCAAACATAAAACATACGATAATGTTTGGAATTTTGACCTTTTCGATAAAACAAGATCGTCAATTACAGTAATAATCGAATGACAATTTTTAATTAGGGAACTGTTGTGAATTATATTCAACCATAATCGAATATCAATATTTCATTGGCGATTTTGAGATTCTAATTGTTGAAATAATAGAATAGAAATATTAGTGAGACTTAATAAATAATTTATAAAAAATAAATTTACACAATGAGACAGTATAATCAAGTTACATTGTTCTATCAAATAAAATTATTTCTGCTACATTGATTGGAGAAATAACATTTTCATACTGGTTCAAAGGACTCTAAAGTTATACCTTATAGTCTTATACCCTTGAGATTACCCAGATAGAAACTTAAGGTATGCATAATTTCACATAGAAGAGATAAAAGCACTTCCCATTTAATTTTCTTTGACCCAACCATATTCTCCACTTGATTTGTACCAAAAATTGTTTAATACTGTATATTTCTAATTCACTAAACTAATGTTCAAATAATAATGACTATAAAATAATATTTGAAGTCAACTTTATTATTTATTCAATGAAATTTTATTATATTTAGTGAAATAGGGTAATATTATAATAATATTAGATTTATGTGCCTAGATATAATCAGTTTCATAAAAATATTATTTTTTAATCCTAGAACTTTAATGAATGGCATCAAATATGTGTTCATTATTGATCGTTTTACAGGAAAAGAGTACCCAAATAGAAAGATATGGTGGGGCCAAAAAAGATTGAGGGGACCATCTCTCTAAAATATTTTTTTATTAAATATTAATGTACAAATTTGGAAATTTACAGGTTTGATGCAACTACTCAATTGGAGTATTTTTTACATGAGATATTTCTTCGTGTAAGCCATCATCACCCCAAGAAAAAACAATTATGGAGGTACATTCAAGAGGCATCAACTCATACAATTTTCGAGCTAGATATATAATGATGGTTTCATCTTATTCAGCATTTAGTTGTCTACAAAGTTAATTAGCTACTTTTTTTTCAATTTCGTCTAAGAGAAATTGTAAAAGAGTTACTTTCTAAATAATATTGTTTATCTTTCATATATCTCATTATACATCATCACATATTGAGAAATTTGAAAATTAACCTGCCGAAACTTTATGAGCAATTCATTTATGTAGAAAATGAAACAAATCTCACAAAAACTGTAGGAGTTCATACCTTTTACTTCTCAGTAGAGCCCTTTTAATGAAATTATTTGGGGAAAAATTGTCCAATTGAAATAATTCTAGTTCCATGAATTAGCTTCGACACTCTGGTTTATGTGTTATGTCCTCTTGTTGATGCATCTAGTCAACAAATCATTTGAAGTGAAATCTAAATAAACTCTCAATAACTGTGCTGACCGGTTTTTTGACAGACCTGACAGTTATAATTTACAATATTGTCCATATGTTTATGTAGCACTTCCTGATTGTTTTCAGCTCTAACATTTTAATACCTTTTCCGGGAGACTAAAACATATCATTTTATGATAAATAGAAAATTATTAGATTTTTTCAAGATTTGAGGGAGACGGTCCCCTAAGGAAGAACTAGCTCTTTTTCAATCTTCTGCGGCCAAGTCATTATAATCTCTAACTAAATGATATCGGAATATTATTACTTTCATAATAGCTTTTATATAAATATACAGTATGATCAACAAAAATGTTTCCTTGTTTTTAAATGCTTATAAATCGTTAACCAATGAACGAAAAAACTGTATCTTGGTCTCTTTTGAATGACAATTATTGTAATCAACTGGTGATAAGTGAATTTGTACATAAAGCAATTTTCCTTTCTCAATGTTTCTCCAAAAGCTTTTTATTCAATTTCCTTCATATAGGACAAATATTAATTGACCAATATAGTCATTAATTCTAAAATAGATGCTGAATTCCATACTAATTGATTAATCACTTTTTTTTGCCTTTCAAATTACATCACTTGCAATCCATCAAGTCAAGAATGATCATGATCCTCTGAACACCAAAATTACAAACAGATGGAAAAGGTGGGAAAAACCATGAGATGAAAGTAGTACAGTCACCAACCAAGTTCGAAACAAATTTTAAATTAAGAGATTGCATTCGGCTACTTCTAACTCCTCCAACTGTATTCTACTCCTCTTGATAGTGGCTGATGAGTTAACTTTTGTTTAATCTGTGAATGGTATCATCATGTGTATTTTTTCTTCTCAGGATCAATTATCAAAGTATATATAAATTGTTTCTTCAAGTCTATAACGAAATAAATAATTTATCAATTACTTTTGTTTCGATTCTTATCTTCCCAAAATATTATATTATAATGAAAAAATGAAAAAATATATTAGGGATTCTATATTCAGTATTTATCAATTTGAAAAAAATATACATTAGGTTTACTGCGAAATACGAAAATATTTCATTTGGTAAAGTTTAATCATTATTTGGGTAATTCAGTGTATTGAATGAAACTGTTTCTTACATTCGTACTTCATAATGAATTCTGTTATTAACATTATTATTTCTGTGCATCCAGTTTAGTTTCACATTTAACTAGTTATTGTGATGTAACTATAAAAAGTATGTATCAGAATAGTAAACTTACTCTTATGAACATTTTTGTTGTTATATGTTTACAACAAATATTGCCTTTTAAAGCTGCTTTTCAATATCTTTTTAGTGAATTAGGTAGTACAACACTGTTATCCCTTTTAGGCCACCTAAGAGAATGATTTGCAAAGCCGGAATGGAAGCTAGGCACCTAAGAGAATGATTTGCAAAGCCGGAATGTAAGCCATCCAATCCCATGATTGCATTTATATCATCAGAATGAATATTTAATCCTCTGATGACCAACATATAAAATATTTGTCGAGACACACCTCTATGATTCCGCTGTTGAGGCCGGATCAGCTGCCGGGGCTGCGGAGAACCATAAGCGTCGGAAATATTTCGCCCTTGGAGATGCATACATATTTGAAACAATTGCTATAGAGACCACTGGAGCGTACGTTAGTACGACCTTCACAATCATAAAGTCCATAGGTAGACGTTTTGCTGAGACAACGAACGATCCAAAGGAGTCTGCCTGGTTCCAAAAGTGAATGACTCTTGCGATTCATCTTCCTCTCAACCCCGAAGAAGTGGTTTAAGAGGTTCGGTTCCACCTCTTCAGGGAACTGAACCCCTCACTCGTAGTTCCTGAAGGAATTTCCTTTTCGGTAAAGAATTTATCCTACATAAAATATATTTATACAATAAACCAGAAAATATAGATTGTGACTCCAACTGCACATCCATTGTTCATGTGATATGCTGGCAAATTTAGAACGATATTCTACTATCATTATTGATTTACCAATGACTGCATGGTATTCATAGCTCGCAAAGTGGTATTTGGATTTTCAGGTAATAGTATTATTATTTTGAGAACACCGCATAGAAATATAAGAAATCTGAAAACAAATTTAATTTCATTACGTTCATGAATAATTCATATTTAACTTGGATTCAATATTGATTGTGTTAAAATCATGTTAGCTTAAATTGATATTTTGAACTCAATATCGATATCTTTTTCATTGTTTAGTAGAAGCATTTTCTTGTTTAACACTCATCATTTGTTTCAAATAAAGTTCAATTATAGAAAATAGTTGATATGAAAACGTTTTACTTAATTTAATAATATTGTTCACAATGTTATGATTTCATCTTGATCATCATGATAAAAGTGATTTAGGAGATTAGGAATAATTGAAATAATCTTCATATTGCAATATTAATGAATGAATAAATAAATCAAATCAATTTTCAGAATATAGACAGTAGGTTAGTTCATGTAATGTCTAGAATTTATCCATTTTATAGTTTGTTATTTTAAAGATGCTTTTGTTTCAGTTGGGGATCACAATCGATGAAAAAAATAATTCGACGAAAATTCAACCGTAATATACCATAAATATAAAATCAATATAAACTATCGTCGTACATTTCCCTCGATAATTTCTAAAATACAAAATATATAAATTTTGCTGGAGGAAAAGCAGAGTATAAATTTTCCGTCTGGGATTCGCATTAGAGTTGTGCATATTTTTTTAGAAGTTTTGTTATCCCTTCTTTTTCAATATCATTATTTTTATTATATTTTGCCAGATATCCAGACACATTCTATGAAGTGTAGCAATATATTACACACGAATGACTGATCTCCACTCAAATGCACTCCTCAAAATCTCTGGCCGAATGACATCGTCTTTCACGGAGAGAATATGAACATTTCCGTTGGGCTGATATTTGATATTTAGAGAGAAAATTTGGCGTCTGAAATATCCGAGAAATGAAAGGATGACAACCATATGAGAATCATAGGATGTATTTATCACGATCAGATGTGGGAAACTCTCTGGTGAACCTAGAAATAAAATATTATAATGGGGCTTTCAAAGATGGGAATCGCATGTGCATCCTACTCACTCTTCTTTATCCAAGCCATATCATTATTCAACGGAATTTCGTTCACATAAACCTTTCAATATTTAGTTTCAACAAGTGGAAGACAACAGCAATTATGTTGCTATTTTAACAATATTTTAAATATCATTCCCATATAATATAATTAATTTTCAGTACTGTTTCAACCAATACATTGCAAATCTGAAAGCAAACTGGATTGAGTTGCTCCAATATGGGTCGTATAGGGTATCACTGCGCATACATTTTTATGGGGTAGCACTCTGTACCTCTTATAATTTCAAAACTTCTTGTTTTAGCTCAAATCTGATTGCACCATCCTCTCAAGCATCTCCTTTTCTCCCATAAACAACATCACGAATCATTATCCTATGAATATTTCTAGATCTAATTCGCCATGAATGTGAAGCTCTCAAAGCGATCTGAAAAGAGTTTTCGCAGATGATTTTTAATTCCCGCAAACTCTCCGAAAACTCTAGAACCGAGATATGTAGATTCATATTGTTTTGATATGTTAACACAAAATTAACAGATACATTATGTCAAATTTTCAACTTCTCGGTTTTACCGGCTCTCCCGAAACAACCGTGCGCATTGATACCCCAGATAATTTAGAGGTAGAAGGGTAACACTGCGCATAATTAATAACAATATTTATGTGTAATTAAATATAAAATTATGAGTTTTTAGTTCTTACTAAAGGCATGAATATTGAATGAAGTCTTATTCAATTATAATATTGATTAACAATAATCTCACGATCGTAGTAGCTATGCTACTTGATGTGGAGGGTATAATGATAGGGAAAGGGGGTATTTATTTAATTGTAACCAAGGTAACAAAAAAATATCCCCGGGATATTCCGGGGAAATTCCCTGGGATTATTCCCTCAATATCCCCAGTGTTATGGAGGGGATGCCCTATTTTGATGATTTTGCGATATGGGGACATCCCCAAATGATATCGAGGGAATAATGTTCGGATTTAAATATATTATCCCTTGAATATTCCCTCGATTACAAAGGAAGGGCAAGGAATACCAAAATTTTTATTCACTTGATAACAAGGGAATTAAATTGGGATAGTGAAGGGATATTCTCTCAATATCGAGGAGATCAAATAGGAATATTCCCTGAATATCTAGAATAGAGGAACGATATAAAATTAAGAATACCAAAATTAATATTTCCTAGCATATACTGCATTTGTACGTGTACGTTTGACTTTACATGAATTAGTTGAATGAAACATATTGTTAAATACAAATTAAATGAAAAGAAATGGAGAAAGAAGTTAAGTGAGGTTTCCAGGTCTCGAACCAGCATCTTGTGGACTTCTGCTTGCGACGCTATCCCCTCGACCATCCTGGACCCAGTAGAAGTAGGATTTCTAATGATTTTTATGCAATATGATAACTCAAGTTTATCTTTAGGTTATCATCGATAAATATAGTTTCATATTTCATAGATTTTTTTTTTTTTTTATAATCGTTTCTTTTATAATTCATAGGGGATCGACAATTTTTGAATATTCCCTGGAATATTCCCTCGATATTGTTAGGTAATCAACTAATATTTAGTAATTCCTGGAATATTCCTCCAACAAATTTTCAGTTATTCTTGAAATATTCCTTCGATTTCGATAGGGAATCAACTAGTTTTCATTAATTCCTTGAATATTCCCTTGATATCATTAGGGGATCAACTAATTTTCATTTATTCCTGGAATATTTCCTTGATATCGTTAGTGGGTGAATTAATTTTCACTTATCCTTGGAATATTCCCAAGATATCGTTTGAGATCACCTAATTATCACTAATTCCTGGAAGATTCCATCGATATCGTTAGGGGTTCAACAAATTTCACAAAGTCCTGGAATGTTCCCTCGATAATGTAAGGGGATTAACTAATTTTCAGTAATTCCTGAAATATTCCCTCGATATCGATAGGGACCAACTAATTTTCACTAATTCCTGGAATATTCCCTCGATATCGTTAGAGATCAATTAATTTTCACTAATTCCTGGAAAATTCCCTCGATATCATTAGGGGATCGACTCATTTTCACTATTTCCTGGAATATTCCCTCGATATCATTTTATGATAGCGGATAATGAGGGAATCTATAGATATCGAGGGAATATTCCGGGAGTATTTCAGTGTTACCTTGGAAATGAAGGAAGAAATGAAGTGGTGTTTCTGGGTCTCGAACTTGCATCTTGTTGACTTCTGCTTGCGATGCTAACCACTCGACAATCCTGGACACAGTAGAAGTAGGATTTTTAATGACTTTATGCAATATGATAACTCAAAGTGCATCTTAAAGTTATCATCGATAAATATGGTTCCGTATTTCATTTTATTTTTATTTTATAATCGTTTCTTTCGTAATTTTAGGGGATCAACTATTTCTCACTAATTTCTGGAATATTCCCTCGATATTGTTGGGGAATCAACTAATTTTTAGTAATTCCTGGAATATTCCTTCGATATCTTTAGAGGATCATCAAATTTTCTGTAATTCTTGGAGCATTCCCTCGATATCGTTAGGGAATCAACTAATTTTCACTAAATCCAGGAGTATTCCCTCGATATCGTTAGGGTTTCAACTAATTTCACTCATTCCTGGAATATTCCCTCGATATCGTTAGGAGATCAATTTTTTTCTCTTATTCTTCGAATAATCCCTCAATATCGTTAGGGGATCAACTAATTTTCACTAATTCCGGGAATTTTCCCTTGATATCGATAGGGATCAACTAATTTTAACAAATTCCTGGAATATTCCCTCGATATCGTTAAGGGATCAACTAATATCATTAGTGGATCAACTCATTTTCACTAATCCCTGAAATATTCCTTCGATATAATTTGACGATAGCGGATAATGAGGGAATATATAGATACCGAGGGAAAGTTCCGGGAATATCTCAATGCTTCCTGGGAAGAGGTTATTGAATTAAAATATTGACTAGTAATAAACCTACGATCGTATTATATTACTTGATATAAGTATTTAACTAGTTACGTAAAATTTAGGTGTACAATTTATTGTAGATTCATTAAATATTTGTTTAAAAGGTAAGGTACTATAAGATTTGAGAGAGGGCATGTAGAGAGGAAAAACAGACATTTAGATAGGGACTTAGGTGGGAGAGGAGGACGGATGTGGGAGAGAAAATTGAGATGGGGAAGAGGGGAATTCAGGTGGGAAGAGAGGGAGATTTTGATGAGAGGAGATTGTAATTTTGAAAGGAGGAGAGGAGGATTTATATTGGAAGAGAGGGATATTTAGATGGTAAAGAAGGGGATTTAGATAGGAGGGGGGAGTGGTATTAAATTGGAGAGAGGAGGGATTTAGGTGGGGCAGATAAGTGCTATATTCATGCAATATGCAGTAATACCCCGTCATGTGTGCAGTGATACCCCTATACACTCACTAAAAGTTGGGCACGAATAATTGTCAAAAAGTATTTCATTTATTTAGGTAATATTTCGAAACTGGATTGAAACCATCCTCATTCATGACCATTTCATCACAAGAAAAAGAGTTTTTATTACTACATTTAGTTTTTGAGTAAGTACAGAGTTTGCGGAATTGTGCGCAGTGATACCCTGTCCGACCCTTTATCGAAATAGTACCTACGTCAACAGTCAACACCTAGTCCAAATCAAGGAGAGTTACATTCAGTCTCCAATTCAATGGATAAGCAAGAACATCTGCTAAATAATCAATAAGTATAAGGAGAATAAGGACTTTTGTGATCAATATTTATAAATAAACACTGTACTAAGCAAACCTCATTTATCATATTATGAAAAACATTGTCCATTACATACTGTGTAACTTTCCTTTCATGAATACAATGGAGTTAATCTAGCATTAAAAGAAGGAATCCTGCTAGGAATAATAACACCAAGAGAGCAATTCTCGGAGCAATAAGAGATGGTAATTTGCATACCCTATTCACTGGAACTCTGTTCGGCATTTCGAAGTTTCTCCTTTCCTCTACAATTTACATTTTTTTAATATTGTTGCTTCAATATTACTTGCTACTAACTGCAACTAGGTTTGTTGGTTTCTGGGGTGAGTGAAAGCTATTTGGTGGTGCCATCGAAGATTATTTTTTAAGGTAGATTCTCTTTATTTTCTCTGACTAATTATAATTTGTCACAAGGTTTTTTGGTACGTGGAATTTGAGGTACGTTGATATCGGGACAAATTCTGGTGTGGCTATACTAGATTATGATTGCCATTCTCTTAACATTCATTGCCAGAATCATATTTCTTTATTTAACTTAGTTTACTGGTTTCCGAAGTACAAACATTAGGGCGTCCATAAAAGATTATTATAAACAGCCTCTTAATTTTCTATGGTCATCAAATTTTTTTCAGATGTTGAAAACCAATAAAACATTTTATAATTATGATAATTTACATTGATTGTTTGTTTTTCTCTTACTATGTACTCATTCTACTAGAAAAATAGAACCCATTCACAGCTCATTATTATATTATTATTGAGATTTAAAGTAGGGCCATCTTCTGTACAAATATTTGGCATGATAAATAGAATTTTGTCCTAAAACAGATCTACAATATTTTTAGAACTTAAAACATTAGATATCCAACTTTATCAAGAATTTATATCCCAACAAATAATTTACTTTTTTTTTCAATTTGTCAGATTCATTAATTATCAACCTAGTTTTCTATCGGAATATTCATATGATTTAAATAAAAAAATTCAGTTTTGTTGTAAAGTTGAAATATTAAAGATAATTTGTAGCTTTACGAAAGAAGTATGTACATTGTACAATAAGCGATATTGAGTGAACCATTTATGACAGAAGAATAAATAATATATCTCTTGAATATTATCAACTGAATATTCATAATTGCATGTAAATAAATAACCGTTATCATTTTTTTCTAAATAGGTCCACTCATTCCTATCAGTTGAATAATAAATATATCCAGACTTTGGACGTTTCTTTGAGCTGAAGACCTTAGAATGAAAAGAATTTAAAAATGCATTAAATAGTTGAACGTACTCTGGAAGAGAAGAATTTGAATAATTGTGCTTTGAAATTTAAATAAGCTAGTCTAAATGGTGACAATTTAGATATATCGGTTATGAAAGTGTGAGTTTGACCTACCAAATTCATAATTATTATTAATATTAATTGAATTCCCCAACTCAAAAGTTAATGTACTTTCAAGCTGACATTAAACAAAATTTATGAAAATATTTTTTGTGTTTCAAATGAATAATGAAATCTGTAAAATATTGCTATACGGAGTTAAATATGGTTGATGGCAAACTAAATACTTAGCTCCATAAAATATGGCCTTAACTAATTTCTTTATGGTCCTTAATTGCTTAACATTATACACAATACACTCACTTTAATATATTGTGTTATGAATGCCCATTATTCAATATTTTATAAACTATTTGATACAGTATAGGATGATGAGCTTATCTATAATTTAGGTACCCATGATTCGTCAGTTGGCCATAAAATTCATTGTGCGGTCCATATTTTCCACTGCATTTTCATGGCGATGAATTGACAGACACCTTTCTATTCAAAAACTTGAAAAATAAAATACCTTAAACTTTGAGTTTAATAACTCTTCTTGATAACACTCTCTTTAATATACCGATGTAATAAAATCACACCTGTAGCCTACAAATATATAACATCATGCATTTGTTCCTTTTCTTGCAGATATTCTTAACATCACATTTATAACTGTTACTTCGACCTCTTTCTTCACACTCACTAGTCATCGAAAAAAGTTATGTCCCACGTATGTTCCGTATTTCAAGCAAAACTTTTCTGGCTAAATGGCCAAGTGTCATATTCCGTGAGCACATAATAATTAAAATGTCAAATGCCCTCCTTCGCGTGACATTTTACGGCGTAACTGGCAAATTTAGATTTATCTTTCACGCGTTAGTTTCGTTTGTGCAAAGTGTACTGAAAAAAATGATGGCTATCGCTTATTTTTCATTCCTCAATTTGGAAATGGAGGCTAACCAATTTGCCTCTGAATTAAATAGTGTGCAAGAACAGCAGTTAAAAGATAAATGTATATATATATATATATATATCTTTTGAAGGTATAAGCCTCAATACTGGGTCTTAAATACTCTTACTACAGTAGTGGACAAAGTATATGGGTAGGCACAAAAACAAGTTATTTATAAATCTTCATTTTCATAAAAAGTAGGGGAGGATGGTCATCAATGGGACACTGGGAACAATGGAATATGCTAAATAATTTTTTTATTTGAGAGTAATTTTTAACAAAATCTTAGTGGTAAATTAGGCGCATTTCATTCCATTCACTTGCATTGCATTCAGCGGTTGGGGAGCAGTCAGCTCTGTGTAAAAGCGAAAACCTGTTTTAGAGGTCGGAAAACTAAATTTTTCGTACTTTGTTTCAATTGTTAATGTAACATATAATGCTTACGGCATTTTTCCATAATATTAAGTAATATGTAAAATATGATATATGAAAGGATTGCCTTTATACTTTTGTAGTTGAGCCGCTATACCCATATGTTTTCAAAATGGCGTCATTCTGATCATGGGGACAGAAAATTTGGTTAACAATGGGACAGTGCCCTACAGTCAACCAAACGGTCTAGTTACTCCATTTGAACCAATAAATATCTATTTTTGATACAATAACGTAAACTGTAGCTTCAGGGCTTCTTGTAGAAACAGAGCTTCCAGCTGAAGCGGTACTTTCGACCATGTTCAAGGGCTTTAGCAATCTGAGATAATCATAAAGCACTGCGTAAAAAACAAATTTCACTAATAAAAGAAAAAGACGCAGCATGATTGCAACGGATACACCAGAGAAAGAAGAGCTTTTTGCTGGCGCCACTTAGGATAAGGCCTTCGAAATCAATTCATATAGTATCCGCCGTAGATGGCCTGTGAACTAATTTTCTTGGTCTGGTATATAATTCCTAATTTAACTGACACATTCGTCTGAAGAACTTAAATTTCTACCGAAAACGTTAGAAGTGAAAATTTATGTACTTGTAGAAAGTGATGCAACTTCTAAAACGTATTCTGTTGGCCAAAAGTATGAAAAGGATAGATACGGAATATTGATGTTAGACAAAGATTCAAGTGCTATGAGCTTAATTTTCCAAATGTTCCTGACATGGCTTCGGTGAAGCTAGAGGATATTAACCGATATTATATGAACCAACTAAGTGTGGGACAACATAAAGAGATAATTCAAACTTGAAATTTGACCATAACCTCAACAATATACAAGTTTGATAAACTGTCCCATCGTTCACCAGAGAATGTCCCATAGTTCACCAGTGCTTTTATACAATGGGACAAATTTTTTTTGTTTTACATTTAATTTTTTCTAGTCAACAGAATATGTGATAGCATTCGAGTTAGTTTCATTTTATAAAGGAATATCTATATTACACATGGATTTTATATTTTTCATACTTTGCCCATAGAAAATGATATACCAATTTTTTGGTGTTTTTTGTCCCATTGATGACCATCCTCCCCTACAATTTTGCACGTATTTTCATATAGGGATCATATGTATTCGTATGAAATTTCAAAGCATTTGTACAAGTATTCTAGGAAAAGTTCTATTTTTCTTTTCAAACACTAAAATTTGCTCTGGTCATAAGTTAAGGTAGCCATCATAAGCTTTGAAATATTCGTGAACATTGGCAATTAACATAATAATTTGTGAATAATTCTTTGCAATATCACTTCAATACATCTTCTACCACAAAATTCTATAAATTTGGCACAATATGAAGGAGTTATCCATCTTCTATTCATCCTCGAGAAATGTCCACAATTCTTCCACATTTTTTGTGCTCCTTCTTTGAGTACAGCCTCCAATTATTATCCAAACAATCTCAATTCGATTGAGCTCAGGGCTCTGTGAAGGCCAGCTCATTAGAACAATCTCATCCTCTTCCTATGTGGTCGTAACTTTTTTATCTGAGTAGTAGGGTACGTTGACGTGCTAGAAACTTTGTGGTTGAGGGTCAGCTGCTTGTTGATAGGAGAGAGTATGTTGGCGAAGGAGCTTTTTCAATCTTCTGCAATAACTCCTCCTCGTAGACGAACAATGGGACAGGTTCAACAGAAACAATAACCCCCTAAACCATCATACTACCTCCTCCAAAATTAACCGTTTTCTTGATGCAGTTCAGAGTTAACATTTCCTCCACGTTTTGTTTAATTCGTACTTTCCCATTAGAACCAAAGATTTCTATTTTTCTTCCATTCATCACTAGAATGTACTTTCGACTACTGATCATTGATCAATCGACCAAATGACATACTCATGACGAAACACAAGTAACACTTTCCGTTTCTTTTTAGAGATTGAAAGCATCGATGCAGGGACAAATGATTGCAAACCAACTTGTTTAAGTCGAAGCGAAAAAGTAGACTGGGACACCGTACGACCAGACATAACATCTATCTCACGAACAATTTTACCGGAAGTGTTGCAACTACCTTGCAAGCTACTTTGAAGATTTGCATGATCTTCTCTCAGTAATGCTTTGGGAAGTCTATCAGCCTTCTATTTGGTATCAACAACTCCATACTGCTTATGTTGAGCCACAATACGTTGCACAATCCTTTCGGACCTTCATGTGGCAATATAAATCTCTCATAACGACAATTGGAGACTGTATCATAGGGGAAACTTGTGGACTTTTCTTGAGGATGAATTGAAGATGGATAACACCTTCATATTGTGCAAAATTAGTAAAATTTTGTGGTAGAAGATGTATTGAAGTGATATAACAAAGAATTATTCTCAAACGATTAGGTTAATTGCCAATAACCGCGAATATTTCAAAGTTTATGATAGCTACCCTTAACCTTTTACCAGAGCAAAATTTAGTGTTTGAAGTAAAATATTCAAATATTCCTAGAATAATTTGTCCAAATTCTTTGAAATTTCATATGAAAACATATGAGCTTCTATATGAAAATACGTGCAAAATTTCAATAAATTGTGTTTTGTACTTTGTATGAAATTATAGATTTATATAACATGTTCTTGCCTACCCTTATATTTTGTTTACTACTGTATATCCATCCAGTGATGAAACTGTATTTGAAAATAACTTTAAGATTGGTATTAATAATATATTAGCAAAGATTAGCTATAATGATTTTTATATCAGCACCTTTGATTTTCTTGAAGAAATAAATTAATCTATTCGTTAAAACACAACTGTGAAGAATTTCGTTGAATTTTTTGAGCGGTTCGAAAATATGATAGTGATAATGATACTCTTTATTGAAAAAATATAACATTAATAACATCTGAATAAATTTATGGTTGACTCGAAAAATATTTTTATTGATGTGCAAAAATATTTTCGGTGATACCAAAAAATATTCTTTAGATTGACGGCAGAAAAGGAGAATTTCGAAGATAGGTATAAAACAATTTGTTAAGAATTCGTAAATTCACATTTTTATTTCCAGGGAACCAATTATTTTGGGAAAACATTGCCCCAATATTGTTTAAACATTAAGGCAATGTCTTTCGATAAATATTACTTACATATCAGTATTATTTCCAAAATTTGAATGCATATCAATGTTTTCATTCATGTATAACAACATTACTTAATCTGATCATTTTATATAAGATTATCTCTAACAAGGTAATATTATTGTACGTTTATAAATTCATATTATTATTCTTATATTTGTTGTTGGACACTTTGATAGAATATAATATTAGTTGTAATCATTCTGCTTGAACATAACATTCCTTTGAATTAATAAGTTTGATTAGGGTTGTATAAATGTATTGAAATTATATGAAAGAAAGAATGAAGATTTTTTTGATATTATATAAGTAATTAGTATATAAATATAATTTTTTGAATTCGAAGGTATAATCTCATACAGATATTGCATATTGTTAAGTTTAAATGGTAATTGAACCTATTCCAATGATAAAAAACTTTTAAGGGCCCCGACCATGCAAAAATCTCTAAATTTTATCTTTTTTTTAGTTCATAAATAGGTACCTAATAACTTTATAAATGATTGTACAAAAAAACAGAACTCTAGAGTGTGCCTGTGTGAGTCTTCAATATTTCGAAAAATAGTCAGAAACTTGAACAAAACTCTAATACTTTTCGAGACCATCCTCTGGAGAATCGAATGCAAAAACTGCAATGCCGTAGCTTCAACTAATATGAAGCCTTATGCCTTTGGAAAAAGGGTTGAAATCCGTTCGAAATTCGAATAACTTGTTTTCCATGCCTTGCACAAAATCGAAAGAGAATTCAATTTTACTAATGGGTACCAATTTTCAGAACCGTAGCTTCATTAATAAAAAAGTTTTCAAAAACCAGAGTCGGTTCCCTTAATTATACCAATTAGGCCTACTTAAGAAATTAAGTTAAGCATTCGGTCAATACATTATCAGAACTGTAATGAATTTTTTTCAATACATTACCATAATTGAGTCATATGATCATATGTCAATTAGAAATCTCCTTAGATCAAATTGGTTCAAAATCTGAGCTAACGACTTTTCTGAACAGTGTAGGTGTACAAGGATAAACTGGATACCCTATACTTATTTTCTACTTACCATCCACACAAGAAAATATATTACTGGGAATATAGGGTACTTTCCCAAGAATGAATACTTTTTTGTCTGATCAAAACCTCCCCAATTCATTTTCATACAACAATTGATCGTCATGGAGTCATCTATTTGTATCGTCTCTAACTTGCTTCTCTAAATCTTTATATATATAAAATAATACAGTAAATAGACTTTCTTGTTAGTCCTAACTTTATGACAGAAGTTATCGAATCTTTGTTAATGAGATTGTTCCACAGAAACTTCTGTAATAATACAAAGTAATTTATTTACGGATTATATTACAGAAAAAAGTTGAATGATATGAAATCACCATAGATTAACAGAGAATAACCATTATTTTTCATTATATAAATGTATGTTACCAACAATAAGTTAATATTATATGTAGTAAAGAGTTAAAAAACATAATATTACTAAACAGACACATTCACACATGAACGGATACGTTCATACATGAACATACACGTTCTAATATGTTCTGACACGCTCTTACATGTTCTGACACGATCTCACACTTTATGACACGCATTCATATATTTTGACACGTTCTCATATGTTTTGATGTTTCCACATTTTAAGACACATTCTCATATATTCTGATACGTTCTCTCATTTTCTGACACGTTCTTATATATTCTATCCACTTTTCATTTGTTCTGACCCGTTTTCACGTATTCTGAAATGTTCTCATTTGTTCTGACTCGGTCTTATATTACCTGACACATTCTCACGTGTTCTGACACCTTCTCACGTTTTCTGACACGTTCTGCCACGTTTTAACATGCTCTGACATGTTCCAGATTGGGAATCTGAAAATAATTATATGACTTCAGGAAATTATACAATAATTTGGGACATTTTTTTTATTTTTCTTTCTACTCAAACTAAAATTTATATTCTGTACATCCGAAATATACAAAGATTATAATGCTGTTACTGATTAATTATTAATAATAACAAATAGGATAATTTCTATTTTAAATAAATTGAAATATAAAAATCATGTGATATCTACTATCCCAATAATACCCGACGTGTATATATTTAATTTGTGTCCGCTTCTGAAGAATAATAGGAGAAACACGCGGAAATTAATTAACCCTAGTAACCTAGCCACTGGTCCAGGTGGACCAGTCTTCATAAAAAACAATAGATATTATATATTCATAAACCGATTTGGAAGTTATCTTTTAATGGCTTTTACTTTTCAAAATATTTACATACGATTTGACAAAAAAGAAGGTGATAAATGGTAGGGTACTCTATTACTCATATTATGAGCATTTATTAACCCAAATATTAGTTAGTATATTTCAAAATCTATTAAATGTATATCTTCCTTATGGATATATTTTTATTGATGAACCATTCTCCATCCACAGTTTAATTTTCAATAACTTTTATTCACTTTTGTGAATATTATAAGAATTTTATTGTTTTATGATGAAAATGGCTTTGCGCGAATTGTTACAAAGCTTATGAAGTATAGGTTTCCTATCTTTGCTTTTTAATTTTGTTTTAAATTAATAATTTATATTTGGCCTTCACCAATGGATGTGCCAATATCAATTGAACGTTTTTATGAAAAGAATATCGAACAGTCATTTAGTTGAGATTTTGAAACAGTTTTTGACGCGCACGTGCTAGTGGCTAGGTTAGTTAGCAAACTTTCAAATGCTTAGTTACTAGGATTAATATTGTGGAAAATTAATAAATGATTCTGTAAAACTGCACCATAAATAGTCTGATCAGATTTATTGAGATAATTTTATAATATTTTTACATTATCATATAAACTATATGAACACACGATGTGTATTGTTATGTAGCAAATTAATGAACGAGGGAAAAAAATGAAACATCTTTTTTTTCGTAGATATTTATTATATTCCAGTATTCATTATCAACATCCTGGTTATCTACAATACGCTTCTTGTAGTAATTTTTTCAGTTAAAAACACTTCGGATTAAACTTCTTGCACTCTGGACACCAAGAATTCAGTGGCTTTCCATTGACACCGATTGTCTTTGTTCAGCCAAGTATAATCCGAGTCTCTTCAAATCTTTGAAGATTGGGGATTTGGAACTTTAATATCCAGCCATCAATTAATGACTTAAGGGTGGAAGATTGGCTTCCAGGGAACTTTTTGATTAGGCACAGGTATAGAATCGAACCATTTCCTTGAAGTTTATATCGGATTTGAATATTATATTCAAAATAAAACCAATTTCATGAGATGTAGAGGGTGAATGAAAAATAAAGTAGTCTATCAATTTCTCCTCAAGTATTTTTCCTTGAATTTATTATAACCACAGAGAGCATAATTATTATGTTGCTCTTCTCTTATTAATATAATCTCATAGTGCAAATACGAATTGATTCGTATCACGGAGTAATACCCCTGGTTTGTTTTTGCGCACATTCAGTGTTAACCCTGGTTTGTTATTGCTCATATTTATTGATAACCCTGGTTCTTTACTCCACTTGAACTTTGAGCCGAATTTTATTCGTGAGATAAATGAAATAATCAATCGCAGAATGCATTAACTACGCTTTTGTTTATTATATTCTTATAAATTAGTTATATAAAATTAATTATGAAATGGTAATTGAGAATTGAATAAAGTGCACACAGCTAAAATCCATGAACTTTTCAAACAATTTAACTACATTAGATTATTATAAATAGGCGCAACAAATTCACAGGATTTGAATGAAAAGTCTTTTTTGTAACACTGACAGAACTAACAGAAGAAGGGGACATCTTGTTTTTCTTCCGTATTTCAGCAGACATCCATATTGACAAATTTAGGAGAGGAAATCATTCTATTTTGAGGTACTTGAATCAATTGTACATTTTATGGAAGTCTTATTTCGAAATTAGTAGTAAATTTCGTTGTATAGAGATTTGGATATAGTTCATCAAAGTAGGTAAAAATTGCCATGTTATTAAATATTTTGTAAATTTTATATATCAAACTCCTGAGCTTCAAACAAGACTAATTAAGTTTTGAAACGGGTTATTGTGCCAACAATATTTACGTCACATCGTTTTATAATAATACTAAAAATACAACATTAAATTATATTAGCAGCGTCGGAGACTACCATTTGTTATTTACTTTGTTTCTAAGTAATGCGAGGAAGAAATAACTCTAAATCTGCGTTAATCTCAAATTACCAGCGTGAATTTTTAGCTAGCAACTAATTGGCAGACGAGCATCGGTGTATTTCGATCTCTTTTTAATTCAAAAGAACTGGACAATAATGCTGATTCGGATTAATTGGTTCAATGCAAGGCAGTTAATTTATTGACTCTCAAAATAGTTTTCCGTCAGAGTGAATTAAGATCAACTGCAATGTAGTCATCGAAAGGGGTGACATTTGTCCAGTAGAGAAAAAAAAAGAGTCAAAATTGTATTGAATAAAGTTGCTGTGAACTCGTAATGTATGGTAGGACAATTCAAATCATTTCAGAATTCTATGCTTGTCTTTTGAATTAATGAACTGCCAACCCTCAATTTTGTATTCCCCATTTTATGTAGTTTATTATTAAAATGGTAGAATACGATAATAAATTCTGCCGAGTAATTTTTTTCTTTTCATTTGTTCATAGCAATTTAAAAAAATAATTTCACTCGAAGATGGTATTATGAATCATTTTTGTAGTCGAAATTTGTCAATGTTTTACTTTAAATATAAAATCATTTTAATAACTTTAATTCGGTACCAATAATAATTACATGTATAAGGAAAAATTAAAGTAATCAGAGGTTTTAAATTAATTTTTTATCATTTATTATAATATTAAAATCGAAAGTAGTTTACTGAAAAGTTGTTAAGGCATAAGCTATTAGGCATACATGACCTTACTACTGATTTATATTGTTTGCAATAATAATAATATGTTTGATGCGAGTATTTCTCTTGGTACTCGTATCAAATTTAAGGGAGGTATTATTTTATAAATCTTTGGGATCTTTGTAAATAGATAAAATACATATAGATATATAAAAATACAAATTTTAAAATCTTAATTAAAGAGTAAATTGAAGAAACATATTTTGTAAGAGAAATATAAATTCACCATATCTTTTATATCGAAATAAATTTGTAGCGAAATGGTCCATAAAAACTTCAAACAAATCAATCGTCATGGGAGAAATAAAAAATACACAAAAAAATGTGTATAAAATTTTTACTAGTTAAAAATAAAACATAGATATTTAAAACAAATGGGTAAAAAAAATACCAAATGAATTTGCATCAAAATAATCATAGATAATAGTATTAATGAATGAATATAGATTGTTATAACATATCGGGATTCTATCATTTCTCTTTGTTTGACTATGACGATTAGTTATTCCTCACACTCATAAAAACTGAGAACTTTGTGAGTAATGATAGTGAGTGAATGATATTTTTTTCGAATGTTCTTGATCATTCTTTCTTTTGAGAACAATAATAATAATTAGACCATATTCAGCTCTTTGAATTTGCTTGTAATTTAAAAGAATGAAATCATTGTGAAACTTGTTAACCTATACGAGAGATTTAGAGAAATTACACACTAAAGTTTGTTATTTTATTTAGAAATATTCAGAAAAAAATCTATGTATCTTGATATTTCAGTGCATAAATGTGTGTTATTTTTCATTGAGGAGTTGTATTGAAAAAATATTTATTGTGAAGAGTATTAACCATTGCATTAACCTAGCCGCTGGCGAAGGCGCAGCAGTTCTCACTAAAACTCTTATTGAATAAATATCATTTGATTTTTTTGTACTTATATTTCATAAAAACCTTCATTTGATACTTACACAAAACACATCCATTGTCAAACGCCAAAGAATAATTATATATTTAAAATAAAGTTAAAAACGAAGATAAGAATAAAAATATCATGTATATAAAGCTTGTCACTCAGTGTGGAGCTTGGTGTGTACACTGTACAATCGTTTTCGTACATTTTACTAACCACTATGGGTTACAGTTAACCGATTATAGTGATATATTCACTTATATGTACCCAAACAAACTCTTGCATCTTTGGACTGCAGAGAATTTGATATACTCCTAACAAATTTAATGAGATGCTCATACTATGATTATCTTATCATTAATTACCTTCGTTTTTGTCTAATAAATTGTTATTATGTAAAAAAATATATTCAAGAAAAAACGGCTTTCAAATTGCCTCAAAATTAAAGTTTCTATTATTCTTCAGTGCTTTCTGAAGATTAAGGACGAAGTCCACGTAATCTTAAAATAATCGCCAATAACTTTCTTTATGGGTTGCAAATTCAAACCTGAAGCAATATCAGGACACACTTAATTCATATTTTTCATTTTCCACTCCGAATATAATAATTCATGCAAATTTAGTTTTAAAATCCAAGCTTTAATGTGACGAGATCTATTGGTTTCATTATTTTAAGTAATTTGGACTAAGCAGAAAATATAAAATATTATTTTAATTTCCATCTATGTCGTATTTCTGATTGTTTAAAAGTGTGAACGGGCATTTTGAAATACTATAGTTAGTTTTCGGATTATTGATATGGTTTGAACCACTAAGCTATGGTTTCATGCAATCTGTAAATATTGTGAATTTTATACGCTTGAAAAACTTTAATACCTTTTTCTGTTGGTATAATTTATGATTGCAAAATACAAAACGATTATGATTACAAATTTCAAATTAATCTGAAAATCATATATAAGAATTATTTAATCGAAGTAATTAAAAATAATATTCTGCAAAAATTATGGTAATAAGAATTTTCAATTTCAGACACTCCATTTTAATAAATATTTAAAAAATCACAATAGCCTTCGCAATGAAAGGGACAAATTAATATGTATAGTTATGAAATACAACTGTACAAAATACTATTAAAGAATATGTATTATAGGACTCCTTTTCGAATTTCACTGAAGACAACGACAGCTGCAACTCCATAATGAACATCTGCTGCATTATAACCAATCACGAGGAAAATTTAGATACCAATATTACAACACATGAGAAAGACTGTATGAAGAAGAAGCTTGGAGATGCGATGCTTAGGTACAATATAGTTGTGAAAAATATTCACTGAAGGGTGAAAGCTCTTACGATATATTTGTATATGAAATGAGATTAAATTCTTCTCTAGAGTCTAAAATAAAAAGGCAAGCATTCAGGCAGTAATTAGTAACTGGCAAACCATAAATCCGTTCCATCAAGCATTTTAGGTAAGAGAACGATTGACCTTCTGATTGTTATGATCGAAATTAATAGTTTATCCTAATACACTGGAAGGTGTAAACTTCAAACTCAATTATGTAAACTTTCAACCTTCTAATTCCTTCTTTTTGAAAGAAGTAAAATATTCGTCTTGAACATTTAATTCATGCGTGACCAAACACGTTCAAAACAGTTTAAAAAATGTGTCAGATTATATCACATATTTCACACTGTACATCGAATTTGTGTTCATTCTCCAATTAATTCATTATTGATATTTATATATAATTTAATATATAGCATCAAATTTAATTTGAACTATATTCTATTAACAGGGAGATCTGCAAATAAATGTACCCGAATTTAAATTAGCTTATTTCAACATTTATTGAAGTTAAAGTATTCTTTCAATTATCATTTTGTATGTTGAACTTTTCTCCATCTAAACTCTAAACTTAAATTTCCATAAAATTTTATATATTTTAATGAATATAACAGCAATTGGATGGATGGGTTATGCAATTATGATTAAAATACGAACAATGAACTGAATTCAAACATTAATAATATCTCTATTAAACAAAATCCAGATTAATAAACACAGATATATTTATAGGTTTTGAGAATATTCATATAATTGTTCCTTTTACATATAAAATATTGTAAATCTGAGGAAAACTGTTCTAATAGAAAAATGAAGACACAAGTTTAAATTTTAATAAGGGTCGTTCAGGTCGCAAGATGACAGTACGATGTGAATAAAACATCAATTTTGTTATGAAAATTTAAACATGTGCGTTCATTTCTGTACTTGAAGAACACTTTTTTCCAGATTATCAATATTTTATAAAAGGAATCGTTCCCAAGCAACCATGACACATTGTGCCAACATGGGTACTAGATGGTTATGTGGGCAAGGCAGACTGAAAAGTAGCCTAGAATAACATGGTTTTCCATTCTCATTGAATGTTACCTTGGGAGAAGGTTGGTTCAATGTTGCGAATCCATCCCACTGAATTGTCATATTGGCCCAACCTGATTACTGTATCAACATAATATGGGTGAAACTTGATTAACATATCGGCAACATCTTGGGCCAAGATGGTTTCAACATAACAGCCCATGCTGTCACAATGTTGGCCCATTTTGCAAAAAAACACACAGTACCAATACGATTTGTTCACCTAGTGCCCACATGGGCCCCATTAACTTGTGTTGCTTGGGATATATGAATATTATTTATACTTAGAAATAAATTTATTTTCATTATTGGGGATTTTGTCAAATGAATATATTTTCAATGTTTGAACTTACTAAATTGGCACTTTTCTGACTATTTGCCCCACCCATTGATAAGGTCATTATTATCTTCACAAGAATAATTTTAAAAAATATGAAAATGTAGCTTTGGATGAAGAAGGGTTCAACAAACAAAATGATACTAATAGTTGTTGAAATATGCGAATTTAAATTTTGTACACTTTTTTGTGCGTTACCATGGATAACAAAAAATACGAGATATATTATTTCATGTCTGCAAAACCATTCATTTATATAAGTAGCTGGGAAATATAAATCTAGTGCATTCGTAAAAATTTTAGAATTCTGAAATAATTGACAATAAATTTATGCTTTATAGGATTATTATTAATTTTTAGAATGGATGTCCCTGTCATGTAGTTTATAATGTTTTCATTTTCTGATCAGAATTTGATAATTTTTTGGCTCACTAATTTTGTGATTTCATCTACCAACATATTTCGCAGCACTTTTATTGATGCATTATTACAAACTAGAATTATTCAGAACACCATACGAAAATGAAAATTCATTGGGATTATCAAAACTCTTCATACAACATAATAAAATGAAATTGTATGAAAGACATGTCCTAAGGAAGATACGAGAAATCGATCAGAATAAAATTTAACAGCCGACATATATTAATATTTTTTATGATTGTATAACAAAGATTCGATAATAATCATTTATCTAGAAACATGAATACTTGAAAAACGAGTCTCAAACATTCCGTTTGGTGACGTCAAAAAGTGACCAAGGGTAGGCACTTCGCAACCAAAATACAGTAGAGCCATAAGCTTTAATTTGTGAAATGCTAACTGGTTGACGTGAATATTTTTGTGCAATTAATAGTACTTACTAAGAATATGAATATGAAATTTCGGCTCGATTGCATTACTAGTACAGATATGATGGAATTTGTTTACTCTCGTAAGTCTGTGGAAATCTCATTTTTGATACCCTCATGCAACGTGCTATTGCGTAAATATCCTTTATTCTTTTCTAATTTTACTATTTCTGTGTAATCAGTTTGATTCTTCCAACGAATTGGACATTTCTTTTTTAGAAATTCAAATTTTCTAGAAATCGAGATTATCTTGAAATTCAGAATTTCTCAAAATTCATTTATAAACATAATACAAATACAAAATACATCAGTTTAGCTAAAAGTATACTATTCTCATATTTCATTCATCAATCTCAAAGATTAGAAATCCAACAAAACTAGATTCACACTTCAAGTTAAGATATCAGAAGACTAAAATTCACCTCTACATCGCATTGACAGTCTCATAAATAGAACATGAACTTCAGCGCTAACCACAAACATCAAAACAGAAGCAGTGGAATATCTTACAAAACAATTTATTCGAATAATTATTTGAAAGCAACCATCTCTCATTCATCTTATTCAAGCTATACCCATTAATTTTGAGATGTTAATTGTATTGAAATCGTCAGATAATACCCTCCATTAATTATTTATATTATAAATTAAACCGATCTTTTCTACTAGTCCCATATATACTAGCTCCTAATCCTATATTCTGTAATACCACCTCTCGTATATGCTCTCATAAAGGTAGTAATTATCTACTAAATTGCCTAAAATGGTCTGTAACTTTGTGCTGGGAATTCACTGTAATGTTATATACAATTTGCCACAGTATGCGTGTAAACCATACAATAGTTGAAGCAATCAATGCAAGTAAGTAATTATTTGATTTGAATATACTCTACTGTACTATCATGAT
The DNA here is from genome assembly GCA_947561585.1 of Caprella mutica. Lineage (NCBI taxonomy): Eukaryota > Metazoa > Arthropoda > Malacostraca > Amphipoda > Caprellidae > Caprella > Caprella mutica. Next base: position 112,462 of record CANNZV010000015.1, read on the forward strand.
GAATTTTTTACTCACAAATACAGATAAAATATCTAATATTTCCAGAGATAATAAAAAGAGAAAGTTAAAGTGGATCAATACAGGAATAAGATGGGACTCAATGTTTAGTTTGAAAGCAAACTACAAATCTATTGGCAATGTAAATACTAAATATTTTTTTACACATCGTATGAAATGCATGGTGAATTCTTTATCAAATATTCTTATGAAACCTTTCTCTTTCGTTTACAGACATATATCAATTATAATTAGCCTTCCTTATACTCTCCCTATTTAAAATAAATGTCAGAAACTCTATTGTACGACATTCTCCATTTTTGTTTATTAGCCCCAAAATCTCGAATCGGGATACTTCGGGCTTATGGCCCCTCATGAATACGAATTCACGATCCCATTTTGAAAGAACTTACCTGTTACTAACAATATGAAAGTAAATACTATTTTTCAAACTATGCCAGATGTAACAATAGGTTTTCTGATATTTGTTATTATATTACAAAAATAATGCAGGGTTATTTTGTTATCTATAAAAGTTTATTTGAATTTATATTGTCTCAATATGAATATATAATCATCAAGATATATTGGTATAACATTCGTGACGGTAATATATTTTCAGGAAAGAGAGAGCTTTCATTGGCAAGACATAGAAGGTTATTTGCTAACCCCACTTTTTGATTCTGTAACCTTTCCATAATTTTTTCAATCAGGAGTGCAATAATTTCATAAAATATATTTAACTCATTTTGATAATTCAATAATTTTAAATAGATGAATAAGGAAACGATAAGTGCCTATATAGCTCAGTATCAATGCTTGCTGGGACATTATTCTGTTTAGAATATTTTCATTTCGGAAAATTGAAATTGAATTAATACACTCGATAATAATTCCACTGACTAATTATTATCTACAGTTACATCATTGCTTGTATTATCGCCGAAGTTAGTTTAGTTGACGTCATTAAACCTAGTTAGGAAAAAATATATAAATTTGAAAAAAAACAGAGTTTAGTCCGTACATTTATCCTATCTAGAGACTCTTAAAAAATAACAGTATGGTTGTCTAATTCATATCGAAATAATCTGCTTCAAACCTGGCTTATACATTAACAGTGTTGTTCTCTGCCCTCTTTGTGTTAAAATGTAATAATGAAAGAGCGTAGCATATTTATCTCACTATTTTCTGATTGGGATAATTTTCTCCAATTGTGTTCTGACTTTCCCTTATTGTGACCTGGCCTTTTCATTATCAATGTCCTTCACCAAGAATAGCGACTCTGTTTACATTAGGGATAATGTTTATTGGCCTGGGAATATACCTACCTGATAATAGAGGAAATATCAGTCGGTCTTTATGGTGCAAGGGACTCTATACTATAGAATTAGCCACGTATACGTCGGTCTGTCCGTGTGTCACACTTTTATAAAATAATACATATTAATTGGATACAAAATAATTTGGGGCAGAATATCAATGCTACAGGAAAAAATAATGTTAATAAAAAATGTAATATAAAAAAATCTATATATTATTATATATTTTGGTTTAGAGAGATCTAAAAATATGATTCGTTAATACTTATTCAGAGTACATGTATCAATACTAAGTAATTGCATACAATTATAATATTATATCAACAACATTTAGGGTCAGATACAACAAGACTGCGCATACTCTTTTCATGGACTATCACTTCGCACACCTTATAATTTTAAAACCACTTGTTTAAAACCTAAATCTGATTGCATCATCATTTCAAACATCTTCTTTTCTCACGTAATCGGCATGAAGCACTATTATCCTATTAGTATTTCTAGAGCTGAGTCGCGATAAATGTAGTGCTATCAGAACGATCTGAAAAAAGTTTGCGCCAGTGATTTTTAAATCCCGCAAATTCTCCAATAACTCTACAACCAACATTTATAGATTTATATTGTTTTGACATGACATAAAATATTGATTAACAATGAACCTACGATCGTATTATATTACTTGATATAAGTAGTTAACTAGTAATGTAAAATTTAAGTGTTAAATTGGTTGTAGATTCATTAAATATGGGTTTAAAAAGCAAGGGACAAGTAGATTGGGGAGAGGGCATGTAGTGAGGGAAACACAGACGTTTAGATCGGAGGGGGGGGGGTATAGATGTGGAAGAGGGTAAATAGAGGGAAATAGATGGGGAAGAGAGGGACTTAGATGGAATAGAGGGAGATTTCGATGATGAGAGAGTGTGATTAAAATGGTAGGAGAGGGGGACTTAGATTGGAATAGAGGGGAATTTTGAAGGAATGAAAGGGATATTTAGATGGTGAAAGAAAAGGGTTTAGATAGGTGGGTAGAGGGGCATTAAAATGGAGACAGGAGGGATTTAGGTGGGGGAGAGAAGTGCTGTATTTATTCTATGCGCAGTAATACCCCTTCATGTGTACAGTGATACCCCGATGAGCTTACTAAAAGTTACGCACAAAAAATTGCCCATAAGTATTTTATTCATTTAGGTATTAATTCGAAACTGGTTGAGAACCATCCTCATTCATGACCATTACTTCACGAGAAAAAGAGTTTCTCTAGTATCTTCATACTTCCAAGTAAACACAGAGTTCGCGGGATTGTGCGCAGTGATATCCCGTCCGACCCTACTGTATAAGTGTTAAATAGTTTTTACATTATAATGCAGTACATATTACAAAGAATTCTGCGAAGCATACCCTATCTAAAGCAAAAAAGAATGCGTGTTTTATTATTTTTGTATTAAATATAAATAGCTAAGCAATAAAAAATTGATATTGCAATGTATCAATAAGATAAGTTTTGAATAATCGAACGATTTCACATCTTAGATCAAAAAAGAATAAATATGAAATTATAATGATTGTTTAACTATTAATTTTTATTCGGTTCAATTATACCATGGATCAAATAAAAAAAATAATAACTATTTTATTACATGAGTGGATTTTTGGAATCGTCTGATTACATGTAATTTATTATGTATGAGTCCAAAATTATTAGATGGAGCTTAATAAATGAATATTTAAAAACATTCAATTTTAGCCATTCACTTATCCCAAAGTAGATAAAAAATCTGTTTGTGATCGAAGAATTTGAAAAAAAAAATTAAATTTTGATGATTTCTCCGGGATGTGAATATTTTGATTATATCAATTTAAATATATTCGCGTTGAAAGAGCTACTGATTTCATGGTCATTTCTCTTCCGTCAAAAGGAAATTAAATAGTCAGGAAAGAAAGAAGAAAGCAACTCCTGGCTCAGATAGCGCTTAAACGTTCAGTATAATGTACTCGATTCCCGATATTCTTTGACTGGATCAAAGCTAATAGGAATTCAAATACATTCCTCATAACTGTTCCTCTAAGCTGTCAATAAATGGTAACTCGATAATTATAATCCTTCATCGTAGCATTCAAATATTTTTACAGAATCCTATCAGCTAATGTGTTTGCATTTGATATTGAATTTTTCATCAATTCATCTATAACAAGAATAAATGGAATCTAACCAAATTAACAGATGTTGTATTTGATAATTTTATAGAAATAATTGGTACCATGAACAGTTATTGCTGTCATCTATCAACATTTGAATGATTTAGTTATTATTTACTGTTTAGGTTTGCAGCTAATATTTTCTTCTGGTTATCTGGAATTAGTATTTTGCTAGATATTCACTCGATAACCCTTTTATATTGAAAATATAATTACAAAAAGCACAATAAACATATACCAATAAGGACAGAAATGGTCTCTTTTATGTTGTACTATCAGAAAGAAAAAGTCACTGTTGTGATGTACTATTGGAAAGAAAAAATTACTTCGATGATGTACTTTCACATTACCTCAACTTTCCTTCTGGGTTTGACATAATTGTTGATTTTTGAAGATCAGTTTGAACAGTGCAATTCATTAAAGTGAAACATTATTATATAGCAATTCGTAATTATTGATTTTTAAATGACATTATTCAACATATAATTTTGATTTTTAGATTGAATGTCAGAAATACAATAAGTAGATATCAAAGTTTGTCCATTTTTGTCATACAATGATAGAAATGTCACAGTGTGTCCATGTTTGGTATATTCTCATTTGAATTTTTTTGTGGTAGAAGTAAAAGGGCTAAACGATTGAATAGTCTGAAAGGTGAATCGAACGAATAAGAGTTGCTTCATGATGCTAATTGCACAAATAACTGATTTATAATCATCCGTAAATTTCCAATTTCACAAATTTTCTGTTTATTAAGCCCTACAATAAAATATCTACAAACATTGGAATTATCAGAAATATTTTTGTAAACGTGATTATTAGTAAACTGTGAACAATCCGTACATATAAACATTTCCTCGACTGGACATAACTATCAGTATTATTTATCTTTACGTTTGCACCTTTTGTATAAGACGAAATTTTTTCTATTCATCAAGAACTGTGATCTCTACCTTCAAGCTCTAGGTCACACTGGAAACTTCATGCAACTTCTAATAATACCCTGCAACTAAATGCTCCCTTTATGTCACTGCTATTCCTGGACAATAAATCCATTGAGCAATTTATTATAATTAGCGGGTGACCTAGCATTTTAGGTATAATATAGAACAGCTCTCCAAGCACTAAGTGACTTTTTGTACCATGATTTAGAGATTGGTAAATTGAAATTAAACTGTTGCTTGGTGTTTAATAAATGTACTATTCATTCTTGACTGATTTTCATCAGTCATTATATATCAATGATTTATTATGATATATATTAATGAATTAATATATTTTTTATATATTAATGAAATTGTTCATGGTCAACTGTTGGCAGTATGTTAGAGTAAGCTTAACATGTGTTCGAATATTCAAATGAAACGGGTTTTCGTGTTCAGATTTGTGTAAATAGTCATCAACTAATTTTATTAAGCTTTCAAATATGTCCTTATCTTAATTAAAATACTAAACTTCATTGTAAACTTTTAGAAATGAGATTCTCTCACGGTGAATTGTTACATTAAATTATGTTTTTCTAAATTGTCCCTTACGATAAAAACTTTTTCAAAATAAATATTTAATATACTTGTTATGACGTTCATGAAATTCTGACTCAATGTCCTAAATCTTTTTTAGATTATTTAATTTGGTGCAAATATTATAAATTATATCCACATTTACATGCACACAAATGCTGGACATTCAGAACGTTTATTGGAAATATAATTTGTCTTAAACCAAATTTATTGAAGGAAAATTGACTTCATTGTTTGAAAATAATATGCTACAAATTTGACACATGAGGATCTGAATGGTTTAATGTATCAATAGATACTTTTAATAATTTTTATTCATACCTTGATACCTTTTTCATTGACCAGTGAACAACAAAGACGACAAATTTTTCAGAATTTTTCACGCAATTCATACGGGAAACTATAGCTATTATATATTTCATGGTATCAAATTCCACGGCTATAAGAACTCTAATAAATGGAAAATGATTATAGCCTATTTATCTCAAGAAATAGATCGACATTGGTGAAAATCTCGGATTATATCCATTCAATTTGTTACTGTAAGTAATAACAATATAGTTCAATCTGAAATGATTGTATGAAGATGACGCTAGACGATGTCTTCCAAGCTCTGCAATGTGAAAATATTTACATTTTTGACTTTGATTATTACTCTCGATTATGTAACTTTATGTTTTTTGACTTCCTACAAAACGGGTAGCTCCTATCAATCCATCATAAGCCCAAATTTGCATAGAGATTCTTATCCTTAGTAAACTAGTTCTAAAAAGTATACTCACTAACCTACCTCCTGGTGCGGGCCCACCTGTCCTCACTAAAACTCTTATATAATCATAAAAAATCAACTTTTCGATACATTTCATTCATAAAAAACTATATTTCATTTATACACATATATTGGTAAACGCTAAAGAAAATTTTTCCGTTTAAAATTATATTAGCAAACAAGAAGGGTCGGACGGGGTATCACTGCGCATACCCTTTTTATGGTGTATCACTACGCACCTCTTAAAATTTGAAAACCTCTTGTTTTAGTTTAAATCTGATTGCACCATCATTTCAAACATCTTCTTTTCTCCCATAAACATCATGACGCACCATTATCCTATTTGAATTTCTAGAGTTAAGTCGCAATGAATGTGGTGCTCTCAAAACAATCTGAAAAAAGTTAGCGCTGGTGATTTTTGAATCCCGCGAACTCTCCAATAACTCTAGAACCGAGATTTATAATTTCATACCGTTTAACAAGTTAACACAAAACATTAACAGTAACATTATGTCAAATTTTCAACTTCTCAGTTCTAACAGTTTTCACGCCACAAACGTGAGCAGTGATACCCCAGGTAATTAGGAAGTTGAGGGGTATTATTGCGCATCATTAATAACACTATTTTTTCGTAAATAAATATTAATATTATGAGTTTTTAGCTTTTAATATAGACATAAATATTGAATAAGGTGTTTTTTTTATTATAATATCGATTAATAATAAACTTACGATCGTAGTAGCTATGCTACTTGATGTGGGGGGTATTAAGATAGGGAGTGGGGATATTATGGTGTGGGTGACAGATTATTGAATTAAAATATTGATAAACAATGAACCTACGGTCGTATTATAATATTCGATATAAGTATTAAGTAGTTAACTAGTTACGTAACATTTAAGAGTGAATTTTTTGGCAGATTCATTAAATATGTGTTTAAAAAGTAAAGAACAATTATATTGGGGAGAGGTCATTTACTTAAGGAAACGCAGATATTTAGATAAGGAAGAGGGGGATTTAGATGAGGAAGAATGGGATTTGGATGGGGAGTGTGGAAAGTAGATGGAGAGGGGGATTTAGATAGGGTAGAATTGGATTTAGATCGGAAGAGATGGGTATTTCGATGAGAGGAGAGGGGGATTGAGATGGAAGGAGATGTAGATTTAGTTGGGAAGAGAGGGGGATTTAGATGGGAAGAGAGGAGTTTTTAGATGGGGAATGAAGAGGGTTTAGATGGGGAGGTGAGGGATATTTATAAGATGGGGAGATAGTGATTTGATGAGGGAGAGGAGTGTTGTATTTATGCAATGCACATTAATACCCCTTCAAGTGCGCAGTGATACCCCAATACACTCACTAAAAGTTGCGCACTAAAAATGGCCAATAAGTATTTTATTCATTTAGGTATTATTTCGAAACTGGCTGAGAATTATCCTCATTCATGACCATTTCATCACGAGAAAAAGAGTTTCTCTAGTACCTTTAGTTTCCGAGTAAATACAGAGTTTGCGGGATTGTGCGCAGTGATACCCCGTCCGACCCTATATGAAACAAATATTTCTTATATATTATTGTATGCGCTGGGATTGTCACTCTGTACGGAGCTTGGCAATTTGCAAATCTCGTCAATCTAATTAAGCATTTTATTTCAAAATATTCAATTTAATGAATGATATCAGAAAATTTTCTCAAGATATTAAATTTCTATTGATTTTGTACAATATGCAGATGTAATGTACAGTAACTCTATCAGAGAATTACGATCATTTCACATAAAACTCAATGAAAAAATAATATTTTTTCTCTCTAATCTCTTGATGTGTTTAGGAAGATTTACTCACTTTCTCTTTCTTCGTGATGAACTTTTTTGGATAAGATTGATGATTGCTATTCCAGTCTCTCAGAAGATTGATGTACTGGCACGGTGCACCAATTGAAAATATGAATCAAATCATGTATATTTGCTAGTTAGTACAGAATGTGATAAAAAAATGTTATGAATAAACGTATTTCGTCTTGATAAGCTTATAGAGTATGTTGTTAGTCATATAATGCTAAATTTTATATGAAATAAACTATTAATTCTTATTTTTAAACTAAAACCTATTTTAATCTTAAAGCAATAGTAGTTTACAGATTAGAGCCATTTTATGCTGATGATAATATAGTTAGCATAATATTTTACGTCCTGAAGTTATTGGATACCAATCAAGTTATTGGTTACCAGCATTCGTATATTTTAAATTTTATTTATTCAATATTATGGCCACTTTATATTTAGGATAAAAATCTTCCCTGATCTCATAAATTATTTCACAAGACTATATGACCCGAGAAAGCAGAAAAGCTTTTAGGGCCTTCTAGGTATAATGGTGACGATTATCTCTAATTTATCTTATTTTAAACGATTGAATATAAAATATATATAACTTTGGTGAGTAGAGGTTCTATTGTCTAATTCATTCTTTACTCAATATGAAATGAGAGAGGAGTTAGCATAATAGGGCGTGAGTAAAGGGTCTATCATTCAACAAACTCTTTAATCAAGTAATGTATATAGCGAGAGTAACAGATCAAAGTGCTTGTTAGGTTGTTCATCATTTACCCTCGATTTATTACATGAATTGAATAGTGCTTATTGAAATTCTTTAATTTTTATTTTCTTCTGATACTGTATGTAATACCTATTACTACATATATGGAGTCTACCCCGGTAACAAAAATTTATTCCCGGGATAATGCGGGAAATTACATGGGGGAATACTGCATTTCTTACTTTTTGCGATATGGGGGTTAACCTTAATGATAGCGAGTGAATAATAACGGGATTTAAATACTTAATCCATGGAATCATCCTTCAAAGACACTACTTCCTGGATTATACCCTTGAAATCGTAAGGGTATAAATCAATTTTTATTGCCTTCGGGAATATTCCCTCGAAATCTTAAGGAGATAAACACATTTTCCACTAATTTCTTGAATTTTCCCTCGAAATTGTAGGAGGATCAACTATTTTTCTTTAATTCCTGAAATATACCCTTGAAATCGTGAGGGAATCAACTTATTTGCAATACCTCCGGGAATATTCCCCAGAAATTGTGAATTGATCAACTAATTTTCACTAATTCCTGGAATATTTCCTCGAAATCAGTAGGGGACCAACAAATATTCAATAACTCATGGAATATTTCCTCAAAATCGTAAGAGAATCAACTAATTTTCGATAATTCCAAGAATAATCACCCAAAATCGCAAGATGATCAACTAATTTTCAATCATTCCTGGAATATTCCCTCAAAGTTTTACGGGGAAACACTTAATTTTCTTCAATTCATGGAATATTCACTGGATATCGTAGGAAGATTCGTTAAATTTGAACTATTCTAGGAATATCCTCTCGATATTATTCTGCGATAGTGGATAATGAGGGAATATATAGATATCAAGGGAATATTCAAGGAATATCTCAATGTTTCCTTTGTAGAGCAGTCAATAGTAATGAGTTGCTTGATGTTGCAGGGAAATATATTTCCAAACAAATGAATGAGAGTCGTGGAAAATTGAATAAAAGAAGTAATTTGTATGGCCGTCTGTGATAAAATGGCAATAAGTAGATAGAGTAATGGTTGAATCGTAGTAGATCATGTATTTTATCCTCGCAATATTCAATGACCAATCAGTGAATATCCATTGGTTTGATAATATTTTAGAATATCTTTTGATTTGGCCACCCCTGATAAAAACCACTCATACTTCTATACCCAACATAACTTTCTCTTAAATAATTCCTAATACATTATGCAGTATACAGTGATTTAAAGTAAAAACTAATTGAATTTTAATCATTTTGTAATAGATCTCAACTAAAAAAAAAAATGGAACAGCACGAATTTAATAATATTTCCTTGTCAGATTGAAGATCTCTACATTTTGTAATTACACAGACATTGCGAATGGCAACTGTCAATTATGTTGTTTTTGTGAGAAATCTACGAGCTGAAGTACATAATATATCACAAAAAAAAACTGGGGTTGCTGATGTTAAAGAAAGATGAGTTTTGTACAATACATTACCAAATTCCACACAAAGCGATGTAGTATATATTCTTGATTTTTTTTAAGACACATTCAACGTTATCTGATGATTGGAAAACACCAAGAGCATACATATTTTCTTTTTAAATACAAAACCTGTGATGGTTCCCCCTGTGGGTTATCTCATCAACTGTGAAACCTTATAACGGTCCACGGTATGGGTTACGTGTGATTAGAATCTTACTCTGTATCTTATCTTTCAGATTCCTTTTTCTCAATGTATCTCTTTCTACTAAATACTCATGGTCCCATGCCCTAGAACCACCTTGCCAATATGGTTCCGACCTCAGGCTTCTGGTCCATGCTTAACTGTATTTAGGGTGAATGATAAATTTAAATAAAACTTTAAAGAGATTGTATTTCTGTATCAAGCAAATATAACTGCACTATGCACTTCACTAAAACACTCACAAGTAATGGTCTCACTAACTAAGACTTGAGATTAGATGTTGATCTCATGCGAGCCAATTGGTAGCTCGCTGTCTACCTACGAACTAACTTTTTCATTCTACAAAGCTTACATTTATAGTGACATACCAATGACGTACTAACTAAATCAAATCATTACATCACATATCTCCCCCTTCCATTTAAATTGAAATGATTTTTAAAATATTTATTTCAAAACTTCATTTTCAATTAAACAATTCTAAAATTTAAAAACATAAATCCCATTTTAATCAATCCCAAAATTCAAATTGAACAATCATAAACATCGAACCTATAACTGCAAAAATTTTAAACATTTATTTAATATAATTCGTTTCTCCCCCTCTTTTTTTTCTGAATGTCGAAATTGAATAGAGTCTTCAGAAATCCAAAAAAGAAAATATACTATGTATATAAAATATTTCAACCTTACATTTAACATCAAAAATAGTATGAATACACATCAACACTGAAATTAACATATCGTGACATTTTTGCTTTAAATCATCTAAAAAATTATTTCAATTTAACTTGTAAAATTTAATTTGATTCAAACAAACATTCAATTTTTTTTTCTTTTACGTTAGCTTTAATAAAATTATTTTACTTTCCAAACAAATATTAAGTATCACACTAAAAATAAACAATGTTCCTTAATTATTCATAGATTAACAATTTTGAAGTTTTCTGACATGATTATAAATTTGTTCAAAAAAATTCTAATAAACATATTACATCATAGAAATTATATTAATTTTCTTATTTCCATTCAAATTCTATGTCGTTTTATTTTAAAAGCAATTATAATTTCATAGACACTCAATATAATTATCATAATGTGTTCACTGACCTCTCTAAAATATTCTAAAAAATTAACATTGATTCAACAATCGTGCAATTAAAATTAACATCCTTCCGTTAAAAAATAGAATTTTTATCTTTTTATTAATTTATTGAATAAAATTTACTATTAAATTCTCTCATCAGAAAAATTTAAAGTTCGTTTAATATTTTACTGCAAATTAGTTATAAATATAACCTTTTCATTTATGTATATTAATTTAAAAATAGTTCATTCCTGCAAATTCCTAATTTAGTTTGACTCTAAAATTTTCTAATCATCAAAATCTAATTTGTATTTCAAAATGAAAAAAGATTATTTCTAAATATTCACAAATATTCACAGTATGAATATTAATTCATCTGCATTCAATTCATATGCTCACCTAATAGACCGCGTACGTACTTCTATTAAGTAAACAAGCTGAGTCATCAATTAAAATAATAATTAAAATGCTGTGTCGTTAGTTTTTGTTACGATTCAATGATTAATTTGCTGATCATTAAAAAGCTATAAAAGTTCTTGATAACTTATATGTGGTATGTGGTTTCTTGTGGTTGTGTGGATTTGTGGTTCTTTTTGTTTCTTGACTCCTTCGATGAGGTAGGTGTCCTTCCTAGCGTTACGTGCATGACTTATCAGCAACTGTTGGATCTGCGTTCTCCATCCTTTTGATATGGGACCACTGTAATGGTTCCTCTGCTGTCCGTTCTTCTCTCTTCGTTTTTTGAATTCTGTAAACAGAGAAAACATTAGCATTTGTGACCCCTGGCATAAACATTTTGTATTACAATTCATTAATCACCCATAGTGATTACTTATTTTCAAATTCACTCTTCAGTATTAATTTCATTTTCTTTGCAAATTCATAATATTAATATCATAGATATTTTAAATATAGACGTAAACATCTATCACTCTTTTGCATTGTGATATTATTTTATTCCACACACATTTCCTTTCGTGTAACCGTGTCTGCTTTTATTTTTTATGCTGACCCATTCTTACTTTATACATTCATGTTCTTACACCATGATACTTACTTGGATCACCAGATGTCTATTTATTAACCGACTCAGACATTTTGAACTATCAACAATGTCTGCTGTCTGAAAATTCCTAGATGACTACTGCTTTTTCGCAAGATAAATTAATACATAATGGCATTTTATCTCGTCACTAGCAACATTTAAACTTTTAAAAATAGCAATCCCTACTTTTCTACCCACTGGTACAGTAGATACACTGACTTTACTAATCACATGCATTCATCTCTACAGCACTACTCAGCGTCATAGTAGTTTCTTTAATCGCACTTTTGCGTTATTGTTATTAACCCTTAACCTATATCACACTGGTTACTCATAACATTCTTTAATTAACTTGTTCGACCCTTTATCGAACCTCATTAATTCACTTTACGGTTTCACAAACCGCTATAACTCATTTGAGAAAATCAAACTTTCTCTGAATCTGTGGTTTCAGCTTTTCCACAAACTACACATTACGGTTTCAGTTCTACCGAAAACTTTCCTGAGAAAATCAAACTTTCTCCATGGTTTCAGTTTACCACAAACTACTATACGGTTTCAGCTTACCGAAAACTTACCTGAGAAAAATTAACTTTCTCCATGGTTTCAGTTTACCAAAAACTATTATACGGTTTTCAGCTTACCGAAAACTTACCTGAGAAAAATTAACTTTTTCCATGGTTTCAGCTTACCAAAAATAAAAAAATGATGACCAGACACCACTCGGTTCAGAATTGAGATAGTTGTCACCATTAGCATTTGTACCAATGAGACCGATCGTATATTTTTTGTACCATCCCTAATGATCACCCACATGTTTGTTTGATTTGAATGAAATGGCTACTCATCTTTATCGAGATCTATATTTTAGGAAACTTCAAGGTATTGACACTTAGTTTGACTTTTTACACAGGTCTACAAAAATGATTTTTGAAACATGTCTCATTTTTCAACTGATTTAGAATAAATATACATCGCTGAATCAAAAAAAGGCCATCCGTTCTTTAGTTAACTGTTATAATTTTTCTATTATGTGAATGCAAGAACAATTATTTTTCTTCTATTAGGAATATCTTATAGAGGTATTTCTGTTCACCAGCTGAAAATCTGAAGGTTAACAGAAATCATTAACCATGCTGACAATAAGGAATAACCGCGTCAAACTTTTCCTTCAGTGAAGCCGAGTGACCCCTGAGCATAGAGCTGATCAATATTTGATATTATGTGAACAACCTAAAATCAGTTAAAATTTATCAACAAATTTTTGCTGTTAACCAGTCAATGATTAATCACCTTTTTTTATCAGGGTAATAAAAGATTTCGTTGGGAATCCTTTTTATTTTAAGTTGACCAAAGATAATTATAAGTTTGAACATATTCAACTAGAGCTACATTTAATCATCATGTTCCATTTCATTTTCAAATTAGAAACTTTTCTTTTGACACCATATCAGCTAATTGACTTTAAGTCACCAGAGATTAAGTCTGTCGAGGAACAAAAACTATAAACTCAACGTATTCAATCCTGTCTATTAAGGAGTTCTCTCATCAAATAAAATTTCAGATCCAATTCAAAGGTTATATAACTTCCTCTAAGGAGATATGAAGAATGAATATATGTAAAATTTCAACGTTGCACTAGAAATAACCAAAACCATTATTGACGATTATCAATAGTTGGATAACGATGCAGTTTTCAAAAGTTGTTGCTAATTTCGTAGAAGGTCACGTAAGGTCAAGCAATACTTTTAATAATCACAATCAGATTCATGAGGTTTGTGATGTAATGATTTGATTTAGTTAGTTCGCAGGTAGCCACCGCTCAGAAAACATCTCCTGAGCACAGTTCGCAGGTAGCCACCGTACAGTAAACATCCTCTAATCACAGATCGCAAGTAGCGTCAGTGTAGTCAACATCTTCTGATCAGTCTTGCAGTTAACAGACACCAACTAAAGTTTCGTTAAGTAACAACGATAGTACTTGTGATAAAACGAGAAGATTTTCTTACACGTTGAAGGTGTGAATACTATTTGACAATTTTAGTGAGAAATTTAAGTATAAAAGTTAAATAAAAACAGTGACTAAGTAAACAACAGAGTTGTTGTTGCCAGTGAAAGATCATCAGCAGCTGGTAGTCATATACCCAGTCAAAATTCTACACAGACGAACAAGAAGAGGAGCTGAGGAGGAATAAAAAAGATAAGTCATCCATTACTTTTTGATATTATTAAATTATTAATTTTCCCAGTGCAGACGATTATCTTATTAGTAGAATATAGTCAGTATAAATTTTTTCTTTCAAAACGATTGATAAAATAAGTCATAGATAAAGTAGAATATATGGCGGTTTTTTTTTTATGAAACGATAATATATGATAATCACTAATCTTTTGTTATTCAATAAGAAGGGAGAGAGAGAGTTCTTGAAGTTAATGTGTTGTTTGGAGGCAAATTTATAGCAAATTAAGTATGAGTTAAATAAGAATATGGCAATTGTCAGTTTGACTCAATTTGGAATGAAACCAGTAAGTAGGTGTAAAGGAGACGGGAGAAAAAAAAATGTTCAAGTGAGTGATTAGAAACAGTGGTTATTTGTGATACTCCGTGCATGTCACGTTAAAATTAGGGTTAAATGAAGTTTGTGGTAAGCTGAAACCATAGAGAAAGTTAATTTTTCTCAGGTAAGTTTTCGGTAAACTGAAAACCGTATAGTAGTTAGTGGTAAACTGAAACCATGGAGAAAGTTAATTTTTCTCAGGTAAGTTTTCGGTAAGCTGAAAACCGTATAGTAGTTAGTGGTATTTTGTCAGATCCAGTAAGACTTCTTCATGAATGATGAATAGACTCCTCAGACCTTGGCACAATGAAAAATTTCTAATGAGGTGGATTAACTCAAGTTCAAATGGAAAAATGAGCAAATGAGCTCATTTCAAGGTCACCAAATCACACACTAACAAATCTTACAAATATATCTGTATGAATTCTTCAGGAGTAAAGTTCATCATGATCAAACTGTGGAAATGTATTGGATTAAGAACATAATACATTCAGAATAATATCAGAATTAACAGTGTAAATTTAGCATGGCACTATGCTTTCATAACAGACCTGTCTAAATTCAGTCATTAATACAATAGCCGCAAATCTGAAATATAATAGTTATCATGTAAGATATATACTTGATGGGATAAATGTTATAGTCTTGAAATCGTTATAAATGCAACCGAACTCACATGGAACTAAAATTAATGTAGATATTAATGTTTAAAATAGTAAACACTATGATTCTATTCACGCATAATCATTATTTATCACATGAAACATAATCAAAGGAAAATAATTACTGTAAATAAAAACTTAGTAATAAAAAAAAATATAATAATTATATTACAGCTTGTTGAAACCAAAATCAAATCTTTTTCTATTTAAAATTTTTGAATTACATTAACAAATAATGTATCACATCACATTGGACGTGTCATTTACACAACGTTAATGATTACAAACAATTCTATTTTTCCTCTTTGGAGAATAATATTCATTTTAAATGAATGGAAACTAAGAGTATTACTTTGACTTCTGTGTATAAATTGTGTTTCATGTAATCTGCAATTAATGAATGTCAATATCTCTTGAAATAAGATGAATTTTATTGTAATTAAACTAAATAAAATAAAGTTATCGCATTCTATGTTAGCATAATGTATAAATATAAATATTTTACACTTACTGATAGATAAATAATAGTTAATAAATATACAATTGATGTATACACATGAAAATTTGTTGTTTTGTGTGTCTATATTTATAATTTGTTGGTATTTATATATTGAATATATGTTACAGTGTGAATAATACTTGCATAATATGAAGAATAAATGCAGTATTGTTTAAACTTACTCCATCACTATAGTCCAATTCAATAAGATTACAGAGCATCTGAACTAGCAGAAGAAGGAGACGTAATTCCATTACTGTGACAAAGGACACGTTTTGAGCTTGAGTCAAACAGGACATCTTTTTCTTCTTCTGTTTTTCAGCAAGATTGACCAATTTAGGAGAGGAAATCATTCTATTGTGAGGTATGTGAATCAATTGTACATTTTATGGAAGTCTTTCTTTCAAAATTGAAAGAAGAAAAATGTACATATGTAATGTTAATTATATTTAGATATAAATAAATATTCTTTATTGTTTATTAACCGGGAACGACCAATGGGTCTGAGATGCCCGTTCTGTAGGAAATATGGATGCATAATTTATAAAGTATTCGGTTTGAGTGAAAGAAATTGTCTATGACCTATTTATATATCGTATAAATATCAATGAAAATATTGCAACGGGTTTTATTCTATTTAATTTTAAATCATTAGTTACCAGGCGGGCCTCAGCAGCCCTGGTGAAATAAAAGATATGTTGCGTCACTTTTTTGCGACAAACCAGCAAAATCACTTGCAGGAATATTAATTAACTTTTCAATTGCAATTTTCTCTTTCATGTTAAACCTCAATGTTGTGAAGGAGAACATACGTGAATAGGAACAAGAATTCTTACTCAGTTTATGAATATTATTGGTATTGAATAAATAATTAATGTTTGTGTGTTTGATAGGAATACGGAATATTATTGATGAGGAAATAGGATAATTGATAGGTTTAATTTTTGCAAACTTGCATCAAGAAAAGCATATTAAATATATGGTACCTTAGAATCTGGTTCGTGGAACATTTTAAATATCTAGTTGAAAAAATTATATTATTGACTATTCGGAATAGTTATTTTTTTTATTAATTAATTTTCATTCTACACTGTTTCTTGTATCTTGAAAACGAATGTAAATTTCCAACTTGTAAAAATGATAATTACTGTGTAAGATTTTCTTTTATTGTTTAGTCATATCCAATCAGATCTGTTGTGTCTTATTTCACTCACTAATTTATGATTTTCAAGGCAAACACAATAAATTCATGAATTTAAATAGTACATATCAAGGTAGAGAGAGGTATACTTTATTGAAACTAGTTTCTGATTAATAAATGGATATGAAATTTTGTTCGAATTTCATATTATGAAAATGTTAATCAATTCTAAAAATGTGAAAATCTTTTGTGTCTAGATATCATGAAAGACTGGTGGTTACTGCCAAATCTCATCGGATTATCAATCGGAAAATATTCTAAAGTTGTTAATCGGATTACCTCACATATTTCAGTCAATCAAATCTCAACTCTCGAGTGTTTTGCATGCTATAATATAGTAATGAAAAGAATTGGAAATAGTGTAAAATTGGTTGGGTCTGTATTTCAGTCGTCAAACTCAAATTTGTGTTTGAAAAAATATTTTTTTAAAAGAATTTCTTTATCTCAAAAGCATTTCATTCAAATTATGAGAGAAAATAATTGATAATGAATATTTGAAAACGTTATGAATGAAATAAGATATAAAAACAATCACTCTATATGTACTCATATACGGTGTGGATTTGTTTTGTGGTGTGTTGGTGGCATGCTTGGTTGGTTGGTTGGTTGAATGGTTGGTTGGTTGGTTGGTTGGTTAGTTGGTTGGTTGGTTGGTTGGTTGGTTGGTTGGTTGGTTGGTTGGTTGGTTGATTGGTAGGTTGGTGGATTGGTTGGTTGGTTGGTTGGATGATTGGTTGATTGGTTGGTTGCAAGAAAATTGTCACGCTATAACATTTGATATATGAAAAAATGTATGTATATTTTTTTATTAATATTATTTATGTTGTTCACACTATTTTTCTATACAAAAATCTGTTTACAATTTCCAATATATTTCTAACACATATTTTGTTCAACACTTTTTTTAAAACAAATGTTTGAACAAATTGTATCCGTTCAACCATAGTTTTCAAAATAATCATGACAAGTATTATCAAATAAACAAATTGGGCCAGATAAACCAAAGCTTCTAGGCCCTAGGGCATCAAAAGAAAAAGCCTATCTCAATCAAAATATGCAAGAAATCACAGGTGGTATATATCCGGTGGGATGGCCGAAAACAAAAGTGCCGAAACCAAATTCTCCGAAAGCTAATTCTCCGAACACTAATTCGCCGAACGGGATTCTCCGAATACGAATTTGCCGCAAGACAAATTTACGAAAGATTTATTTAAAACAAAATGTAAAATAACACAAAAGTTACAGAGTAGAAATGAGACAACGAAATCACAACCCTCAGTTACACTAAATGATCCTATAATTATTCTGTCTCTTCGTTAATCATTAAATCTGTTAATCTTTATTCCACAAAATTGTTCTTTGCCTTTTCTTATTTAAAGACGTTCAAGTTATTAGATTCAGTCAGTCAGCTATGGGAGAATGTTTAATTTCATTCATTTGAGCGTTTGGCTTTTTTCTAGATTGTGTGTTACTGGCGTGGTAATTCATTTTTCTGAATATTCCCATGTTTATACATATTTTTATTCAATTGTTAATAGTAAACCAAACGGAAGGTTTTTTGTGGCTGACATTATTTATATTTATTTCATTTATTGCGTTTAAAATATAATATTTTTATTAATGAAGAAACTATTAGTCATTTTTATATCTTCCCAATATACCTCTAGCTTCAACGACATTGTCACTTGCATGAATATATTTGTTCAGGTAAAAACATTGATGTTAATATTTAGTCTGTTAACGTTAATATTTAAGCTGACAACATGTGTTAACGACTAAACTGTTACCTTCTTTAAATATTTCTTGTCTTCGTTTATTTATTATTAATCTCTATTACGATTAAGAGGCTTGATTCACGGAATTCTTAACGTGACAATTAGACTATGGACTTATATGGACATAAGAAGATTGAAGGATTCAAGTGATAGGAGAACAACAATTCTGTTATCTTTAATAGTAGTTGGTACAGTGATACAGACGAAATGTTTTACACACAGTAAAATCTACAACGTACTATTAGAATACTGAACTATTCTGTGCCTAGGGGCACAGAATTTGAGATTCTCCTTAGCTATGTGAGTGTAGGGGTTCTAATTCTCCACTGACTCTAGATAGAAAAATATCAAATACATATAGTGTGGAAGTACAGAGAAATCTAATCATTCAAGGTTGACTCTGGTACCACACCCTAGGTATAACATCAGTTTTTTATACCCATTCTAAACTCTCTGTGAAAATCTCACAGCTCTCTTTACATAAACACTTTATTTAAGTACTTCTTTGCTTGACATTTATTATCCATAATTGGGAGATTCTTACATTGGCTAATCAACTCGTATTGTATACGCCATGCTTGTATTCCTTATAGAAAATGTGCAATAATGCAAGACGCAATTTTACAATCTTTTTGCTAAGAGATTTGCAAACGATTAATGTAATACATTTTTAACAGACACGTTTTCAGAATATAAAGAGTTTAATTAACCCACAATATGTAATACTATTTTTTCATTATAGCCTTATCTTTTTAGAAAGCTTTTAGAATCTAACTATGTCATTTTTAGTTATTCATTTATTTCTCGAAATGTAACTATTACTTAGCTTGAAATGGATAAAATTAACGGGGAAATATGCAAACAGTGTTGAAGTTACAGGTTGCCTTCAACACTGCCCCCCCCCCCCCCTTTTTTTTCAAAACATGTTATCATGTTTTCAATAACCGAACAGAATACAGTATACATGTATCATACCAAGCTTCAATATCAATACCCAATATTTATAATCTAAAATAGTAACAAAGTCAAGCATGAAATCAAAATATAATTATTTTATATATGACCAAACAATTATAGAAATATTCAACATTTCCTGTATAAAATTACATTTATATAGAATAGAAGCATTAGACATTTAGAACACATTAACTCATATTATCTTTTATCAATATTCTCTCGTTTCAACGTCTTATGTTTTTCAACTTTAAAAAAGTTAACAATAATTCAAAATACAATATATAAGTTTATTACAATGCCTCATCATTCATTATCCTTAGTGAATTATATCCAACAATATCCAACATATAGCATATATCAGTAAAATAAAACCATATAGTCTAAAACTTTCACTTTCTACCACAAAGTTACTGCGACCTTCATTCAAAAACCTGTAATAATCTACTGCAACACTTCTTTCTAAGTTTGCGAAAAATAACTTATTTTACCTCGGTTTACACCACAATAACCGGTATTAATATTATATTTCATCCATGATGAATTATTATCATTCATATTAAACACTATTGATACTCATATATATAATAATATATACTTAACAAACATCTAAGTTAATAAAACATTTATTGAGGAATATTCCCGATACCGTATACCTGGTTCAGGTCTCATTGAGATGTTTTTTGTCTAGATGTTCTTCAGGTTTGTCCAGTGCATTTTCATCATGACTGCATGCGGCGGTCGTTGACCCCAGCTGATCACCTTCTGGCTCGTCTGGTGAACTGAATGCACTGGTTGGTCGTGCTACTTCATTATGCTCTTGTACTGTATCGCAAATGTCCTTGCAGGCTTCTCTCTGTTTCCCCCTTTCTTCTAACGAAAGCCGTAGTGCTTGTAGCGCCTCTATACGTCCTTCACGGATTCTGTTAGAAAGGTTCTTCTTACTGTCACCCTCCTCGCAGTCAGGAGAGGTATCACAGATCCTCCTCCGTCGTTTTTCGTCAGCCATAATGTGTTTTTCACAATTATCGATGTTTTCATATTTATAAACTTCACTTTTCTCGGAGTCAGGAGACTTATTAAGTTTCTTCTGTCGTTGTTCGTCAGCTTCAATAAATTGTTCACAGTCGCTCATTTTCATGCAGCCACTGTTTTCCTGTAGCTCTTCCATTAAGGGTTTTGATATTCTCAGCAATTCCACTCTTGCCATTTTGTTCAACAATGTGAATAGTGGATGGCGAACGTTAGATTGATAATTTTCAAGTTTAATTTTCTTTACCTTATCTGGGGAGTGACTGGTAGTAATCCTCCTTTTGCCTATTGCGAAATAGAGGATTTCGATGTCACTATCTGGTTGATCGTATAGTATTTCCGGGTCACTGTCTGATTGACTCATTTTGTGTTTAGTTAGGAACCACCGGCAAATTTACTCTTCTTTTATTCAGTTCTTCAGTGACCTGCTCCTCTACTCCTGTTTCCTCAGTGATCAACTTTCCTTTTGACTCGTCGTCGTCGTTAGTGCTTGTGGTACAGATTTAATGGTAACCATCCCTCACGGGTTTTCTTGTAGTTACAATCCGTTTTACTGCCCAGTGTAACAAACCCTCACGAGTTCTCTTGCGATTACACTCTTGCAGTTTCACCACAATTCACTAACTTAGTTCATTTTTCACTGTATCACTTCTGTCTATCTTATTCCATTTGTAATCCATATATCTCTTTATCACGCATCCCGTCGAAGATGCCAATGTTAATATTTAGTCTGTTAACGTTAATATTTAAGCTGACAACATGTGTTAACGACTAAACTGTTAACTTCTTTAAATATTTCTTGTCTTCGTTTATTTATTATTAATCTCTATTACGATTAAGAGGCTTGATTCACGGAATTCTTAACGTGACAATTAGACTATGGACTTATATGGACATAAGAAGATTGAAGGATTCAAGTGATAGGAGAACAACAATTCTGTTATCTTTAATAGTAGTTAGTACAGTGATACAGACGAAATGTTTTACACACAGTAAAATCTACAACGTACTATTAGAATACTGAACTATTCTGTGCCTAGGGGCACAGAATTTGAGATTCTCCTTAGCTATGTGAGTGTAGGGGTTCTAATTCTCCACTGACTCTAGATAGAAAAATATCAAATATATATAGTGTGGAAGTACAGAGAAATCTAACCATTCAAGGTTGACTCTGGTACCACACCCTAGGTATAACATCAGTTTTTTTTTATACCCATTCTAAACTCTCTGTGAAAATCTCACAGCTCTCTTTACATAAACACTTTATTTAAGTACTTCTTTGCTTGACATTTATTATCCATAATTGGGAGATTCTTACATTGGCTAATCAACTCGTATTGTATATGCCATGCTTGTATTCCTTATAGAAAATGTGCAATAATGCAAGACGCAATTTTACAATCTTTTTGCTAAGAGATTTGCAAACGATTAATGTAATACATTTTTAACAGACACGTTTTCAGAATATAAAGAGTTTAATTAACCCACAATATGTAATACTATTTTTTCATTATAGCCTTATCTTTTTAGAAAGCTTTTAGAATCTAACTATGTCATTTTTAGTTATTCATTTATTTCTCGAAATGTAACTATTACTTAGCTTGAAATGGATAAAATTAACGGGAAAATATGCAAACAGTGTTGAAGTTACAGGTTGCCTTCAACAATTGATGTTTATAAACCCTTTATTAGTAATGACATGTACACATTAATATATTTAATATATACATTTAGATACATGAGTTTAACAAAATAATACCGAATTAGCGGAATACAAATTTTTATTGCAATAGTAATGTCAAACTCATATAAGAAATGTGTTTTTTTCAATAATAGGATATGATGATGACAACTACAAAGTCCAACAGAATGTTATTTTTAAATACATTTAATAATTTTTTTTTTTGACTAATCCGTTTTTGGCCAATTTGGGATTTGGCAAAAACGTGTTCGAAGATTCCATTTCGGCGAATTAGTTTTCGACCAATTTGGTTTCGGCCAATTCATTTCCGGAAAATCAGCCTAGACCCATTTCAGGTAAACTAGATACAATTTTCCAACATAGAATTCTTAAGATTACTTTTGAATCTACCTAAAGGAGACTTAGTTCAAATTAACATGCAGTTCTTTCAAGAATTTAATGATTATATAATCTATAGAACATTTGGTTTTAGATTTATAGAATTGCGGTAGAACTAGATTATTGCAGCTGTGAGTAGAATATTGATGTTGGTCAGAGTGGAATGCAATCTCGTTTAGAATACCTGCATCAAAGCCAGGATTACAAATTTTATGCAGATCCGTCATTTTTTTATTTGTTTGTTGGTAAAGTATTCAACTGTAGTATCAGTACAGAGTATAGACTATTCATAGCTTCCATTGCATTTTTCTGAAGAATAATGAGTTTATTCCTATAGGTGTTACAGTATTAAAATATATTTCGATTCTATACGTTGAATGAGAGTGAATCAAGGCAAAGTACAGTGATATAAGTGCCGACAATGGTATAATTTGGTTGATTCTATTTTATCAAAATTATTCCTATAGAGATGGGCTCTAAAATACATCTCTCCCCCAACTACAACATCAAATATTTACGAAAATATCGCGAAATTCGTCTTATTAACCTTAATAGCTAACTTATTGCAATTATTACACTTAATAGCATCACTCATTGCAGCATTAACGTTATTACCTACAGTGTGTACATCATTTTAATCGAAGTAGTAAGACTAAGTGCAGTCATCAGAGTGCAGTTGATATATAAAATGCGCTGTACAAATAAGGAATTTGGTCATCTATAAATAACAGAAACAGCAAAGGACCCACCACTTAGTGGAACAAAGTGTACATAAGTTTAAGAGTTTCGCTACAAGGTATTCAAAATGATATCAATAATCATGAGTTTTTGCATATTTCAAATATTTCAAACCATCTGTGATGTCTAACAAAAGAAGTCAAGTGCAACATCCAGAAAAATCAAGTGATACAATGTTCCAAATTGCCATCTTCAATGGTAATCCCATGCTGTAAATTGTTCAAGAGGCAAAGACTTCTAACGCAACATCTAGAAGTGGAGAGGATTTATCTGGCCAGGACATAGTCATTTAGATAGATAAGGAGAAGAGGCTAAGCCTTCTAACGCAACACTAAGAAGTTGAAAGGATTTACCCTGCTGGAAAATAGTCATTTGTGTAAATAAAGTGAAGGTGCTATGGCTTCCATGCACCGAAGCTAATGATCACCATTCACCCAAATGAAAACTGTAATTGTATTTTTCGTAAAAAAGGTGGCATTATTCGCATTTACTGATAATAAGATGGTGTTGTCAAGCAGAAGATTATCTCCGTGAGGATGGTACACTTAATTTATGATGAAAATACCAATTAATATCATTCCTGATTTTGAGTTTATTATTTGATATAATGTTGATATTCAGAAGAAAATTCGATTAAGTGAATCTCAATAATACAAGTTATTCATGAGAAACATCCTCATCAATAACATCATTCATACCAATACACAATATTCTCACCAATACATATCTTTCTCACCAATAAACACCATTCTCACCAATACACACTATTTTCACCAATAGACACCATTCTTACCACTACAGACCATCCTCAACAGTATACACCATTTATTCCAATACTCACCATTATCATCAATAAATTAATCTAAACTCACCGAATTTTCCTCAGTAACAAAATATTCCCTGTTCCAAAAGTCATCTCATTTGAAATTGGTTTTTGACGAGATTGGAATGCAGAGGCCAATCCCTATTGGTAGGCAAATTCCTATTCAACAAATTGAAACTCATATTCAGATATATCAATAATATGTGTCCTATTCAGAATGAGAATATCTTCAATGGGATTATTCTAGCTGCATCAACTTTACAAAAGTAGGAATATGTGGGAATTGAATAGTTACTGACCCAGTGGGTTTATATTCAACAGCGATTCAGGAAGAAGATACTCCCAATTTTTCTATGAGCTAACAATGATTTCTTTTGAACTTTATGCAGTATTAATTTATTTAAATATTAATAATCTATATTACTCACGGTTAATGAAACATTGTAACACATAATACATTTTTTTGATATTATGATTTACGTATAATATTGCTAATCACAATTTTGCTTTGTAAATTGAAATCAGAAATCTTAATGAAAAACTGATGATAATTCGATCTAATAAATGACTATATTTTTATAGTTAGAGATTGATAATTTGAATCATGAGAAATATAAATGTAGCTTTTCAGTACCTTTCTAATAATATTGTATACTGTATAGTTTCTATAGAAAATGAACATTTTAACGAATCCTACAATCATTATAATTATTTATTTATGTGAAAGTTTAATTTAATTTTTCATATTATTTTTTTCAATTCCTAAAATGGAGTTTCCAGATCTCAATCAATTCCAAGTTCAGTTCATTTATATAAACATATTTGATCTCTACAGTGATTCATTTTATTTCATGACTTTCCATTTTTATTGAAACGATGCTGTTGACAATTGGTCGCGGAGACAATTCGTTGCGGATAATTCGTTACGTACAATCAATTTTCTAGATTTTTTTATTTCAACGCGAAGATGTATATTTTAAATTCATTTTTTTGCATATAATTTCTTATACATATACCTTTTTATATATACACATCAATTCAATACAATTTTTTACCAATCTTGTAAATTCTATAAATTTTAATTTGGTTAATCTGAGGTTCTTGGTTAATAGAAATTACTCGTATTGTTGACACCAAGACTTGTTATTATTTTATTCATATAATGTTTTAATTCATTTCAATTGTTTAATAATTCATTTCAAAAAGTGGAATAATATATTTTAGAATAATAGAAGAAGGCATATTAATAAGAAAAATCATATGAATTGTAGATACCAAATTTTGTACATATTGTATCATTTATTACTTGGTACATTTGAAAGAAATTGAAAATGTTGCGAATTTATTGTCGAAATGAAATGTATATCAATCAATAATATGAAATATGACAAAAAGGAAAATATGTCAAATAGGAAAAAATTTGTCGCGAACGAATTGTCGACGACGAATTACACGGATTGAAATACTATACAGGGTGTCCCATAAAAAAAACGTACCCAACTTTAAATTAGCATATCTCAACAACTGCTGAAAATAAAATTCCCTTCCAAGTATCACTTCATTTATTGAATTACTGATAGACTTTCGTTTCCTACATTTCTTCAATGAGTTACCGATTTACCCATCTCCTTACATTAACATTATTCATGTTCTTTATGATTAGTAAATCACATTATAATTATACAGCAATGTTTCACGTAAATAATTCATGTTAGATTAACTATAATATTATGTCGTACAGTACACTATTATTTTCGTTTCAGTGTCTCGTACGTACGTTTAATACATCAGATACAACTCAACGTGAACAGTCAATACACAATACACATTGATTAGACATGTCAAAATATCCTTAGTGTTCATAATTTAATAAATTGACATATACAAGTACATAATTAAGTGACATATATTGTACAA
Organism: Caprella mutica; assembly: GCA_947561585.1. NCBI lineage: Eukaryota > Metazoa > Arthropoda > Malacostraca > Amphipoda > Caprellidae > Caprella > Caprella mutica. The sequence continues at coordinate 138,900 of CANNZV010000015.1, forward strand.
TATAAATTATACAATGAACGTGCTTATTTTTGTGATCTACACGAGTTAAATTAACTATCATAATAAAAGGAGTTAAACGGTGTTCAAAATATTTTATATCATACATGTACTATGAGGTTTCTTAGATTTTCATAATATATCATATTAGGTTACCAATAAAATATTCCTTCGATATCGTTGGTGATCAATTAATTTTCACTAATTCCTGGAATATTCCCTCGATGTCGTTAGGGGATCAACTAATTTTCACTAATTCCTGGAATATTCCCTCGATTTCGTTAGGGGATCAACTAATTTCCCCTAATACCTGGAATATTCCCTCGATATCATTAGGGGATCAACTCATTTTCACTAATCCCTGGAATAATCCTTCGATACCATTTTACGATTGCGGATATATAATGAGGGAATATTCCGATAACATCTCAATGTTTCCTGGGGTACGCCTATGCTACAATTTAATAATAATAATACAATAACAGTTGAAGAATATGAAAGAATTTGCATTATCTTCAATAGATCAAAAGATAAATACACAATAAAGTCATAAAACAATGTAAACTATGAAATATCTCACCGTTTTGTTTTCCCTTTCTAATATTTCTAAATATCTTGCCACTTTTCACAACAAGACAGATTCTCTTAATAAAAATGTCCCAATTACAAGATATGCCAAACACATATAGAGTTACTGATACTGTCTCTTTGGCAATAAAATTATCGGCGTAGTAGAATCTTCAGATTATTCCAAACGGAATAGATGGCAACCATTTTGTGCTGAGTGTTATAGAGTTTTATTGTGTATCAGTGATACAGTGTTGAAGCAATGAAGGATAAATTGAAGAATAAATTGATTCCACTGTCAATGACATATTATTCAATTATAATTTCTTTTAAGGTTGGTTTCAGTTTTGAATTCATCCTCAACATACTAGAACAATAAAATAATATTATTATTCATAAAATTATATTATTCATAAAAATTATTCATAAAATTGTTCACCTTCTAAATTCCATATTTATGAATGAGGATCTATATTTTCATTATAGTGTGTTTATATAGTACTAGGATAATTTAAAGTTTACTCCCACTGAATTATCTCCTACTAAATTATTACCCCACTGAAATATTATCCTACTGATTTTTTGCCCCACTGAATTATTCCTCAAGTGAATTTTTTCTCCACTCTGAATTATTCACCCACTGAATTATTTCACCACTGAATTATTCCTCACTGTATGTATTCCCCCACCATTGAATTATTCTCGAATCTACTAACACCCCCCCCCCCCTTCCCCACACACTGCCCAAACTTTATTGCCAAGTAATCAGAGCTATACATATGTACATGTACCATATTTTCTTCCGATAACTTCAGTGCAATTAAGGTAACTCTTGGTCAGTTCAGAAAGAGATAAACGTTCTAAGTGGAATGTTATGCTAAATCTTTTGTACTCAATGTACTATATTTCAGAGTTGATGACTGAAAGAATATAGAATAATATGAAAAATAACCTTACTTAAAATAATCAAACAAATTTATTATGTTGAAATTTTGTTGGAGTATATGTAATCATCTCATTTTTCTAAAATTAGTTTTTGAAATTGAGAATACGACTAAAAATCATGGGATAAAAGTGTTACTATGTCTTATTACATTTACTTGCACGTACGCGGAAAATAGCCACTTGGAAAATTGCCACTGGGAGGATTACCCCCGGGAAATTTGCCACGGTGGGAAAATTGCCACTGGGAAGATTGCAACTGGGAAAATTGCCACAGAAGGAAAAATGCCACTGTGGGAAAAATTGCCACTGAGGAAAATTGCCACTATAAAATATATTAACAATATAGTGTGACAAACTGAAAAAAAAATTTTTGTTTATAAAAAAAATTATCAAACTGAATACAAAAGTATTCGAATTTTATGTAAAGAAAATTTTCCACAGTGACAAACTAAAAAAAATGACAGTCTATAAAAAAGATACCGAACTGAATACAAAAGCATTCGAATCTTGTGTAAAGAAAAGGTTAAATAGTCAATCAAATGACGTGAAATTAGTAATATTGTAATTCTCTCAACGTTATATATTATAATAATATTGTTATTATAAAATAAAAAGCAATAGTTTTAAGCTTTTGTATAACTTTTTCCTGGAAAGCAATTTTGTATCATTAACCTTTATACTAAAGAAAGATATTACCAATTTGAAGTCATTTGTCAAAGTGATTAAAAACATTTCAGAACATAATACAAAAGAAATTAAAATAGCTTAATTTATTCCAAAGTTATAAGCAGTTTAATTCGAAATTCCTTTTTGTAGTCCATACTGTACTCAAGACTAAACATTATCAAGATACTATGAAGGGTTGAATGGGGTATCTCTGCGCATACCCTCTTTATGGGGTATCACTCCGCACCTCTTATAATCATAAAACTACTTGTTTTAGCCTCAATCTGATTGCACCATCATTTCAAGCATTTTTTTTCTCTCTCATAAACATCATGACACATCATTATCCTATAAGTATTCCTAGAGCTAAGTTGCGATGTAAGTAGTGCTCTCAAAACGATCTTAAAAAAGATTGCGCTGATGATATTTAAATCCCGTAAATTCTCCAACAACAACAGAACCGAGATATATAAATTATTATTGTTTTAACATGTTAACCCAAACATTAACAGTTGTACTATGTCAAACTTTAAATTTCTCAGTTATAACGGTTTCCGTCACAGATAATTTAGAGGTAAGGACATGTTCACACTGCAAGCGGAGCAAAGCGGCGCGCTCGAAAAATTAATGTATATTTGACGCTAGCGGTGCTGCTAGCGTCAAATATACATTAATTTTTCGAGCACGCCGCTCTGCTCCGCTTGCTGTGTGAACGTGGCCTAATGAGGTATCTCTGCACATCATTATATTTGTAAGTACATAAATGTAAAGATGATGAGTGTTTAGCTCCAAATCAAGTCATAAATATTGTATAAGGTGTTATTTAAATATAATATTGATTAACGATGAACTAACGATCATAGTAGCTATGTTACTTGATGTTGGGGTATTAAGATAGGGATTTAGGTTAGGGTGAGAGGTTATTGAATTGAAATATTGATTAACAATAAACCTATGATCGTATTATATTACTTGATATGAGTAGTTAACTAGTTACGTAAAATTTAAGAGTTAAATTTGTTACAGATTCATTGAATATGTGTATAAAGAGTAATGAACAATATATTGGGGAGAGAGCATTAGAGAGGGAAACGCAGACATTTTTTATGGGGACAGGGCCATAAAGATGGGGAGAAGTGGAAATGGATGAGGGAGAGAAGGATTTAGATGGGGAAGAGGGGAATTTAGATGGACAGAAAGGGAGGTTTCGATGAGAGGATGTTTTAAATTGGAGGAGAACGGGATTTAGATAGGAAGAGAAGGGATTTAGATGGGAGGAGAGAGCTATTTAGATAAGAAAAGAAGGGAGTTCACATTGAAGGTGGGGGGGTATTAAAATGGGGAGAGGATAAATTTAAATGGGGGAGAGGAGTGTTGTATTTATGCATTGCGCAGTAATACCCCTTCATGTGTACAGTGATACCCTATACACTCACTAAAAGTTGTGCACGAAAAATTACCAATGAGTATTATATTTTTTTAGTTATTACTTCGAAACTGGTTGAGAACCTTCCTCATTCATGATCATTTCAAACCGATAAAAAGAGATTTTCTAGTACATTTAGTTCTTGGGTAAAAATAGAGTTTGCGGGATTGTGCCCAGTGATACCCCGTCCGACTCTACATTTTAGTGCACTTGTGAATGGGACAAAAAAATTGGACGACAAACTAGTAGAGTATGGAGAACCTTTTAATGGTTTAACCTCTTCAGGGAACAATTTAAAACATAAAGCTAAGTATTAATTACGTATCAGCACAATTACACCAACCGACGGAAGAATTCACTTAGATCTTATAACTTGTCAAAATGAGATGTAAACATTGTAAAAAATTCTTTTATATTAAATTCAGATCAACATTGCATTCAGTACCTATGATATTTGTGATCTTCGAAAAAAAAATCAGTATTAATTTATATATGTAGTGTTGCAATCTTCCCACAGTGGCAATCTTCCCAGTGGCAATTTTCCTAGCACCATACTTGCAGTATCATCTAATAACAGTAGTAACAGCCTGTGTTTTTATCTAGCAAATGACACCATGCAATAACCCACCTATTACTGACATCTGCTTCAGAGTTTTCGTTTGTAAAATTGGCGCTATTTTGGACAAAGTACAACGGGGTTATAACTGCACAATGGACAATGGACATACTGCAATTGAACAATATACAGTGCATAAATTTCATGAATTCCGTAGACCCTTTTCTAAAAACAAATTTCATTTCAAAAATTGATTATACATTTATCCCTTCGTACGAATTATTATTGATTAATTGAGCTACAACATTTTACAAACAAAGTATTGGCAAGCAGAGCATACAAGCATGTTGTGAATATTAAGAAGTGGAAATTTATTTGTGTTTCTATATTACGGGAAACTTAAAAAGGTCAATGATAGCTTTTATTTCATTAGTCAACAATAGCAATGTAGCATTGCTTGAAAATATTTTTATTTTTTGGTGGGGGATTCTTTATCTCAGTAGGAAAGTAAAGAAAGACTGTGACCAAGCTACATATTCAATTCAATTATTGGAAGTTCTATGATTTTAGTCATACCTACTTTACAAATATTTTTGAAACATATTTCATATGAAGAACCAGGTGAAAGTTTAAAATTAATAAATATTATATTGGATGATAATAGTTTTAGTTAATAATATTCTATACAATTTGTCGGAATAATGAACATTTTACAGCATATGATTTTAAAACTTAAACAGTTTAAAACTTAAATCGCAGCACCATATTAGTTGTATCTGTATATATGCTATTCGATATTTATTCTATATATTTATTTAAACTCAATGTGCCCATACATTAAGAGTATATATTCAGGCAATCTATTCTCGTTCACATTAAAATACAGAATATAAACTTTGATCGAGACCCGGGATAGTCTTTGACTATAAGGGTTTCCTATTTAAAACTAGATAAAAAAAAATGAGGTGTACACAGTGATTAGAGGTTAGTTTCTATTATTAGAGGTAATCAAGGACAATCGATTCATTAGACTTGTTTATAAAAATGGCATATGAAGAACATTTTTTAACGTTACTTTCCAATTCATTCCATAATTTAATCTCTTATACAATAAGGAACATTTAGTTTTTTCACATCTATATTGTGGGAGCATTATAATATTAGCATGACGAGTAGAATAACTATGGCGATTTGTGTTACTAACAATATAGTTATATACATCAGGATCATATGAAGCACTGGCTACAGTTCTAAACATATGCTGCCCCAAAGTGAACATAAAAAGATCTTCAAGTTTCAAAATTTTCAATTCAGCAAACAAGGGTGATGTACTAGCTCGATAGTCACTATTAGTTATGCACCTGATGACTTTTTTCTGTAATACATATGAATTACGAGTTACATATTGTGCAGTATCACCCCAAACTAGCAGACACTAGAAGATATGGATGAACAAGAGAGTAATATAGCATTTCTTTAACATTAAATGGAAAAACATCGTTAATCTTGTAAAGTATTCCCATTGATTTGGAAATTTTATTAGATAGCATCTTATTATGGCGAGAGAACGTGAGATTACTATCAATGGTTACTCTTAGGTACCTTAAAGTTCTAACTTGCTCTATTGGGCTGCTTGACATGTTGATTGAGGGTATATTAATATTTCCCCTGTATGAAAAACGATATATTTTTTTGCAGTATTCAAGCAAATTCTGTTCTGAAATAGGGGGAACAACTATTAAAGTCATTGATAAATATGACAAATAATAGTGGGGCCTGTACACTCCCTTGTGGAACACCACACCTAACAAAACGCTCATCAGATTTAACTTTATTAGCAATGTAAACTGCTTACGTCCTGTTAAATAGGAGCGAAGCCAATTATTCATCACTCCCCTCACCCCATAAAAATTCAACTTGTCTAACAATACATCATTAGAGACACAATCGAAAACTTTCTTAAAGTATAGAAAAATGGAGAACACAATATTTCACAATATTTTTAATGGAAAAATATTTCCCGTATCTAATACCTCGTACATATAATTCATTAGACTCATAGCAGCCTGCATCGTACTGCGTCCCTTTCGGAAACCATACTGATTACTTACTAATATTTTTTTTGTTTCAAAGTACCTCACCAGCTGATCGTGGGCTACTTTTTCATATAGCTTTGAAATTATGTTGAGAACTGATACAGGTCTATAATTTGATATCTCTGTTCTCTCACCACCCTTGAAAATTGGTACAAGTTTGGCTAATTTTAAGACATCTGGAAAATTACCAGTAGAGATAGACAAATTAATAAGTGATGCTAATACAGGGGCGATCAACGGGCTTAATTTTTTCACAATGCTCACAGAAAGAGTATCATTGTTGCAACGTTTGTTTTTTAATGAAATAATATGTCTCTCAACATCAACAGTGGACACAGAGGCAAAGAAGAAAGAGTTCAAATAATCACTAGAAAGTTATTGCGTATAGTTTTCAGTAGTGTTATTAGAAAAAGACATATTAATTTCTTGAAACCTATTAATTAATGTTTATTCTTATTAATGAAAAACTATTATCAGACATAATATTGCAGCTGATGACTTTTTGCTTTACGGTAACAACCAAGTCACAAGTTAGTCCAATTCCGGCTAAATTAACATAAGCTAGGAGTAAAAAAATTACCATCTAATTTACATCATCATCGCTAATTTAGACACAATTCCTCCCCCCCCCCCCTCCCCAAACGTTGAATTTACTACTAAATTTGCTATCTCACTTACCGATGATGGTCAGAAGAATCATCCAGATAGTTTATAGAACTTATTTACTAGTGTTTATTGGTTGTCGGAAATTTTGGTCTCATAAGCTTTGATCTCGGAATATTCGGTCTTGAAATGTCAATCTCGGAAATTTCGATCTCAGAATTATAAATGACCTCTATACATAAATGACAGTTATGAATCTGCTAGTTTGTTGTACTGCACACTTCATGATTTTTTAAATTATCTGGAAAAGGGGGTTCGGAGATTGGCCTACCCCCACCCCCCTCCCTTAATACATCTAATTCATAAGTACATTTAATACCTGAGACCAAATATTCTGAGACCCAATTTTCCTCTCAAACATCATGTTATGTAAATGTCAAAACATTTAAAATTACTAATGCTGCGTATGCCGATTTTAATAGGTAAACTAAACCTTTATGTAATAAAAATTTCAACTTTCTTAATTATTTTTCATTAATAACACCACTAAAAACTGAGACCGAGTTTTCCGAAACAGAAATTTCCTTGAGCCGTATTTATTATGACAATGTTAGCTCTATTGGAAAAAATATAATATACAAGTTTTGTAAAATGAATAGTTATTAACAAGTAATTTTAAATTAATTTTTATTTTAAAATTATCATTTAAAACAATTCAATTGTTTACAATGAATATAATTTGAATAACGTTGGAATTTAGTTTAGCATTCCAGAGGAAATCAACTTAACTTATTGTAGAGAATTTATGTCAAGTATTGAAAAGGAAATCTGTTACAAGTTAAAAGTAAATTCTCGTTCAAGAATGTCACAATTGTGTTGAATCAAAATATCGAAGATTATATAAGAACTTTTCTCTCAATAAAGACTCTCGTTCGAACCGAAAACCCCTCAAAACTTCCATCTCAAACAAGTATAATAACTTGAGAGACCAAAGAAAACTCGAGTCTTTTGAAATTGAAAATGAATTTAATTTTTATTTGTAGGTCTAAAGGTCCCAAAAGGTATAAATACCCAAATATTTTACTCTATAAATAAGAAATTAGATGATAACTAAATAAATGTATTGGTAATATTTCAAATAATGACAAAAATTATTATAGCTAGGATGTTAATTTGTAGCCGATAATTAAAAACTGTTGTCGTACAAAGGCATGTATTCTACCTCCATTGTAGCATGTGTACAACCTATAAGTCTACGTCTGTAGGCTGGTGTGTTCGGTACTATGATGATTGAGGAACTTAGCCGGATAAAGCCGAAGTTACGAATTATCTAGTATTGGTGAGTGAATGGTCTTGGTAGTGTAAACTGCGTCCATCGCTTTATTGCAGATCACTATTTTGAGAATAATTTTAATAATATTGATCGTACAAAAGTGAAACTTTGGTCACTGGAAAATTGCTTCTATGTTAGTATCTTGCTGAAATATTTTTTGAATCCATGAGAAAATTGGAAAGTTTTGAACGTTTATGTATTTTGAAGGCATTTTAACTGTCTATCGCTTTATTGCAGCTCTGTGAAAAGGCCAAAAAAATGGGCGATTAACTTCTACCGAGAGGGTAAAAGTTGTAACAGGTCCTGCAGAAGAGTTTAATCTTCTATATTTAGCTAATGAATTTGGGAGGGATAAGAGAAACATAGTTTCTATTGTGGAAGATCCCGACACCAACCCAAGGAGAGATGAGGGTACGAGGAGAAGCTTTTCCCCCTCGAAATATGCGAAAACTACCCAGGCAGGTTATAAGGCAGCCAAATAACACTAGTGCCTCCATTTTGACAAGGCTGTCATTGCTTTTTCGTCCAAACAGTGTCTTAAATGAGACGACAAGGAACGTGGAGCCCATTTCCAGGCCTCCTATGGACAAGACCCAAAAAGAAAAAGGCATAAGATGTACACAGAATTACATGAAAACAAACTTCCTACTCGTTCTTTTAACAGATGAGGAAAGAGCCACCCTTGATTGTCTGGATGGATGGGTTTAAGTTTGGATCCTACTGGAGCTGTTTATCCACACTGGTTTTGTCGTCAACAAGGAGGCTGAGGCTTTATGTTTTGAGCGGGCATCATTGGTGAAACGTTAATTGGCCCTGTCCGAGTACTAGAGGGTGTAAACCTAACAATCCAATCCTACATTGCCTCTTTTGTTGAGTACTTGTTCCCTAAGCCTAATAGTTTGAAATTATCTCGTTGGCAAAAGATGATTTTCTTGCATTACTTTGCACAATCTCATGCTTGAAGGGTTAAAACTTCTTTCCTCATATCTCTGGGCTTCAAGTGAGAGACTCTCATGACTTGACTGCCTTTTTCTCTGGTCTCAAGCCCCATTGAGCATTTCTGACCGTTTCATTTGAGACATTACATCAGGAATGTTTTGACGTAAGACCAATGACAGCCTTGTCAAAAATGGAGGCACTAGTGTCGTTTAGCTGCCTTATGACCTGCCTGCGTATTTTTCGCATATTTCGAAGGGGAATTCTTTTTTTCGTACCCTCATCTCTCCTTGGGTTTGTGTCGGGATCTTCCACAAAAGAAACTATTGTTCTCTTAACCCTTCCAAGTTATAAAGCTAAATATAGAAGAGTCCATCCTTCTACAGGACCTGCTACAATTGTTACCCTCTCGGTAGAAGTTAATCGCCAATTTTTTGGCCTTTTCACAGAGCTGCAATAAAGCGATGGACAGTTAAAATGCCTTCAAAATACATAAACGTTCATAACTTTCGAATTTTCTCATGGATTCAAAAAATATTTCAGCAAGATACTAACATAGAAGCAATCTTCCAGTGACCAAAGTTTCACTACTGTACGATCAATATTATTAAAATTATTCACAAAATCTTGATCTGCAATAAAGCGATGGACGCAGTTTAGATCCTTTACCCTTATTGCCTATTATTTGTAATAAAAACTCTAATTTAGGATATGTATTCATGATTTTTGTAATATAATCATTAGTAAATGGAACTGAAGTGCACAGTGAATAGGTATAACATCCATCAACTGTTAAAAATGAATTGCACAGTGAATGGGGTAAAAAAAAATTCTAATGGTTTCAAATAAAGTGTACATTGAATAGTTTGGACAAATAATTACTTGCAAATACTTATCAAATCGAGTTCCACAGAGAAATATATTTCGTACCATCGCAGTGATATACACCTCCCCATATTGTTGTTTTTTGTTCACATTTCTGAAGCTGTCCGGTATGTCAGATTTCATCGTGAGGATAAAAGGGATTTGTTCTTATGATTGATATTCTAACTCTCTACTCTATTTTCTCCTTGTATCTTTACATATAGTATTTTTGATGCAAACAGCATTCATTTCTACTTTGATCTTATTCTTAAGAATTTAAAACGGATCCCTATAATAGCTAAAAATTATTTTAAGGTTGTTTTTATTGTGTATTAATTTGGTTTTAATATGTAAAATTTAATTATATTTCTCAATATTTAATTTACATTATGTGTAATATTTCATCATTAAATAATTAGATACCATTTCTATTCGAAAATTTAAAACTGTAGTATTCATAATTGTTTATATTTTTACTTCGTTATTTTCATTAACTATAAACAATATTATTTAACAAATTTTATCAAAATTTTTCATTATTCTACTAGTTGATTAAATTTTAATCCTACCAAACTGTCAAACAAATATTTGTCTAAATATAAATTATAAGTTTGGCTCTTCAGTTAATTTTTTTGCATAGAATTTATTAAATCCAGAAGTACTGTATGTATGTAATTGCAACAATTCTCAACAAAAAAATTATTTCATCATTATAAAATATTGGAGTAGAAGCATTAAATTACAATAAATTTTCAATGTTGCATTAAATTGAGTCCACATTTATTGACTTTATTAAAAATCTGAACTAAATGATTTTTATCAGATTAAAAAGAGTAACAATTAAATTTTTCAAAAGTCATAATAGTAATTTAAAATATAATATTTATTGCAACTTAAGATTATAAATCTAATTATATGGCTCTATTGAATTTAGAAAATAAAGAATATTGTATTAGTTTGGGTTTAATCAGGCATATACTAATTCTAAGAGGAAACGATTTAATCGTGTGAAGTGATCTTTATGTGACCTTTGATTTACGAAAAACAGATTTTGAACAGTTTGTTTATTTTTTGTTGACTCAGATATTTTTCTCCTATTATTATAAAAAGTTATTCTTAATGGAAGAAGAAAATCCTACCAGGTCAAATTTATGAAACTAGATTAATGAAAGTATTACTTTATCCCTTACCACCCAAGACATATTGTAGGCAAAAATATATTGTTTTAATGGATGGATATTAGATATAGATCATTTGTGATAAAGAGTATGCTAGAAAATATCACTTTTAAATACTTTAAAAAAGTCAAATAGCATTAGAAAAAAACTTTGGGTGGTTCAAAATTTCAAAAAAATCTTTACTTTTCTACTATCTTATTGCTACAATATGATTATGTGGACAAAATATAGACATTATTCAATGTTTTTCTAATGTCCACTGAAAAGGACGGTGGGCGTTAAAGGTATAGTATACTTGTTGAAATTTAATTGACTAAGATTGCAATGGCGTGCCCAGCTAACCATTTCCTCTCTGTCCCGCGTGGGACAGAGGTGGACATCCCTCGCTAGCGAGGGACGGGGGATTTCAGACGTCTCAAGACGTCTAAAATCCCCCACGCGGGATGTCCCTAGTCTGTCTCACGTCTTAAATCCCACTCATATACCACGTCTGTCCCACACGGGATATCCCTCTCTGTCCCACGCCGGATGTCCCTCTCTGTCCCACGTCTTTCTCACGCGGGATGTCCCTCTCTGTCCCACGCGGGATATCCCTCTCTGTTCATCGCTATGTGTCCCTCTCTGTCCCACGTCTGTCCCACGCGGGATGTCCTTCTCTGTCCCTCGCGGGATGCCCTTCTCTGTCCCTCGTCTGTTCTACGCGGGAAAAAGTTATATATTGAATCGTTGAGCAAATCATAATGGTAAAAATATCCATACATATTGCAGCAAGTTCATTCTCAAGCCATATTTATGTATCATAACTAGGTAGTTATTGATAAGCTATAATAGATATAACTAGGTACCTGTTGATGAACAAATGTAGGTAACTAGGTAGGCTTTAATGGATACTAGTAGGTAAGTAGGTAGATATTGATGAACAATAGTAGGTAACTAGATAGGTATTGATTAACACTGGTTGGTATCTAGGTAGGTATTGACAAACAATTTTATGTAACTAGGTAGGTATTGACAAACAGTTGTAGGTAACTAAGTAGGCATTGATAACATCTAGTAGATAACTAGGTATGTATTGACAAACAGCAGTAGGTGACCAGGTAGGTAATGATGAGCACTATAGAAGGTAACTAGGTGGGTTTTGATGAGCACTATAATAGGTAACTAGGTAGGTATTGATCAACACTAGAAGGTAACTAGGTAAGTATTTATAAACACTAGGAGGTATCTAGGTATATATTGACAAACAGTTGTAGGTAACTAGTTAGGTATTGATGAATACTAGTAGGTAATTAGGACCTAGGTTGGTATTGATGAATAGTTGTAGGCAACAAGGTAGGCATTGATAAAACGCTGTACGCAAATAGGTAGGCATTGATTAACACTAGAAGGTAACTAGTTACGTATTGATAAACAGTTGTAAGCAACTAGGAAGGCATTGATAAACACCAGTAGGTAACTAGCTAGGTATTGACAAACAGTTGTATGTAACTAAGTAGGTACTGATAAATACTACGTACAAGGTAACTAGGTAGGTACTGAAAACCAACAGTTGGTTATATTGATAAACAGTTTTAGGTAACTAGGTAGTTGTTGATGAAAACTAGTAGGTAACTATAGGTAAGAATAATAAACAGTTGTAGGTAATTAGGAAGTTAATAACATTAATTAGCATTATTAATATAAATATTAATAAATAGCTTTATACATATTTTTATCATTTACATTAAAAAAGAAGAGATACCAAAAAGTGAATATTGAATTATAATGATATATAATAACTTTCAGAAGCACGCAATTTATCAAGTTGCATAAAGACCATTTCAATACTACTTCTACCATGTCCAGGTTGGCTCAGTGGTACCGTCGCCGACTTCAATAGTACATCACACCACAGTCCTGAGATCGAGTCCCAAGAACACCTTTACATTTCTTCCTCCATTTCTTCCCATTTAATTTGTATATAACAATATGTAGCATTAAATTAATTGATATACAGTTAAACGTACATACACACTATGTGCAATAAAGTAAGAAATAGAAATAAAATTAACTTGATTTTTTTATTTTTTATACATATTTATGTACCCCATTCAACCGAACTAGTATGAGCAGCAGAGGGACATCTGCACACTGCCCCCCTTGCAGAGGGGGACATCCGCACTCTGTCCCACGTCTTGCAGAGGGGGACATCCGTACTCTGTCCCACGTCTTGCAGAGGGGAACATTCACACTCTGTCCCACGTCTTGAATCCCTCTATAGCGAGGGACATCCGCATTCTGTCCCACGTGGGTCCCACGTCTTAAATCCCTCTTCCCTCTATAGCGAGGGACATCCGCACTCTGTCCCACGTGGGTCCCACGTCTTGAATCCCTCTATAGCGAGGGACATCCACACTCTGTCCCACGTGGGTCCCATATCTTGAAAACAGAGTGGGGTAAGACATGGGACATGTTGATGTCCCCTTCTGCCAGAGAGGGACAAGACGTGAGATCAGACGTCTTGCAGAGGGGGACCTCTGTGTAAACAAAGAAGGTTAGACGTCTGACTTCCCCCACCCAACATCTTGCCCCATGTCTTAAATCCCTCTATAGCAAGGGGTATCAGACGTCTTTAGACGTGGGACAAACAGCTTTTGGTTAGCTGGGTGTCTAATATTTCAGTTTTTACAAAGTTTTATCACTGTATTCTATACTTAAAAATGCCCAATGGTGAATCATGCATCTCGCTTTGAACCAATTTTTTTTAGTTCTCTTCATTTTCTTCTATATCAGCTTCAATTCTTTTCTTCCTTTTCATCCATCTAATCTATAAATTCTACTCTTCTTTCACCTTTAGCCAAACTGAAATCTTAAGTTTTCTTTCTTCTCTATGCAAAAACGAATCCTACCCTTCATTTTCCTCTACGCAAACCAAAATATTCTGAAACACCTTTTCCTGCTTAGTATTCAAATAAACTTTGGATCTTTCAAGGAGTTTTCATAATATTGCTTAGTCTCAGAGGAGATCATTTTCAGCACTTAAGTTCATTAATATCTCACAGAAACTGGAATAGTAATTCGCGATGTGTACCATTATGTTTTATTTCAAATATGACTGTATAATGTATATTGTAATTAATTGTATTTTAAATTCATGTGGTTCGTAATATATTCCACAATACTGGCTTTGCCCATTGAATGGCTTAGTCCATTTTAAAAACAATTAAATATTTCTTGTTCAACTTCCAATATATACTCATTTGTGTTCTATTTTCAAAATAGTTTAGGGAAATACTTCATTTTTTTACATGTACGATTATGGTTAAAGAAAATAGCATGAATAATACAGTTAACAATAAACATTTATCACAATCAACGAATATGTAAAAAAATGTTTTATCAATAATCTTCAATAATAAATGGTTGGTAATTTTTCAAGATCTTTTTAGTTTCACTATACTGAAGAAATCATCCTCCACTAGCTTCCTTCTAAGATAGAGTTTTCCAGTTCATTCAAATTCTGAAGGTTTGTGCGTTGGTATTGTTTTTGTTCAGAAAAGTGAGCCAAAGATCCATTCAGAGGATGAAAAGAATTATTTCTTCTATTTAGTCTAAAAGTGATGAATAGGAGCGACAATTTGCACTGAATTTGGAGTTTAGGAATATGAATGATTGTATTCATTTGGATTTATAATAACCTCCGATGTTAGTCCAATTTCATTTATTTATATTAAATATAATTCCTATTTACATCACATTAACAGTTTATAATTCCTTTAATACTTGATCTCTGAATATTCCATAGATATTTCATTCAGATATTTGATAAACATTTTTATATGCAATTCTTTAAGGTTAGTTCATATTATAATTGATATACTACAAACCATTATTAATTATTATAAACATGGGTCCATAAATAAATAGCTATAAACCATAAATAGGTAGCTCACAGTAGAGTTAGACTACAGTAACAGTATGTTCAGACATGAATGATGAATTAGACAAAACTCAATTTTCAGAAAATTGTTGAGCAAAGAGATATTTCGAAAATAAATCGGTAAAAAATTAACATTAAATAAATTAAAATTTTCTTTACTAACATATTTAAAAAATCTAATATGCATGGGTTAGCTGCATATTATTCTCTATTCTTTCTAGTGATTTTATTTGTATAGGGTAAGATCCCAATTTTCGAACGTTCCCACATTTTCGATCATATAGAAAGTATTAGATAATTTAAATAGTGAGTTGAACAATAATAATTGTTATATACTTTCGTCCACGATCGTAATTGGTTAACCGACTGATAATTTTGTACTTCCCCTAATTCCTGGTTATCAAATCACAGCCACACAAATTTGTAGTCTCCGAGGCACAAATATAAAGACATGCAAGACAACAAAAACACAAACTAATTTCACAGTCCGATGCACTCACTACCTTAGAATATTGGTATGTGGCAGCGTTGTTTATATTCAATGAAAGCACCATGAATGATCTGCTACTCTTCTATTTACAATTTACAATTTGTGATAGTAATAATTAGAAATTAAAATATTTCATGTTACATATAATATTTAACCCTATCCTTCACGCTACTTTCAGGTACGGCAGATTCACGCTTGAGAAGATGGATGCCCACTTTCATTGATTCTCTTATATTTTGGAAAATATTCAATAAATTTGTTTAAAAATCGCTAGAGGCATAGCCTAATACATCAAGACAATGTGTAAGAAAATTTTAGCAGATACATCAAGTCACTTTTTTATAATAGATGATTATGTATAGAGTTTTGCTATTACATTCAGATAAGCCATTCACATACACTCAGCCAGTTGGCTGACCACACTTCCCCCCTCTCCCAGTTAGAAAGCTTATAAACACACACAGGCACACTGTGGAACACTGCAGAGATATGTATTTTTGTATACGTAACTACTGTAGTACTATCGTGAACGTAACTACTGTAGGTATTTAAGGCATGCATGTGTTGTACATATTGTGTACTCATATAGGGTCTGGGCACGATGTGATGAAATAGTTATTATTCACTCGCACATATTGTCAGTGATTGTTCTATGGATGTATAAGTTGAATTAGATTATTTACCTAACAGTGATCTACCGAAAAGAATTACTGACAGTTGAATGGGAAAAAGTAAGAATGGGGAATATCTTCATTTGATTGTTCGGTAATCTTCGAGCAAACAATATCTGGTCAATCTGAGACTCTGTCAACCCGCGTGGCCGAAATGAATAATGTCGGAAATGAATAATGAGAGTACTTACGAAACATCTGAAGACATCTAAATACAGGATAATTAATTGGTTTGTTCATATGACCATACTAAAACGAAATAAGGAAATTAGATGCATTGACAAACATAATAATAGTTGTGATGTCACCCGATATTTTCTTTTACGAATTCACCATCAATTTCTTTCAGAAAATAACCGTATTTTTAAAATTTCAAATTTAAATTACCCAGGTAACATTATGATATTCCCGAAATATTCCCTTGATAAGTATATATTCCCTATTGTAAAATGACATCGAGGGAAAATGAGTAGATAACCTTATGATATCGAGGGAATATTCCAGGGATTAGTGAAAATTAGTTGATCCCTTAACGAAATAGATGGAATATTCCAGGAATTGCGAAAATTAGTTGATCCCCTAACAAAATCGAGGGAATATTCTAGGAATTAGTGAAAATTAGTTGATCCCTATCGATATCGAGGGAATATTACAGGATTAGTGAAAACTAATTGATCCATATCGATATCGAGGGAATATTCAAGGAATTTATTTATTTTATTTATTTATTTATTTAAACATAATGTTTCCCAACAATGAATGTAAGAGAGCCGGGATTACTCTCTCACACTGACTAATTGACAAAAACGATAATTTATACAGAAGAAACATTAAGGCCCGATAAGCTAAATGCTTTTAGGGCAACCCACATAAAATAAAAATGTTACACATGATGGGCCTACCTATAAAGTTTGAAAGAATGAATAAATATACATAATATTATAAACAAAAAGAAAGGTACTACTGGAGATCTAGCAGATGGACTTTATAAGAACTTTTGAATATACAGATACTAGAATTAGACTTCAAATTTTCACTAATATCATTCAACATGCTGCATCCTTTGTAATAAATACTCTTTTGAGTTTTAGATCTACTGAAAAGAGGCAACGTTATATTTGAAGTGTTCCTAGTAGAGAAAGAATGTGCATTTGAGTGAGTGATAATATAGTTTAACAATTCAGGGAAATAGCCATCAATATTAACAGTTTTATAAAAGAATACACCAGTTTTAAGTTTATGTAAATTATTAGTTCAGAATTTTAAGTTGAGTGAACATACCAGCGGTGCGTTCACGATGAGGTGCTTTTTTTATTGCACGTATTGCTCTTTTTTTGTAAAGTGTGAATACTATTTGTTAAGAATTTTGAAGTATTATACCAAATTTCAATTGCATAGGAAATATTAGAATTAATGAAAGAGCTGTAATACATTAGCAAAACATTCTCGGGAACAACATGATTAATTTTATTTTATTAAAATGCCTATATATCTATAAATTCTTATGGATAATCTACCAATGTGATTCGTAAAAGTTAAATTGTTATCAAGTGAAAGTCCAAGAAAATTAGCTTCTCTTCCAAACTGTATTTCCACTCCGTCTATTACTATGGGACCGAGTTGATAAGAATTACGTTATGAGAAAACTGTATATTTTGTTTTGTCAGGGTTAATCATTATTTTATTTTTTTGCAGCCAGTTAGTAATAAAATTTAAATTTGAATTGATATCATTGTGAATTATGTGCTAAGCAGATTTTGGAAACTTCAAAGAAATAGTAGAATCATCAGCAAATAAAGTGATTTAAAAAAAAATTGTACAGTTTGGAAAATCATAAAAAAATACCAAAAACAGCAATCCACCAAGCACGCTCCCTTAATTGGGGCACTCCACATGTAACTTCCAGATCATTAGACGATATCCCGGGCAAGAAGGTTTTATTCTTGGGATATTCCCTTAATATCTACAATATTCCATCCTAGTCTGCACTCACAGTTTGATGAAGAAGGGATATTCCTGTAACAATAATATTGGATAGTATTCAAGTTCTTATACGAGGGAACATTCCAGGAATATTGGAGAGTTACAGTATTCGGTCAGATATCATCCTAGGATATTCAGGGAATATCATATTTCTAAGGTATTCCATACGAAACAAAATGGAATATTCTTGGAATACATATTTTTGATAGTATTCCATTCTGAATATCCCATAAATATCCCAAGAATTATCAAGCTAGTTACGTATAATAGTATTCCTAAAAATAAAACGAAGGAATATCCCTGGAACATTTGGGATCTACAGTATTCTTAGTGAAACAATGACGGAATGTAACAGGAATCTAATGAAAAATTTTACTTCCTAAGAAATATTTTTGAATATCCCTGGAACTATTTCAATATTTTTGATAAGGAATATATCTCATTGGGTTATATGAAGGAATGTTCCTGGAAGATGGGAAATTTAAAGTATGTATGTCAAAAAACAAAGGAATGTCAATTGAATCGAACGATGATTTTTTCTATTTCCTTAGAATTTGGTTGTCTAATTTGAAAACTAAGAAACGTGGGTTAGTGAGATGAACTGTTGTAATTTGGATTTCATATGTTCTCTTTTAATTTTTACCATCTATATAATTTTTAACGCTACTTGTTGTTTTAGAGGGCAGCGCAAGAGTTAAGCTCTTCAACTATGTCTATGAGGTGTTAGATTTCCGTGTTAGGTATGTGCTTCCATTTTCATCTTCCATTCATACAAAACTCCTTCACAGAGCTTTTCTGCATCCATGAGCATTGTCACAGACTTCTGATGAGACTCCTCCTAAAATTCACTTTCCTTTCTGGTTGCTTCTTCCAGTCTCTTGTATTTCAAAACGTCATCAATATGGCCTTTTGTTCTTAAGCAGATACTATCCACCAAATGAATTAAAAATATCGATCTAAATGAATAGAGTTTCGGATGAGCAAATTAAATGCTGGCTCGCTCCCTATTAGAAATTAGTAGTACCTACAAAAATTACTTATTTCGTTTTTATGAAATCCCAAACTAGTAAAAGTTGCGTATCAGGTACCCAGAATAATTTTTATCCAATTTAGTGTTCGTCTTGCAGCAATGCAGTTCAGACGTAATTGACGTTCATCAATTCAAGAAAAAAAAAAGGTTAGTATTGTGATTTTAAATCTTTAACGAATGTACATCATTGTTTATATTTTATCAACAGCTGTTATCACTCAACTATTCTAAATTTTAGTTTAAAGTTAACTATTGATATGTAGTGATAACGGAATAAGAGTAGGGTCAAGTAGGTAGATTGCGGTACATTAACTAACTGCGGCCTCTAACAACATACACATTTTAGCTTCAAAACACACGTTAAAAACTTAGATTATCAAATTATAGCATGCACTGCGCTTCTTTTGATAGCTATGAAATATTTTAATGTAATTTCGGTTCATAATGCTTTTAGACTCTCTTGAGAGGGCCGCAAGTAAAAATTAAAGTGCCGTAATTTAGCTGCATGACCCTACCTACCCAAGCTATACTTACCGTACTATTTTAGTTTGTAGGCCTATTACTATTCATATGTATACTTAGTTTATACTTTGATTGTAAATGGATTCACTATGTTAATTTATATTATGAAATGTTTATTAATATTTAGCTATAACCTAGGTTAAACAATACACATTCTGTAGCCTCTGTAAGTGAAATATAAAATTTCCTAAAATTATTTCTTCAGTGACCTGTTCTTTAACTGACTAGAGTTTAATAGTAAAATTTTAAAAGTGCCAATAATGATTTTCAGTGTTAATAATATTCAGAGTAGCTTTTCTTCTTCATGAGCCCATTCTTGTTTTACTTATATTTGATTTTTTTTTTACTTTTTTGACCCATATTGTTTCTCGAAAACATTTTCTTATCTAAATCTGTATTCCCTTTAAGATCTACTTTTTCCTCTTTTAAAAATTTGAAAGAATAATTTCACTTAGGTTTTTATTTAATTTATGGATTAACTAATTGAATACAGGTTATTGATAATGATGACTAATTATTTTATTTCTCCGTAGGTACTATTATCACAGTTTCTGGCAATATGGTTGGCTAAGAAGTTACAAATCTAGAGACATGTCCTCTTCATTCCATTGTGTGTACTATATAGTATGATGCGCGTGCTCTAAAACTATAGCTGCACTGACACCACTATATTCACTTCTTAAGTTCATTGTAGAGAATATGAAGGAATTTAAGATTAATGACAAAATTAATTTGCTCGATTGAATAAATTTTCTCCACGTTAAGTAAAGAACCAAATACAAAAGACTTTGTACTATATAGTTGTCACACAGGAAAGTGGCACATGTAAGCTTCGCTACCACCAATCGATTGTAGTGGTCAATAATTTTGCAAAAAGAGACGATAGCACTGTTGAGTGTTGCCTGCATTAGCTGATGGAAGAGGAAAATGAGAAGGTGATGGTGAATGAAACCTGTGAGCCTTTCTTGACTAAAAATTGAAAACTCTGCAATTGAAAAGTACACCCATTGCGCTATAGAATAAGTGAAAAATATCGAGTGAAAATTACTGGCAGCTAAATAGACTGAGCCTTTATAACATGGAAAAAAGTTGCACAGGAAATAATTTATGTTTAATTAGTTTGAGCCTTTTCTAAATCATGTGCTATTTGATATTTTAATAAAATGATTGACGTATGTTTAGTTTCTTTCATTCCATACCAGTACAAAGGGGCAATCGTGAAAATTCCTAGATTTAAATAATGTGTCCTGAAATTAAAGTTTTAATATTCGTAGATTTTTTATACAAAGTTATTTGTTCACGGTACACTTCTTGGTGTGTAGCCATGTGACAATTGAGTTATGCACTCAAGTAATTAGTGTTACACGGCCACTTGTAGTCTCAGTTATTTAATTTCCTTTGTTCCCTTCTTTTGAATTACTTATTCCATTGATATTCCTTCATCGTGTCCTCTTCTTCTGGATGTTTTATTCCATTGTTATTCCTTCAATATTCCTTCTTCCTTTGGATGACCTATTCCATAGGTAATCCTTAAATATTCCCTCTTCCTTTAGATGTCTTATTCTATAGGTATTCCTTCAATATTCCCTCTTCCTTTTGATGTCTCATTCTATAGGTATTCCTTCAATATTCCATCTTCCTTTAGTTGCCTTATTCCATAGGTTGTCCTTCAATATCCCTCTTTCTTTGGATGTCTCATTCTATAGGTATTCCTTCAATATTCCCTCTTCCTTTAGTTGTCTTATTCCATAGGTTGTCCTTCAATATCCCTCTTACTTTGGATGTCTCATTCTATAGGTATTCCTTCAATATTCCCTCTTCCTTCAGTTGTCTTATTCCATAGGTATTCCTTCAATATTCCTTTAGTTTTCTTATTCCATAGGTTGTCCTTCTATATTCCCTCTTACTTTGGATGTATCATTCTATAGGTATTCCTTCAATATTCCCACTTACTTTGGATGTCTTATTCCATTGGCATTCCTTCATTATTCCATTGATCTTCGTCTCCGTGATTCCCTAGTTTTCCCCTTGTGATTTATGGGACTATTCCATAAAAGTGTCAAAAAATTGCATTCCCTGAATATCAAAAAATGATCATCATGGAACATTCCTTGGGAATATTTTGAGAAGGTTTTGGGAATATCCAGTTTTTGCGCGGGATATTATCTATAACAACTGACTGAGTACGATTTGACAGATAAGATCGGAGCCATTCCAGTGGAGTACCCCTAACATCATAGTGAGACAATTAAGACAACAGTACATCATGTGACACAGACTCAAACGCTTTCTTTAAATCTAAAATCATAGAAAAATAGAGATCACCATTGTCTAAACTACTATATACATCACTAACAATATTAAGCATTGCTTGAGTTGTACCTTTATTTGACATAAAACCATACTGATGTTCATAGAAAATATTATTGACTTCAAAATAGTTTACAAGTTTATTGTATGTACATAACTCTTTCATATATTTTAGAATAAGTGGGCAATATTGATATCGGTCTGAAATTACCAACGCTTTCTCTTGCACCTCCCGTATGTAGTGGTACTACTTTTGCTTTCTTTAAACTTTGAGGAAATTGACCATTTAAAAGTGACTTATTTACCAAACATGCCAGAATTGGAGAAAGTACAAAGGATAAGCGCTTCAGAATAAATACAGGGAAAGAATTAACGTGACATGATTTGCTATTCAAAGACATTATCACTTTATTAATACAAATAGATGAAATAGGTGAAACAAAAAAAGAATCTACATAATTGCCCGTTAAATACCCCCCATGTCCGTCAAATTGATGAGGAAAATTATTGAAAATTAGTTAATTAATAATCTATGATATATGAAACTATATTTTTCGACGATAACCTAAAAAAAAAATTGATTTATCATATTGCATAAAGTTCATTAAAAATCATATTCTTTTACTGTGTCCAGTATGGTCGAGTGTTTAGCGTCGCAAGCAGAAGTAACAAGGTGCTGGTTTGAGGCCCGGAAACATCACATCATTTCTTTCTCCATTTCTTTCCATTTAATTTGTATATAACAAAATGTATCATTCAACTAATTCATGTAAAGTCAAACTTACACGTACAAATGCTGTATATGCTAGGAAATATTAGTTATGGTATTCTTATTTTATATCCTTCCTCTATTCTTCAAGAGAATATTCAGGGAATATTCCCAATTGATCCACTCGATATTGAGAGAATATCCCCTCATTATCTCGATTTTATTCCCTTGTTATCAAGGGAATAATAATTTTGGTATTCCTTGCTCTTCCCTTGTAATCGAGGGAATATTTCAAAAATAATATATTTAAATCCCATCATTATTCCCTCGATATTATTTGAGGATATCCCCATATCGCGAAAACGTCAAAATAGGACATCCCCTCGATAACGATGGGGATATCGAGGGAACAATCCCAGGGAATTTCCCCGGAATATCCCAGGGATAATATTTTATTACCTGGGTATACCACGTGTGCTGAAGATACACCACTATTCCACTCATGGGAATGTTCAGCATCTTTCACAGGTTTTGATTGATCTAAATGCACATTTATTAAGAAGACATAATTTGAAAAAAGAACAGATACACTCTGCTAACCATTTACGAATACATCTTGATCTCTTGGAAATTCGGCATGCAGCTTCTTCCTCTCATAAATTCGAATCAAGTCTGTTACTCAAAGGATATTGTCAGATTGAAACGTGAATGTATCTCTGGAAATTTGAACTCATGGTTCATTACAAAATGATGGTTCGAGGATGCATTACTTTTTTAACATAATAAATTTTTATTTTAGTATTTTGTGAAAAAAATGCATCCATTTAATCATTTTCTAAATAATGCCAAGGTAACGTGCAGTACTTATACACCTAGTTTTAGAAAATGAATAAATGTTACGAAATAAATTTTTCAATCATATACTTAACAAAAACAATAACAATTCAAGTATTATAAACAAAAACATTTTATCAATATTGATTGAAAAAATATTTAATAATAAGTTCATCATTATGTAGTTAAATATGTATATCAATTTTACAATGTACTCTTTTTTCTCATGTGTGGATCAATTCTTATTACTATTGACTCTAGTCAGGTGTTCTTTCACCTCAAACAATAATGAAGGCATTGTTCAAACAGTCTAATATTTGAGTTGAAACAACAACAGCGTTATGATGGATTTATCTTGAACACGAGTCTTTAAACTGAACATTTGTGAAGTTATGGTGATTTGAGATCAAGTGGTTGTTCTCTCCTTATTCATCAGTGGTCTATTCTCTATTTACATTTGAGAAATAGTATTAAATAGGTTATTTTGAACTAAATAATAAAATTCCCTTTTCGACATCTATTAATCATTTATCTCTGAATGAAATTATCACTAACAAATTTGTATCTGAACTATTTTAATTATTTTTTAATTAAATCTAGGAATTACTAAAAAGTGATTATTGTATCATTTCTCCTCAAATTCTTATAGGCCTAATGAGCATGACGTGCGTTTTGTAACCACATCTCTTTAAAATTAGTTCAGTATTCCATGTCATTCCTTTAAATTTATCGGCCTTTCTTGACTTAGTTCCCTCATAAATATCAAATATATTTTTTGTATTTATAAGATAAAATATTTAAGTATCGGCGTAAATCACGTAAATCAGGGAATTAATTGTAATGTTGTGACGTGTTGAAACGTATATATATACATATATTGGTATCTGCTAAACACACATTCAACTCATTACGTTTTCGTGGAAAATATAAACACGCCAAGCTTTGATTTTTGTCACATTCCACCTTATCACAGCTCTGCTCTTTCAGTTGCCAATGTATTTTATACCTATGTGTTTATTATTTCTTTTATATTCATTATTTTCACTTGAAATTTGGTATAAATGTTTAGTATATAAACAAACAATATAGTACCTTTGGCATATAAATATGATATATGTTTCTTAAACACATAGGGAAACCTTCCCGTGACTTCTGGACGTCAGATTCTTTATTTTATTTTTTCTGTCTTGAAGGGTCGAGACTTACATTCTTTCTATTTGTAATTTGAAACTTATTAAAATTAATGATTTTTAGTAGAAAAATTTTCATTCAATTGTTTACCTATCCCATATACTAAAAGACTTTTTGATTTAGGGACTTTGTATTCTTCATTTTAAATATAATCCTAGTGATAAGTATAAGAAGATTGGAAACATTAATATAATATAATCAAAACTGAGGCGGTAATCTTGATATCAATGGTATTTAAACAAATAACGATATACTTTTCAATGCAGCACTCAATCAAGCAGACACATATGGAATTATTTTTCAATGTTTCTTGCTATTAATTTCTGCTCACCAAAATCTCTAATGATTGCCAATATCACGGCGCTAAAAATTTGAATGGGTGTCAGGTATATTCCACCCTGGTATGTTCAACCCCCGGTAAATTCCATATCGGTATATTCCACCATGGTATATTCCACTCTGTTATATTCCACCCCACATCATGGGTAAGGTTTCTGTTATTTATAAATATTATTTATTTATTAATATTTACATAATACAAGGTAATTTGCATTTTAATTGTAAAAAAATAAATTTTGTTGATCAATCACAAGCTGTTTATTTTTCACTACACATTTGATAGAACAGCAGAGAAAAGGTTGTGTGAATGCACTTCATCAGTTGAGGTATTAAGATTTTCAATCACAATCAGATTTTCTACACTATCACCAACACAAAGGCGATATTGAATGTAAGATGATGTCATATAGTACTTATTTTACTTATATTTTATTTTGAATTTGGTATTTTGACTTCGAGTAAAAGTGGTGTAAAATAGTTTTTGACCGAAGGCTTTCTTTTACACCGGGGGGATTTCACCATTTCAACCAGAAGAAGGTGGTGATTATTGCAACGGGTTTTAAGACTGGGAAAATCACTGCCTTCTCCAACATGGATATATTTTGACCAGAGTTGTTTTTGTTCTAGCATTCAATTTAAAACAACCACTTATAAGCACAGAGCGAAAACATTGAACGAGTTTTCTCTACCAGATAAATTCCTCCACACCTCTTCCAACCGTTATTGTAAGAGCATATATACTGCAGTTTCATGTTAAGAAGGAATTATTAATTACTTGTTAAACATATAAACTTAGAAATAAAATTTCATATTATTAGTATTTATACTTTGGTATATCAGGATAAAATCGTGATTGAATTGTTACACAATTCCAATTTTCAATTGAATCAGTATTTAACAAATGGCCATCGAAAAATAGAATCTTATGAATTTTAATTTCACCCAAATAAGCATTGTCACGGAGTGGAATTTACCGGGATCGAATATACCTGGGGTGGAAAATACCGGGGTGGAATAAACCGGGATGAAATGAACCGAGGTGGAATATAACTAGAACCGTTTGAATGACTTTGGATTAAACTCCTAACTGGAGGGCAAAAATACAAAGAATCATAACCCACAAAAAAATGAATTGATAGACAAAGTGGAATAATTGACAGTGCCTTGAA
Source organism: Caprella mutica (assembly GCA_947561585.1). Classification (NCBI taxonomy): domain Eukaryota; kingdom Metazoa; phylum Arthropoda; class Malacostraca; order Amphipoda; family Caprellidae; genus Caprella; species Caprella mutica. The sequence goes on from CANNZV010000015.1 coordinate 165,234, forward strand.
TACTATGTACTGAAAAAGGAATGTGTCAGTTGATTAGGCCACTTTGCCGTGAAGAATATGAGCGCGACTAACTGAGTAGCCATGCAAAATTACTGAAATAGATGCAAGTTACCGTGGCAACGATGACACATACTAATAGAGAACATAGTGCCATGAACTCACCAGTTTACTTACATTAATCATATACTATTTATGTTGATAAATTTAAAAGTACACATGCAAGAATAGTATATGAAACGGGTAATAATGTTTATTTTTTTCTGATTCTACATCGTCATAGTGACTCTTTTCTCTGATAGTACATCATCACATTGATCCTTTTCTCTGCTAGGACATCGTCACAGTGACTCTTACCTCAGATAATTTAAGATTACAGTAAGTATCTCTTGTATACGGTGACAGTTACATGTGAACAGATCTATATCTTATTTTCGGTAATAGTTACCGGAGAAACATAGCTATATATCTTCTATTTTTAGTATATAGTTACAGAATCTTATCATCATTTATTGTGATAGTTACAGGAGTACTAACTCTATTTCTTGTTTACGGTTATAAGTACCGGTGTATAAACCCTAAATCTTATTAACGGTGAAAGGTTCTATAGCACCAACCCTATCTCAAATTTATGGTTATAATTTAATAGTTAAAGTAAATGTAACTTCGCAGAGAAAACACATTTTATTCGTGTTACTTTTTTCGCTTTTGGCTTTGGTTTTTTACTATTTTAAAAAGAATGAAAAATTTCAAAAGTGTGATTAAAAGTGTATGAGTGTATATGCTAGAAAAATAACTAAGAAAATTTTAGGATCCCTGAAACATTTCTAAAAAGTCTATTGAGTGACTTTTTTTTTTCAATATTCCTTCGTATTTTTTTTTCAGAGAATTTTTTGATGACTAACTAAAATTTTCCAGAAACATCAAAATTTTCAGTTTTGAACTATGATAAGTAAAATAAAATAAGTGTTCCACGGATTCTACAACTGCCTTTGGTTTTCTTGGAGCGTTAAAACTCATTGACTTCTCGTCCTACTTTTTAGGATAGTAAGAAGTATAAATTATTAAAGTGAAAGGTCAATTTTTTCACTATGGATGAAGTTTGAATGCTGTTTTATGTCTTTATGATAAATTATGATTAATGAATAAATTTCATATTTCACCTGCCAATTATATATAATACCGTCATGAATTCCTTTTCCAATCTCTTATTCAGTATTTATGCATTACTTTACCAACAAAAAAAATTTGACCCTCACCTGCCCCACTCTTGACCCCTCTTGTGGGGGCTCCAGGGCTTGACCCTAATAAAAAGTTGGAACATGAAAGACCACTAGATAAAGACTCTTTTTCAGCAATAAAAAGAAAATTGATACGTGTCACCAAATTCGTTAGGTTGATCTTCTTAACTTCATACGTCAACGACATGTCACAGGTTTCGAATTAACTTTCTCAGATCATTTTTCGATATTGAAACACTTGCGTAACTCCCTACAGAGATACACTTTTTGCACATCAAATGAGAGCTACCTAAAGGTATTCTCTCTGATATGATAACTAGATTAACACATCTTCTTGTAGATTCATTACTCTGTTGACTTGATGTAAGAAAAATTTGTGATTCTTATAAACTTGAATTTGCAGAGTTTTACATACGCGTTTGTTTCGAAAATGAGTGCATGCTATTATATGAATATATTACCTTATGAACTTATAGAATGCATATAGCTAATAATCAACATTTATTTTCGATTTACGTTCGTGTTTTTAATGTATTTATTTTCGCCTTTCAGAAAATTGTGAAGATGTCATTGACTCGGTATATCATTTATAGATTAATAAAACTGTATAAAATGATGTCAAAGCTATTTTGTTAATGAATTGAATATAGATTCAACAATAGGAATTAAAACAAAATTGATTCAATTTTTTGTGCATTTGAAAATTATAAAACCTATCAATATATGGTTTGAAACATATTTCTCACAAAATGAATGACAAATAAATATTCCTTAATTAGGATTTTACCATTTTAATTTATGATACAAAATATGAGGTTATGGTCTTCCATGGAAGGTTTCAACTATTTAGTCCCTCTATACTAGTCTATAGTCATCAATGGCCCCACAACCCCACTATAAATTACCATCATGTAAAAGACAGGACGAGCAATAAACTCAAAAGAAACTAAGAACTTACTCCAAATTAGGATATGCAAATCAGCAACTAAATATTCACCTGTTACCAAAGAGTCCAATTTGTAGATCGGTGATGTCAAGGGTTGTGACAATAAGCTTTTAAAATCATAGAAATTAGGAATATTATAGACAAAACGAAATAAAATGGCATCGAATGCCATATATCACTGGTCAAAAACGATTCAATGCTGCCAAATTCTCTCCGTGTAAAAAATATTGTCAACACTTTTGAAGTGATTCGTACTTACACATAAATATCTTTTAACAACAGCCAATATATCTTCATTTGAATCTCTGTAATATATTTTCATATTGGATCCACTCAAATCTCATGGCAATTCACGTATGTCTTCATTACTACTCTGCAGTTATTTCGAATGTGTGAGAACTACTGATTAGCAACTGCATGCTAATATTCAGATAAATATTAAGGAAGTAGGATTTTGTATATATTTATAATATTTTAAAAGTATTTTAATCAAGAAAAACACATAATGAACATTCCATGCATTTGTGATATGAAGTATGTATATGTTTTAACTTTTCTACAAATTCGATCAATTTTAATATATCTGTCTTTAAAAAAATATTAATTTCATTCATGAAAAAGTTATATGAATAAAATACCTATTTATCATTCACCTAAAATAATGATTATATTGCCTCATGGATACAGTCAATTACTGTCTGTCATGGAAACCGACAATGACTCTATATCATGGATACCAAGTATACGGAAAGAAACGAAAATGAGTCATTTTCGTTAATAAATAATTGGCTTACGATAATTAGAAGTGTAACTCGATTTTAATAAAATTCTTGTTAAATAGAGGGGGGAGGGGGGGGGGTGTAGACATTCGTTCTCTGTGTAATTGATGTGACGCAGAATAATTATCTCTTAGTAGTACTTTTTCACTTAATTATATATAGTTTCAAGCAAAAATTATGATTGAAAGTAATTATAATATCAACACTTCCTACCTTAATCAATACGTACTATTCATCAATGATATTGTTTTAGTTCCAATATTTCAATTCGTTTAAAATTAATTCTTCATCAAGAAAGTTCATGAAAATTGAAGTAAATGATCACATTAGTTTGATCTGAAATAATACATGATTCATAATTGATTTATTATGATTCATTATATATATTATATCTCTACTATAATTATCAATTAGCAAGAATTATTTTTTTATATTCCATGATTGCATCTTAATTTCATTTAAAATTATTACATTTTTCATTAGCAAAATGTATGTAAAGCATGTAAATTTTTTTTATAATTACTTGAAGGATTTTCATTTTCAGTTACCAGTGTAGTGGATAAATTATCAAAAAAATATTTGTGTATATCTCATATTTCTGACTCTTTGCCGTATATCCAAGAATTAAATTAGTCTTCAATTTTGAAAGACTCGTGAGTCTTCTTTAGGCTCTCAAGATATTAGATTTGTTTGGGATGGAAGTTTTAAGAGGTTTTGGGGTCGAAAGAGAGTCTTTATTGGGAGAAAAGTTCTTATATAATCTTCAATATATTGAATACAGACAATAGTTACCTTCTTGAATGGGCAATTTCGTGTTAAATTATAGATATAAATGTTACTTTTTAGCTTTTATATAAACTTTCAACAGATTTATTGATAAATTATCGACATATATTATGAATAATAAGATTTAAATAGATTTCGTGCTTAATAATCAACTAACCTTCAATATTGTGCATATTATCTTATGCGTACATATTGAAATCATTTTTATTGAGCTCCAATAACTATGAATTTAAAATGGCTTGTTATTATCGTTTCATGTTAGAGCCTGTATATTTCATTTTTGATGTGAAGTTAATTTTGTTATAATAAAATACTAAAAAGTAAGTTCTATAGACTATTTAAATATTTCTTCTGACTTTCATCGGTAAGTGAGTTAAAAAATCTAGTGGAAAGTTAATCTTTAACATCTGTGAGGGGAATTGTTGTAGCACATTATAGCTGGTGATTTTCTTAATCCAAGGTTTTGTAAATTCAACCGGAGTGGGACTAATTTCTTACTTGGTTGGTTACCTTACACCAAAATATCCATCAGATACAATATTATTTCTGATTACTACTTGCTATAAATAGAAATAATTATATACAATATAGTGGATATATAGAAACAATATAATACAATAATTTATATCATTAGAACATATAAATAATGTATTCTAACACGATGTTTGGAAAATATAAAAAAGATTGTACACCACCAATTATAATAATAAATACTTCCTATTATATTGCCATGTCCAGGCTTCGTTAACTTATTCAACTTCTTTTCTACTAAAATCGAGTATTATATTTCTAAAAAATTTTAAGCCATGCTACAGTTATATTATTGACAAATGAAATACAAAGTTTCTTAACACTGTTTCAGTTTTTTGGTAACCGAAAAATACAAATAGATTTCAATTTTTCAGTATTCAAACACAATGACGCCTTCCAATGAATGTTAAAAACGTGTCGAACGCCATCAATTCCGGATTTCAGAATTTTTATAGATTAACATCTGAAAACAGGTTGGTAAACACTTTATTATTGACAATATTGTAGCTCATTTAATTAATAATATTTCACTCGAAGACATATATGTTTAGTCTAAGATCAAAACGAAATGATGACTTTTTGATCATTTTATAGTTCAATAGAAATGAACTTAGTGGATATGGTTACTCTGAGAGAAAGTGACGGAAAAGATTATCTCATATTTTTTAATTCTCCCCGATCATTTCAGTCTGTGGTAATCGATAATGAACAAATTTAAAATAGTATTCTTGTTTCAATATCTTCTGAAATTATGAAATCTCAATAAAGCTGTTTCGATATCTAGCTGTCTTCGATTTAATTTGTAAGTTTCTAAACAATTCCTCGCAGCGCAAGTTTGTAGGCAGCAGACCTGAAGTGACGCCGAGAGAATTTGCTTTGATCAGTTTGATGACTTTGTTCCAGTCACACAGAAATTAACAAACTCTTCTGTTATTAACGGATTATTGAAGCACAAAGAATTGTGGGGCCAATTATTAACGAATTGTGAACCGCACAAAGTTATTGTGGGGCCAATGAATATTGTACATATAACTTTCCATTGTCTACCATAACGTGTAATCTTAGAATTTGAAATCAATTAAAGCAAAAACATATTACATCCTAATTTTTTATCCTAATACACCTAAGAATTCTTCATTTTATCAACATATAGATGATTTCACAGTCTATTATGAAGAGAGCCTTCGAAAGAACCTTCAAGATCCCTAAATTGAATTTCAATTGCAATCATTATACTGAAATGATTGACTGGATGTGTTTTAGTGAACCACCTCTTAACATGAGCCTTTCAGTGGAAGATATAGAAATCAATATAAATGAGATAACTGTTTTTAGAGTGGATGAATATCTTTGTCACACCCAAGCAGTCGAAAGATCCATCAAGTTAGTGACTGAAACTTCGTCTGAAGTAATTGATAAGGATGAAAGAGAGGGGTTTATTAGGCCCACATTGCCCTCCAGACATAGAATGCCCTCATTTGAATCCAAGAAATCCAAGAACAAATTTAAATGTAATCATTTATAACTGAAAAGTATATTCTTATTTGGTTACTTAAGACAGATCTTATCAGTTAAGTTAATTAAATGGATGTTTTTTTCTTCATTATTTTGGTAGCTTGATTTTTGTCATTTGCTAATCAATAGAATTATAAATAAATATGATAAAACTTTGTTCGTTTATTTTATTCTATTCAGGAACATTTAAATTTAAGAGGAATTTATATCATTGTTTACCCATATTGGGGAACCGGTTGAATTTTTTTTCGTGTTCTCATCTCTTTACCACATCTAAATGGAGTCTGAGTGATCGCAATAATTCATCTTAACATTATAAAATATCACTTAATCAATCTGAAAATAGAGCTCAGAATCATGGATTTTTTCTCAAAATCCATCAATTTCTACACCATTGGGGCACCTCTTAGACTTATACCATGGGCATGTGCTGATGCATATCTTTGAATTGAGCCTTGATGAACATAAAAATTGATCTTGCATCCTATTTTTTCGAAAAATAATAGTTTCAAAATTTAAAATGTTTTTTTAGTATACTTTTAATATTTGAAGGTTATTTATTTATTTTTATTCAAAGAAGGTTTGCTTCTTCTGGCAGGGGGCCTTTTAAGAAAAAAAAAAAAAAAAAAAAAAAAAAAAAAAAAAAAAAAAAAAAAAAAAATTTGAATCCCATTGGGGCACCTCGACCCGTCAAGCAATCGGTCTAAAAATTGGTATACGTTATATTTGACCAATTTCGCCACTTTCTTCACAAGTTATTTCTTCTAAATAGAAAAAAAGAGTGTATTTTCACTTCACCCCAATGTCCATTCATAATTATGATATACTTTGTACGAAAGTGCTCGGTTACTTCAATCAAAAACTGTGCAGCAAGTGTGGATAGCAGATTGGGTTATTAGAGTCATTTTCAAGAAAAAACACGTGCTTTTAATACTGACATCAGAGGAGATAAACCTGCAACAGAACAATAAACCACTGTTGAACATGTCATGCAGTGTGTTTCAAATTTATGTTGATTTTGAAGATTAATTGAATTGCAAAGAGTGTAATAGTTATATCAAACCATTGAGTGAAAATGGTGTATCGTCCATTTGATCATTTACTGCCCGTGAAATATTAGGTTTAAGAATTAGAGTTTGGAGTTTCAAATAGGTTTAAGACTCTAAGTGATAGATAGATCGTTTGATATTGCAAGTAAATTCAATTGTATGATATATTCCATGATTGTATGATTTTTATTCCATGATATTTAGTCGAATTCGTAATTTTAAAAACTAGAATTGGAAAAATAGGAAATATCAATTAAATTTCAAATTAGATTAGTGAAGTATGGTAGGGGAAGAGAATCAGTGGGGGACTAATTCAGTAGGGCAACAGTTCATTGAGGGAAAAATTAAGTTGGAAAAATTCAGTGGTGGAATAATTCAGTTGGGGTAATAATTCAAAGAGGGAATTATTTAGTAGGGGAAATAATTATATGGGGAAAATTCAGTGGGGGAATGATTAGGTTATTCTCTGGGAAAATAATCCAGCCGGGGAACAATTAAGTAGGGGAATAATTCAGTAGGGGAATAATTCAGTGGTGGAATAATTCAGTGGATCAATCTATATATTTAATGAAATTATAGATCGTCTTCCAGGAGAAATGAAAACTTTTTTCCAGTATTATATGGATTTAGGCTAAATCAACGATTTTCTATGATTTAAAACTGAAACCAACCGGAAAAGATATTAATATTGGACAATAACATATTACTATTGGACCCAACTAATTCTTTTTGCATCACCATTGCTTTCACGCAGTGTGGCAGCCACCCTATAAAACTCTAAAAGGCTTGATGCAAATGGGTTTCCATCTCTCCCATTTGTAGAACGTGCCCTGGAATTCGAACAATTTTTAGAGGAATTGTCTTGTGTTGATGAATGTCAATATACTCAGAAATTATTAAGAGGGAATTTATCCATTCAATAGCTCCATTATAAGTATATCTTTATAATGTCGAAGGTGAAGCAAATTCTTATTCACTGAAACAACTTCGATAGTTATTGTATTTGATGCTATGAATTTCTGACGTGGGAAAACTCGCCGTAAGGAAAACTCGCCGTGAGGAATATCTGCCATGAGGAAGAAATTATGAAGGATATAGTTATTGAAACATTTATAAGTAGGGTTGCGACAATATTCTTGTAGCATAAAAATATAATCTCAAGCATATTTTAAATAAAGCATATTCTTTTTATTAAAAACATATTCTTTTTATTTAAAATTTATTCTTTTTATTAAAAAGTAATTGAACATTTTCTTTTCAACCATATATAAAAAAATCATGAAACTAATATTTCTCAGTTCAGAGATATACTATATAACTAAAGAATAAATATTTACAAGAAAAAAAAATATAAAGTAAGTATAAAGGAATTTTAGAAGACCGTCGCCGAACAATACATGCCAAAATTATTGGAACATACAAGCCGAATTGAGGTTAATACCTGAAAAACCTGTTCAGGGTACGATATACAACTTTTCAACGTTTCTTAGTTTAAATTTAAAATTTATCCGTTTTATAAACCCGATATTACTGTGACTGAAGTTGGTCAGACGATGTGCACATTGAATCCATGTGCCATGATTCAAGTTAATGAAGCTTATTTAAACTGTTCAAAGATTTCCAATACACCGAAACCAGAGATTAGCATCCAATTGTGATTTAAGGAACTTGCTAATATCCCTTATCATATATATATCTAATTGCAGCGCTTTTAATGAATTCAACATAAAAAGCATAATTAAGCATAAGAAGCATAATTAAGCATGAAAAACACAATTGAGCATAAAAAGAATATAAAGCATATTTTAAAGGAATATAGAGCATATTTCAGAGCATAAAAGAATATATTTAGAGCATATGAGAATATATTTGTGAGAATATAAAGCTTATTTCAAAGAGAATATTGTCACAACCCTACTTATAAGTAATGATAAATAATATTGATAATCATAAAGAAAACCAATTTGTTAAATAACTATACGACTGAAAATTTCAGATAATTTTAGATTATTTTCATTACAATTTACAATAGTAAATATCAATTATAAGTGATTATGTAATATTATAAATCTGATAAAACTAAGATGCAAAAAATGTATTTTAACTATAAGTTCATGCAATGTATATTCTAATCATTACTCATATAATTTTGTGTCACGAAATGTCGTGGAATAACATTTGGAGTTTTTCAATTGGTTGACCAAATAGTCGAAACTAATTGCATTGTAAAAAAAACTGTTCACTAAAAATGATTAAGATCACTAGTGAAAGTCAGCTGTGTTTTGGCTAATCCTAGTCCGTTCACATCACTTCCTATTAAATGAGTTTGTGTTCCAGTGTGTTTAATAATGTGAATTTAAGATTAGGCTTTTCTATTTATTGTCATACCTAACTAATTATTGATTGTTTTGTTTGATTCGGTATTACATTGTACAGTTTGACTCTTTAAATTTGAATTATTGTGCATGGCACAAATGTTTCAAGGTTGTGCATTGTTTATGTTGTTACATATAAAATATCTCTCTTGTGACTGTATGCGATCTCTCTAAACCAAAATTTCATTCATTTTATATTAGAACGCATAAAAATCCTTGTTGCTGCGATTGTACAGTATAATGAAGAATATATAGGAATATAATATGTTGTAGACCTATATTATTATTCATATTATCTGTACCTATATAGTTATTAAAAGACATGGAAATAATTATACATTTAGTTATATTATAATTTAAATATTCCTCACGGCATATCTTCTTAACGGCGAATTTTAACGGAGAAAATTCCCGCGGCGAAAATTCGGACGGCGAAATTTCCCATTGCAAATTGTCCGTTCACAATTGTATTTACGTTAAATAGTTGCATCATCACAAAAATAAACAGTTGATTAATGAATTCGTACTTCATAAAGGAAATTCAAGATGATTCTGAACAAACACTGAAAAAGTGGCAACCGTGATATTATTTTTCGAAAAATTTCTGTATTATTAACACAATATCCAAAAGTATTGTAAGTAATGAACTCTATATTTCTTATGAATTAAATAAGTTGATGCATTTCTATTTTGTGAACTTAAAATCACAAATTGTTGAAAATATGAATTGGAATATTTGACGTTCTATATTTGATGGTCGTTGTTCGGCTTCATCGAAATGTAAATAACTTTTCAGTTTCGATGGCACGAAGAGAAAATCCTGTAACCTGTTGTTGATTGAATGTTTCAAACGGGAAAGCATTTTCGGAAAAGTGTTAGTATTATACGAAAGATTTCATATATGGCCTCAAAAGTTCTTTGTTTAAATATATAGTTGGTATGTATGCCGGTTAATGTTGATACCAGAATAAGAAATGCTAAAATTTGATTATAGAACTGTTTTATAAATGCTAACCAAAGATCATGTTATTATCTATCTTAGGGAAAGCTGTCATGGAATCATAGATGATGAGTGAAGGGATAAAATTAGTCATCTCAGTATATTATTAATACAATTCCATCTAAATCAGTTTTTGAAATACTAAACCTAATGAAATTCTAATAATGATTTTTCAAATAATTTGTTGTATCTCTTGAAGTTATTTATTTTTCTCAATGTCGAATCTTATTTCTCTGCACTACCCAAGCAACCATGATACGTAGTGCCAACATGAGCACTATAGATGGTTAGATGGACTAGAGATGGCAGACTGAGAAATAGCCTAAAAATTACATTGGTATAGTGTGGTTTTCCTTTCTTGTGGAATGTTACCTTGGGAGAAGGTTGGTTCAATGTAGTGAATTCATCTGATTTAATTGTCATATTGGCCCAACCTGATTAATAGATAGCGTTTCAATAGTATATGATTGAAACTTGATTAATATATTGGCATCATATTGAAGCCAAGATGGTTTCAACATAACGGCCCATACTGTCACAATGTTGGCTAATTTAAAAAAAACACAGTACCAATAAGATTTGTCAACCTATTGCTCACATGGGTCCCATTAATTTGTGTTGTTTGGGTTTAATCTCTCTCACTTTTTAAAGCCTTCAAGATTATCCATATTTAGAAACTCTAAATAATGTAGCGTTGTAATATAAATTCCTTTCATAACACGAAACTTGATTGTAGGAAATGGAATCGTTTGGCGAGGGAAGAGAAGAAGAGATTTACCCGATGAGACATAAGACATACGTCTATATCAGACGTCAGTCATACGCTTACTTCATCAATACGTCTGTATCAGTCATACTTCAATGTCAGTCTTTGTCAAAGAAAGTTTTGTTAGCTACTATTTTATTTACTTTGACTCGGCATTGATTAACACTATATATGAGTATCTAAATACAAAATAAATGCAGAAATAAATATAAGTAAATATTGTATATTAAATAAAATATAATAAATATTGCTTTACGCATCGAAAATTGTGAATTACTATAATACAAATTCTTTGTGAACAGATTTCGTGAGAAAACAATTCACGTGGTTTCAAATTATAATGAAATAAGAAAAAAGTGTATACTGATGATTTTTTTTTTTTTTCAAATTAATTTTAAAGCTACCGGTAGATAGCATTAGAACTAATTTAAATAATTATCAAACATTTTTTTATATACTCTTTTATACAAAATACAAAACGTGGAACTTAACTTAGCATATTTTCAATCTGCTTCTAGATTTCCAGAGAAATACAAATGCAAGAGAATCATTTTTTACCGTAAGCAATGAGACATCTGAATGTAACTAATGCCATTTTTATCATAGTTTTTCATTCATAACTCAGTACAGCGTATATTAAAACAAATAGGCACGTTTCTTAATTCTCTCGGTTCAAAACTTCAGAATGCCATTCAATTGAATTATAAAACTTTTCCTAGAATTAAAATTATAAGTTACCCTCACACGAAAAAGGTAAAAGTCATTTTCTTATATTTATTCTATTTTTTTCAAACAAATAGCACCCTTTACAGTTGAAACAAGGTCGGGGTCTCCCTGATCTTAACTTAACTATTAGTTAATACAGTAATTATTTTAGACGCAGAATAGAACTGGGATCCAAGGTCAACCTAATTATAAAATACAATAAGAAAACATATTATATATAATGATAAGGGTACGGATATTTAATGATGAAAAGTAAAATCAATTAAAATAACACAAAGTTTTAATAGACTTATATAATTCCCCTAGATGGGGAATTTGTGACTTTATTAGTGCAGAGTAACTCCTGAATCATCGGATATATTTTAGTCATTTTTGATCATTTTAGAAAAAAATAATATGATAATTAAAATAAAGATATTAACAATAATAATTAATATATAATTTTATATGAAGTAAAACAAATGGAACCGTCCTATGACTTGTATTTTACACTTACTCTGGTTATCAGATCACAGTCACACAAATTGGTAGTCATTGAGATGCTAAAATAAAGGCAAGCGAGACAACAAAAACACAAACTAATTTCACAGTCCGATGCACTCACTACCATAGAATGTTAGTTTTTATTGTTTATATTCAATTGATTGCGTATTGGAACATATACCATATATGTATTAACAGATTTATACTACAAATAATTTTAATTTTTAAATATTACTAAATATATCTGTAAAAATAATTATAAATATTTTATTTTATTTGATTATGCACTTTTAATAATATTTATATATTCATTAATATATATGGTATACATATATATTACAATTTATTAAGTAATAGATAGAAAATATTAAATATATTATAAACAAAATATACATATATGTAACTATATACTGAGTTCTTTATAATATACTTCATAATAAAATGTAATTGATATATGTGTAACAAATTTACGAATTGGATAACTATCGAAATAGTTCAACTTTTGACGTTATTGAGTTTGCTAAGAGTCACGAAATACTTTTTCCAATTTTCTAATTCTATGATATTATTTTAATGAGGGTTTATAAATACTAATAATAACTGTGAGATATGTATCACTAAATATATATTTTAAATATTTGAAGTATTTCCCTCGTTCAAAGAAATGATTTTTTAAATAATGAATGATGACAAAGTTACTCTTGTACATCGTTGTACACAAACATTTCAATGTTAATACTTGACACTGCATATCTTGATATACATACATTTCAAATATAATTCCTGTGACTGTATTATAACTTGTTAGAAACTTATTTCAAAGCCAAACTTTCCAATTGCAATTTTTTCTTTCATGCTAAACATCAATGTTGAGAGGGAGAACATACGGGAATGGGGACCAAAATAACTACTCACATTGGAAATACAATTGGTACTGAATAAATAATCCAAATTTATGTTTTTGGTGGGAATATAAGTTATTTGAGTGGAAAATATGGTAATTGAGGGGGAAATATTCTAATTGAATGAAACATAGACTAATAATTGAGGTTAAAATAAAGTAATGTGGAATGTTCAATCCATACTTGCATCAAGATCAACAGCATCTTTGAAATGTGATACTTCAGTAATTAGTACGTGAATACGTAAAATAATTAAATAGCTAATTGAAAATATTCAATGTTTGATATTTTGGTATTCTTATATGTTTTCAATGTAAAATTTTCACTCCACACTGCTCCTTATCACTTGAAAATAAATGAAAACTTCCAACTTAAAAAAAAAGATATAAATACTGTATTATATTATATTATACTGTTCATTCATGTTCATCAAATCTGCTATGTGTTATTCTAATCACTAATTTATAAAGCCCAAGGTGAACACAAAACATTTACAAATTTAAAATCTTAAAATAAAAGTAAAGGTAAACTATGAAAATATTTATTTTATTCAAATTTTAAAATATGAATATGTTTTTTTGTTTCGATGTCACGCAAGTCCGCTGATCACATCGGATGATCAGCGTCCCAAGATTGCTAATCGGATTACCTCAAATATTTCAGTAATTAACTCTCAACTCTGGAGTAGCGGCAAGTACGATAAACTAACGAAAAGCATTGTAACCAGTAAAAAATTAGTCAAATTTTCATTTTAGTCGTCAAACTGAAAATAATGTTTCTAAATGTTATTTTTTGGTTATTAAAACAAATAAAAATAAAAATTATGAGATAAAACAATCTATAATTAATATTCGAAAATTTATTATATAAAATTTTAGGATATATTGACACGTTTAACTTAACTTTTTCATAGATAGAAACAGTTATATTCCCTATAAAAAACATGAATGGCGATCAAAGATAACAAAGAGACGTGACTTATTCATCTATGTTCCCAACATACCTAGCTATATACATAAATATATAGTTATTATTACAGAAAAAATGAAATTTTGAAATATCGATAACCTCTATAAAGTTTCTCAACCGCTACTCAATAATGACCATCTGCTGCAACATAAGGAATATATTTATATACCAATATTAACACACATGAGACAAAAAGTGAGAAGAAGATGATTGGAGAAATGATATATATATGATGTAGGTATGTATATGAATATAATTGTAAGGGTAATTGTGTTTAACAATGGTTAGTATTGGTATTATAATTTTAAAGAACTGTTAAAAAACTAGAAAAATTATTTGAATTATATATAATATAAAGAAAAATACATATCAAAACATATTTTTCTACTTGTTTCACTCCTCTTATTTGACTTATAAAAATATATTAATAATCTTAATTCTCAGCATAATTCAATCATTTCAAACAGGCTAAAATGTTTAAAAAATGCCAAGTACAACATCCAGGAAGCAAGTGCTACAATGTTCCAAATCACATCTACAAAGTTAATCACATGCTGTTAGTGGTCAAGATGCTAAAACCTCTAACGCAACTTTTAGAAGTTGAAAGTATTAATATGGCGAGAAAATAGTCTGGGTAGATAAGGAGAAGAGGCCATGGCGGCCACTAAAGCCAATGGTCGCCATTCACCAAAATGAAAGGTGTGATTGTTTTTCTCCTAAAGTAGGTGGCGGTATTCGCATTCACTGAGAGTGAATTAGAAATTAGTCCATTAGACAATCAGTTGGCTTTTTTTTTTGTACCTATCCCTATTCTTTGATTGTAATTTTATTTTCTAATAAACTTTTGATTATTATTATTATAAAGATGATATTCTCAAGCTTCAGATTATTTCCATGAGGATGATAAACATATTTTGTGATGAAAATACCAATTTCTATCATTTCAGATTTGTGAGTTTGATATGTAAAAAATAATCTATTCGTATAGTTAGTATTATTAAATTACTATAAAAGACAAAGAACTTAATCGTTCTCAAATTTGATTTGAACATGAACAAATTCAAAGAAATGAACATTAATAATATACCAGTTACATAAGTATTTTTAAAAACACATTTCACCAATACACACCATTCTCACCAGAACACACCATTATCACCAATAAGCTTATCCAAGCTTACCAAAATTATATAAGGAACAAAATATTATATGTTCGAAAAGTCGTCACATTTGAATTTTTTTTTTCGAGACAAGAGTACAAAAGCCCATTCTTATTGGGGTTGGGGATATTATTCTACAAATAGGAATTCCTGTTCCCAAATTTCAATAATATGTGTCATATTCAGTACGGGAATATCATCAATGGGAGAATTTGTTGCGACATCAACTTTACACAAGTAGGAATATGGGGAATCGAATTGATACTGACACAGTGGGTGTTTGTTCTACTGGGATTATTGAAGAAAATACTGCACTATTTTCTATTGGCAAACCATGAATTCTCTTGAAATTTATGCAGTCAGCACTGTTTTATTTTTTACATAAAACATTACAAACATTTTTTGGGAATATTGTTATTTTTTTTCATTTCAGTGTTTTATCGCATATCACAGTTTGGTTTGGCATACTAATAACAGAAATATTAATGAAAATGATATAACCTGACCCAATGAATAATTTTGAAGATTAATCCAAACTGTTCCCACACATTATATATGAGTACCGGGACAAATTTGCATATGAAATACGTTATTATGAGTAGTAAGGTCCAATAAGGCAGAAAGCTTTTAATGATATATTTTTAAATTAAAGATTGATAATATGTGTCATGAAAAACCTTAATAGTAGTAATGCACATTTTAGAAAGATATATTTTATAGATTTAAACTGTTTTGAACAAATTTAAAAAATGATAATAAATATATAAATTCCTTATATCCAATCAATTCCAAATTAATTATAATTATAAACCAAATTCTGCTCTTTACAGTTGTTATATTGATAATTTTCTATCTACATTGTATCATTATATATTTAAAATGACAATATTTCTTTCACACTCCGGCGTACTCTAAATTTTTTTTTTTCTATAGATTCAGGAAAATATCAATTTAGTCGAATTATATTGTACAAAATGATAACATGTTTTCATGAGTATAACATCTTCTTTGCAGAAACTTATTGAGCCAGAGTACCTCCAAATTATGACCTCAAATCCGGTTAAACTGTGAAACTTATTTCAAAAAATTTTGCGGAAAAATGAGGAAAAATAAGCAAGTTGGAAACAATTATTTATATAGTTATTGATAATTATATTTGTATGATGAAATATGTACAATATTATAGTTAGGAACTATTTCTAGTTTTATTTTATAAATAAAAGAATAATCCTACGTTTTGACTATAGATTGCCATATATTTATTTTATCTGATGTTCGGTCTCTCAATTGTATGTTAATGGGAATAATGTTGTTCTATGAAAATAGATGAAATTCTTAAAATTTCTAGTCAGCTGAATTTCTCTTACTTATTGTCTTAATTTAAAATTGATCTTATTCATTGTAAAATGTTCTGATTGCAGACATTATCATCAGAAAATTCAAGAAATAGATGTCTGACAAAACACAAATATAACCAAAATAAATCAAAATTTTTAATAGTACCACTAATTATTCGTTAAATACACAAGCGTTGTTAATTGATTATTTTTTTGAATTATAATATGACACCACAACAGTTTCTTTCTTGGTTTCCATAGAAGCTCGGTATAATATTCAGCATTTGCCGTCACTGGAATATTCTATCTCTTCTTACTGACATTTTAGAGGCTCTAAAACCTCTTTTCTTTTGCAAGTTTGTAGAAGTCCCTCCACTAACATAATGCAAACGTTCATGGCAAATATCCAGCGAACATCAAGAGCACATCAAAAACAGAATGGACAATACTTTTTTATCAGGAAGAATACTTATTCATTATGTAGCTTGGATAAAAAATGATCATCATTTTTATTAGATTTGAATATGTTTCATAATTATTTAGTGTAAAAAATGTGCTTCCCTTTCTGTACTGAAACACATTTCTCCATGTGGATAATAATGCATATAGGGTATATTCATTTGTATGCTATTAAAACCTGGAAACATATCTATTTTATTGATGGGGTTGTTAGCAAATATCGACATTCTTTGAGTTTGACTTTCCTTCATAATCTGTTTCTGACCATTTGCACAGAGCCATTTTCACAATCCATTAATAAAATCATTGTGATATTCACAACAATAAATAAATAAACCTTTATTGAATCATAATATACAAAATAAGTATTTTTGTTACAAAAGAATCAAATCAAAAATAAATTAGGATCTATATCCAGATCCAAATTTAAAATAAATTCAAGCCCTTATTTAAGTAATAAATTACTTTTCGGACATAAGGATGAGGAAAAAGAAAAGGGGAAGAAGGAAAAAGAAAAGAATGAATCATCCCACCAGGTAGCAAAATTTATTGGGACAATATTGCCCAAATATTGTGTCCAATATTGAGGCTTGCTACCTGGGCCCCCCCCCCCCCCAAAAAAAAATCTATACATTATACATTTCCACAAGATAGCATTTATATTTATTCTTAAAAGATACAATAGAACTACAATTTCTTATATGCTCAGGTATCAAATTCCAAAAATACGGACCACAGAACGAAATAAATTTTCTACATTGCGTGAGCCTCTGAAATGTGGGAATAGCCAAGCTTCTAGACCTTGTTTCGTAGTAGTGATCAGGGTACACTATGTTATTATACAGCTCCAATTTGAACATGTGAATATCTAGCTGAAGAAGATAAATATCATGAAGCTTTAAAATACTATTTCTGTGGAACAGTGGGTTGGTACTTTGGAGGTATTCAGCTTTCGATACGATTCTAATTATTCGTTTTTGTAACAGTATAAGTGGCTTTAAGTGAACCTCCGCCGTACCACCCCAAACTATAATACCGTACAATAGATAGGGGTACACAAGACTATAATAAAACTTAATCATTACATTTATATGCAGTGAGAAATATTTACCTTGGTCTAATCTATCAATTAAGTAAGAGCTATGCAGGGAAATGGATTGAATAAAATTATCAATACATAACAATAAGTAATTAGGTAACTAGAATATAATATAAACAATCATTAAGTATATTTTATTAGTTTAATAATTATATGAATCGTTCTGATTAGCTTCTAGATTTTGTTTTAGTTTATATAAATATATTTAGCGAGTTTCAATATATTTAGCGGGTTTCATTAGAAAATATGGCAACACTTTCACGTGACGTCACGACCCAGAAATCCCTAAAACGAGGTTGCTGTACACCGTGGAGTTAATATAATTCCTATTCTATCTACTGTGGGTTTCACAGAGCGTTAAGCGGCGTTTACACTATCAGTTTTGACTGTGGACGTGACTTGTCAATCACACCTCTCCACCCCCTCTCCATCCTTGTACTTTCAGTGATTGACGTTCAAACTATAAACAGTTGGTCAGTGTTGCTGAGCGACACAGATTGGCTTTAGTCACCAGAGAAACTTTTATATTATATATTAAATATTCGTTTATATTGTATATTTGTTCATATTTAAATTGTACTACAACAAATTAATTTAGTTATCACAATTTAACTTAATGAAATAGCTTATTTAAATCGAAAATGATGTTGATTATCAATGTTAATCAATAACTGAAAATAATTCAATGCGTTCCAGTTACATTAATATATATTTAGGCTGGGAAATTATTGTGAAATGTTTCTCGTTCATCCTATTTTATTTAAATAAAAAAATCTATTCCATTTATCACAATTATCTCTTCCAATGAAATAATTTTTTATGTTCAAAAAAATAAAAATAAACTATCATTAATAAATTGATACACATTTCACATTGGTTCATCATATTTAATATATGAAACATATTGAAATAATATGAGGATTGCTATTGCAAACAATATTTAATCATCGTAACGTTCACATCATCGTGTGTGTGACTGATAATCACTCAACTCGTCAACCTATGGCTAGCATTGACAGATTTCAGGGTGTGGACGTGATGAAAAGAGCAAAAGAGAGCAACTTTTGTGGTGGGGAGGGAGGATATGTGGCGATTGACAGTCACGTCCACAGTCAAAACTGATATTGTAAACGCCGCTTTATGAACAGGCACTCAGGCAGTAAACTTGAAGAGGTCGGACGAAGAGGTTGTGAGAGTGTGAGTGTCTCCTAGCCACCAGCAACGTGCAGCTGTTAATTTCCAAAAATATCCATACACCGATCGATTTGGGGGAAAATATATTGATAAAAGAAATTTGCTTCAATCTTCCAACTATCCAAAAATACTATTTTACTCATTATATGGATTTTTTATGATAATTGGGAAATATCCGAGTAATTAGACTCTTCCTCATTTTCGATCATGATAGGAAAAAATACATAATTATTATTATTTATTAATGAGTTTCATAAGCCCTCCTCAGGACTGAAACACTACTGGATTTGACCTCTTGGAATTTGAAGATATTCAACTCACAATTGGAGTAGAAAGAGACATTAGCAGTCTTTGAGTAAGAGAGAGGCATTTGACCTCTTGGACTGGAGAGAGAGACATTCTATTTCTTGGAGTAGAAAGAAGCATTCCACCATTTGGATTGCAGAGAGAGGCGTTTGAATTCTTAGAGTAGACCTTCTAAACTCTCTGTGAAAATCTCACAGCTCTCTTTGCATAAACACTTTATTTATTTAAGTACTTCTTTGTTTGACATTTTTTATCCATAATTGGTAGTCTTTTACATAGGCTTAATCAACTCATATTGAGTAAGCTATGCATGTATAGTGCAAGACGCTAATTCTCTATATTTTTTTTTACAAGATACGTTTTTAGAATATAAAGAGCTTAATTAACCCAAAACATGTAATACTATTTTTTCATTATAGCCATATCTTTTTAGAAAGCTTCTAGAATATAACTATGTTACTTTCTAGTTATTCATTTATTTCTCGATATGTAATTATTACTTAGCTTCAAATGGACAAAGTTAACGGGGAAACATTCAGACAGTGTTGAGGGTTCAGGTTGCCTTCAACAACAAGAAGGGGAGAAATATTTGACCACCTGGAATATTGAAAAGATCATTACTTATCAACCCGTTGATAAAACAGTACCTTTTATTCCATATTTCGTGATTGTTATTTATTGATTATCTTCTCAGAGTATATGAAAGCCACGTCATTTCATTGTCGTATTTACTTTCAGTTCTCAAATGAGTTTGAATTTCAAAGTCATCTCAAGGCAGGCGAATTTCACACGACAGAGAGTTTCGACAATGCAAAATTTGCATATAAACAGCAAGAAAAAACACTCTTGGTGCAATAAAATGAATGTTTTGTAGTTTCGATTCACTTTGGTTGAGGAGAAATAACAGCAATGTGTTTCGAAAGATTCAAAACAAATATATAGAAAGGAGTTTCAACCAATTCAATTTTAATCGGGCGAAATCGATTGAATAGGATAATTCTCAATAATATCAAGAAAGAAATTAATATATCAAATTAATTCGATCAAAATTGAAAATTAAATAAATAATAATTGTTATAAGAAGAGAATCAGCACCGGTATTTCTTTTTAATCACAGTAATTGAAAAAGGTCAAAAATAACAGAAATAATTCACTGGCATCTCTTATGTCATAGTTTCTCAGTCTTCAGATCCATTTAATCTCACTCTTTCAGCTTGTTCACTAAGTTTGTCGGGAGTGATTAAAAGCAAGTGATTAATGGAATGGTAATTCAGGAAGAACTGCTAACCTTGAAGTAACTGACTCCCTTCAGTCATAAATAATCCTTCTATTTAATGACTGAATGGGATATCAAAATGTAAGGTATTGGATGAAATAGGTTTCCTTTTAAATTATTAATCACCATACAGAGGTAATCTAAATTTAATATAAAATGTTCTACACAAATAAATATTCCATATCACTGCTTCTATTTGATAATGAGTGTATTATTTCGAATAATGATAACAATTTATATCATATTATCTCAAATATTAGAAATGAAGTGCGTAGACTTCTGTACACTTATGTACACTCAATGCGCAGAAAGAAGGCGAAGTCAGAATTCTTCTTCTAATTTTTTAATTTAGATAATATTACTAATCAATTATTTCACATAATAAGTATAGTATATGTTTACAGTAGACTTGAAAAAGAAATAGTAATAATAATATTATTGGTTGTAATAATAATAATAACAATAATTCCGAAGCAAATCTCTTTAAATCTGTATTTTAACAAACGGAGTAATTTCAAAATCCCTGACCATCCGGCTTTTTGTATTACCTACTAGTACCTTTGTTTCAATCTTTCTAGACCCGCCCACAATAATCTGTAAAAACTATATAAGCCACCCGAATCACCAATATAGTTTAGTTTTCACTTGGTCGAATATGTATAGGTATGTTAGATGTGTTGTGTTTGTGCTTTAAGTCTGATATTTAATTTAATATTGAAAACATTGTCTTGTGTTAACATTTTATATTCTAATAAAACTATTTTCATCAATGCAGACCTAAAGAAGCCTGAGGATGCCAATGGTGTTATGACGAAATATCGCAAATTCACCTCAATAAAAAAATTCTTAAACAGAAGAATTGTTCGTATCTTGGCTATTCAAAGTTATTCTTACAACCTCAAATGATCAAACTAAACACTACTCCAGAAATATAGAACGCACTGCAATCAAAATAATGATTAACAAATGTCATCTACCTTTTAACCGATGCTGCTTAACAAATAAACTTCTGCCCAGTTACACCAATTATGTAAATAAATATAATACTCAAATAAACACCGTAAATAAGAAGAATATAGAGCATTGAATTTACCGGTTATATATTACACGGTAAACATGGCTTCCAATTACAACTTTTTCCAACTGTTAGTTTGCAATCACATTTCCAAACTGTAGTCTCTTGCTTGATAAAATACATTTTCACTTTATTTGATATCGTTGTATACTATCACTTTATACTTGCTACTGTAATGTAATATCATTTTCATTTAATGAAGAAATATATCGCGTCATTTATTAATTAAATAGTATATGGCATAGTATATTATTAATATTAATATATAATATAATTTCATGATATAAAGAAGTAATATATCACTATATAGACAGATAATTTTGAATAATAAATCAGAATAAGTATGGCAAATACGAATAAAAGTTTCTCTTATGGTTGAGTTATTCAATAAAGGGAGACTTTTCAAAATTTTAAAAAAAATTGAGTGATCGACTGAAAATTTTATAATAATCTCTTTAAAGTTATTTAAAGAAGTTCATGGCAATGTCAAAAATATATTAATTAGTAATAAAACCAAGTACCTTCTACTTCATAATCAAAAATAAAAATTTTTCGGCTATATCACAATTTTTATGTGCTGCAATATTATAACCAATATTCAATATTATTCTTATGGATCAGCATTATTTATTGTTCAATAAATATAATAATATCTTCCCCCATATAGTCCACCCCGATTTCTCCAACACGATCCGCAAACGAATAGTTACGAATGTCTCCAAAATCCCATGACATACTCTGACTTTATGTATAGAAATGAATATGTAACATATACACATCATATGATGTTTACGCTTAAGTGAAAAAAAAAGTGCAGCCATAGAATTATAATCTAAGATCTTACAGAATCTTCTAAGAATCAACCATAACTGTAACTCATAGGTGGTGACAAAGAGTAGTTTTACTCTAACGTAAATACTATATAGTTTTCCTACTGTGCTTACCTAATGATATAGTTTAGCTAAATGATTTCAATTAAATTAGCATGTTACTGGAATAAAATAAAATGTTTTCTCTCTTCTCATCACAGTGAGAGTTTTCTCCCTTCTCATCACAGTGATTGTCCAGAGATTCAAAATGTCACCACCAGATGACTCTGAAACTTTCTTGAGTGCTTACTGCAAATTGTACGGGAAAATAAGGACATGTTTTTTTTATATATTCTGGGATATGAAAAAATTATTTTTCGTTTCAAAATAGAAGTAAGAAATATCTTCAGTACAATCAGTTTAAATTAAGATCAGTTGAATATTAAAATCGATTGAAATGAACGTCAGTTATTCAGATCAGTTGAACATTAAAATCAGTTGAGCATTAAGATCATTTGAAATTAATATTAGTTGTAATTAATGTTAGCTGAAAATAATGATCAGTCGAACATTAAGATTAGTTTACCAGTAAGATCAGTTGAACATTAAAATTGAATTTCAAGATTAAATGACAATCACGATAATTGAGTACTAGACGATTGAGCCCATAAAAAATTGTGACAACAGACACAATAAAAAAATGTTACTTTGTTATTACAGTAACAATGGTCTTTTATTGAGTTTATACAATAGACTCTGATAAATACGGACTCGACTTAAATCCTGAAAAATATTTGTGCAATTCATTAAAAAAATGCACAAATATTTTGTAGATCTCATTTTAAACTTAATTAGGTTTATTTCGTTGATAAGGAGGCCATTCAGAAGAAAAGTGGAAATCCTTTTTTTTTCAATCCAGGTGTCTAGATTGTCTAAAACCGTGTCTTGTAAGATCCGCCTCGTTGATGGATGACACATAACGATGCATAGTGTCAGCGTCTGGGTAAGTAATAATTTCATGTAGATACATATTTTAATAATACATCACCAATACGAAATACACACGTATGTATTTCTATAAATATGATAATGAAAATGTGAAATCATGAAATGGTTAACACATGAGCTATTCTCGCTAGTACATGTTCTTATCTCCAATTGACCAATTCCAATCTTACTGAAATTCAACATCAAAATTCCGGATTCCAGAAAGTCATCTCTTTTGAAATTGAATTTTATTGAGAGTTCATATTATATTCCCATAACCAGTTCATATTCTGAATATTATAATTTCTAAAGCACTTTTTAAAAACTCTACATATAAGTTACCAAATATATATATTTTCCTTCGAGAATGTTCTAATGGGATTACTAAGGAGTAATGTTGCAACTTGTCGGTTCTAATTCAATGAACCAGATAAGAAATGTCGTAAAAAGATTATTCAGTTTTTAAGAAGTTCCTTTGTGATACTGTCTTCTTTATTTACAGCTTCCTCACAGTTGAATTTGGTAATATGATAAACTATACAGTGTTAAATTTGGAATAGTTTTACCCTATTTATTACATACTGAAATAACATAGCAATTACCGTGCTAAGTGGCTATGAAAATAAAATGTAACTAGCAAGAATAACGTATGTTAAGTCCCGAGTTATTGGTGTTCGATAATTTGAAGAAAATATAAAATAATAATGTATAACTTTTAATGTTATTATTATTTTCATTTTTCCGACATGATCGGATATGAGAGTGGAACCATCCGATAACTTGAAATTACCATACATTCATTTTTTTTCATTTGCAGCAATAATTATAGTTTCAACTTTTTCAATAAAAATTTGAGAAGAAATTGAATTATTTTTGACATCTGCAAATTTAAAAAAAAATAGTTAATTTGGAACAAACTTTCGTTAATAAGCAATAAAACTTTAATAATTTTGATACCAAATTTAATTTATTTGAAACAAACAAATATACTATACAAATTATGTAATAGAATATCAAGTAGATGACATAAAAAAAATTCATGTACAACAACAAAATTCCAGTACATATATTTTATATAAGAAACGTTTCATTTTTAGTGATTGATAATTTCTTTATAAAACTGCTTAAATATGTTTTTAAATCCTATTAGAGTAGGAATTTAAAAGTCTGAACTCCTAAGACAATTTCCTTATAATATAATATCAATCTGTTTGTACTCTATCAAGTTCTGTAAAAACTAATTGGAAGAGAATGTTTAGACATCAGAATATTCTAAAGATCAGACTGGTCCAGTGGTCAATGTTAACAGCGAGTGACCGATTATTTCTATTAGTTCCCTCAATTGTGTAAGTGATGCATGATAAATTCCACAACATGTATCACATGAATAGAATAAATCACTTTTAATTCACCAATAGTTGTCTTTCGGGCAAAGTAGTGTGAAATGTTTAGGTTTTTTGACAAACCAAATAGACACTACATAAAATTTTCTGAATAAATCACAACTAAGCCCAAACTAAGAAACAATATATAAAGTATTGATCAGTATTAGAGATAAATAGACATTCAATAAAACGTATTGGTTCAAGTTTATTATTACTACTAGGCCACTTGTTTCATTGCGATATTAAACCGAACCTTAATTTATAACAAACTTCTTGAAACTATTTACTGATTGGAGCCTGTTCGTCACAATCAAAACAATTTACTTATAAACATTCAATAATAGTATGGTCACCTTTTTCATCTCATAGTTGAACTTTGCATGGAAATCATCAAAATTGTTGTCTGATCCTTCAAGTGTTATACCGTCAGCAACCAAAATGGTTTGAGTAACTCAAATACATTGAGCAAATTAGCAATATAAATTAAAAGCAGATTCCATCCTGGAACAGATCACTGCGGAGCGAAAATATTAACGCTCACCTTATCAGAAACACAAAAGTTAACTTCAACTCAATGCCGCCTATTACACAAATTATTGCTAAACCACCGCCAAACTACGTCTTTAAAACCGTAGCAATGAAATTTTTCAAGTGAGATATCTTGATTCTATTTACTAGCACTTCTTCTCAGCGAACAGTGATGATAGAAGTACGCCAATACTCGATACCCTTTCTTTACCATCCCTCATATACCATTTCTTTCCATCTCTACAATACCAGTCGAGTCCTATAAATACTATAGAATAACCCTCACACCGTGTAGGATCTGTTTCTTCTGAACCCATTACTGGTAAGATGAAACAAGATTTGGGGGATATACTTCGAGATGATATGTATACTTGTATAGAATATTATATATATTATTAAGAGGTGCATCATACAGTTGTATATGTTATTCATATCTGCTTTCTCTCGGCGTTTATCACATAATTTCTTTGTATTTATTATATGCAAAAAAATCTACATTTATCGCTTGTGTTAAATAATTTTGAATGTAATAACAATTGAAATCTGTATCGATGTTTATTCTTTTTTTATATTTATAAATTGGACTATTATAAAGAACTTTCAATTTTTATTTCTTTATTAATGAAAAATAAATTACTTCCTTTTGCACTGCGTATTAACCTGGTTACCTAACCACTGTTGCTGGCGCGCTATTTCATAAGAAAATTTAATTATGATTTTAATTTTAAAGGGATTTGGAAGCTGTCTTTTCATGACATATAATTTTTCACATATAACATGCGATTAGTCAAAAACGGAAGTTTTTATTCAATCATGTATTCAAATATATATTAAAAGTATATAAGTGTTTTCTCCAGTAATGGGATGAGAGAATGTGTTTGAGTACATAAGGTTGAATTAGTTTACTGTAACCCTCAGCAGCTTATTGAGTATAAGTGAGATGTGCAAGATTATTTGTAGCTTGTTAAGCTCTGTGATTTGTGACAAGCCAGCACATACATTGGCATACAATAAAACCTATGAATTATTTGCTTCTTATGTTTGCTTTTTATTTACATTTCAAATATAAAAATATTTTTGGAGCATATATCATTGTATGTGTAAATATCAAATAATAGTTTTTAGATGTAAAAAGTAGAAAAAAATATGTTACGAGCATATTTACCTGCATTCTATTAAATCTTGCATTTTATTGTATAACAGAAGCAATGGAATCAGACAACGAAATTCATAATAGAACCAACATTGGGACATGGAACATGGTTAATTTTGTCAAAAGATTTATATGTCAAGAATAATGACTAAATAAGTATGCATTTCTATTTATGAAAAAACAATTTCCGTTCCACTTCTAGGTTTGTTTGAATCAAAAATTAACGCAAATACTTATTCTTCTCGATATTTTAAATAGAATTTAAACTAATGCTCTAAAATGACATTAATAAAACAAGGATTCAAGACATAGCATGAGACAAGACATAGCACTTTATTAAAAGTGGTACTTATTTCGAGTCATGACTCGAAATAAGAACCTTTCGTTGACATAGAAAACGCAGACAATTTTTTGTTATTATTTCATGGTAACTAAAAAACATCAAAATTATAATCAAGATAATGTTATTAGAAATTTAGAAGCAATTTTTCCAGAAATTCAAAATATGTCCTATTTTAGGATTAGTTCCGTGTTATTACACAGTTTCATATTTTAGAACATGTGAAAATCTTTATATGATAATCATTATTTAACTTTTATTTCAATTGATATCCATGATACCAATTAGAATAGAAGTTAAACAATTAAAAATTGTAAATTATGATCAAATTAATGGAAAATTGACATCAAATGTGTAAAATATTTGCTTTTTACCATATTTATAAAATTATATCCCAGATTTATTTAAACAAGCTCTATTGTATCTTATAACTTATTGGACGCTTCCACATTATCGATCAAATAAAAAAGTATAGATAATTAATGTATCGTGTTGAACAATTATAATTAATTTACTTTTTAAATCATTAAAAAGTTGAACATTCTGATAACTTCGAACTCCTCTTAATTCCTGGTTATCGATCATAGTCACACAAATTGGTAGTCTTTGAGATGCTAATATAAAGGCAAGCGAGACAACAAAAACACAAACTAATTTCACAGTCCGATGCACTCGCTACCTTAGAATATTGGTTTGTGGTTGTGAGTGGTGTTGTTTATATTAAATAAATGCATCCTACGAAATCATCTACTATTCTATTTACAATTATTTATGATATGAATATTTCTTTATATAGAAATTATTTAATTGACAAAACTTATCACTAAAATTGATAAAATTTATAATTTAAATTGATAAAATTTATAATTTAAATTGATAAAATTTATAATTTAAATTGATAAAATTTATAATTTAAATTGATAAAATTTATAATTTAAATTGATAAAATTTATAATTTAAATTGATAAAATTTATAATTTAAATTTATAAAATTAACTATTTGTATATATAAAATTTATAATATACATTGAAATAAAATTATATTTAGATATTTTTTCATAATGTATTATATATATAAATATGAAAACTTGTACTGATTTTTTATTAAGGATAGGTTCTAAATTTTACAAGTCATGTTTGTAACATATTGTGCAATAATTGTACAATGTACATTGTACACTAAATAATCACTTAGTTTTACACTTTCTTCAGCAAATGTAGGAATCTAATGACTGTTCTAACGACCATTGACTTCGTGAAGCGAAGTCTTTTTTTTTTTACAATAACGAGCCCTAATTTTGAAGCTGCAGATGGGGCTATATCGCGTGAAGAATTAATACCCTGAAAACTGTATGCAGTGACTTTGAATAAATGCATGTAAATGAATTATATATTTGCATTCCATACGAAACAATGATAATCAATCGATTGTTGATAAAGAAAAACATGTATATTGTTTTACATAAACGAGCACTATAGAACCACATGGGGGGGGGGGGGGGGTTAGTGCCAAAAATCATGAGCTTTTGTTCAGTTTCAAAGAGGAATGTAGGGCAGTGTACTTACTTATATGTCCCAACGTTTCTGCGAGCTAGATGCAAAAAAACACACTCGATGCAGGGTCTAAAGGTGACACTGGGGTATTTATGTTTTTTGTGAAATATACATAATTTGGCTCTCCTGTAAAATATGAATTTTCCAACTGAAATTAATTGAAGTCGATGAGTTGTCACGCTACAAAAAAGGAAAATTACAAAGGCAGGTTTAGAATCCTCGATTGATTTCTAAAATACAATGTTAACGGCTTTTTTCAGTATTCACAATCTTTTTCTTTTCATCACAGCTCTGGATTTTTGCACTCATCGAAAAATTCACTCATCGAAAGAAGATGGGAAGGAAAATGAAAAATATTCGTACATAGTATTGTTAGAAATTTTTCAGAGATTTAAACTATTCGATTTTGTTTTATTCTCTTTAATTTTAAGAATTTTATTTAATAAAATCTTCATTTTTACAAAAAAACCTATCAGAAATTTTCACAAAAAAAAAATCAGAAATGTTACATGAACAAAAAATGTTCTTCCTCTGTGAAGTTATAAAAAATTCGCAATTTTGGAAACAATTGTCCGCAAATGAAAACTTTTTTCTGAAAAGTGAGTCAATCCTTTATGAGTAATCTTAATCTCCAATTGTCAAACATCATCATACAAAGTGGGCATTATATAAACTATATATGGCAACATTCCATATTAATCTCTTGAGTAAATATTTGAACTCGCAATGATGAGCACAAAATATGAAATAAAATAGAATAGAAGGTAAGAATATTTTTCTCCTGTACTATATACTATATGTCAAAGGAAGCAAACTCTTTATGTAATAATATTTCCATACTTTACTATTTAGGCATTTATAAATAGAAACTATACTAATAATTATTGTAAGGTTTCTAGATATATAAGAATTGTTGTGGATTTTTTTTTTATTAGATTTGAATATGATTGCAAATTAAAATTGATGCTGATATTATATCATCGCAGTGATTCTTTTCTCTGATAATACATTGTCACAGTGATTCTTCTGATATTATATCATCACAGTAATTCTTATGATATTACAACATCACAGTGACTCTAGTCTCTGGTAGTACGTCAGAACAGTGACTCTTCAGATAATACATCATCACAGTAACACTTTTCACTGACAGTTATCATCACAGTGACTCTTTTCTATGATAGTACATTATCACAGTAACACTTTTCACTGAAAGTTATTATCACAGTGACATTTTGTCTGATAGTACATTGTCACAATAACTCTTTTCACTGATAGTACCTCACTATAACTCAATACTGTCACCAATGTATACCATCATGCATAGGTAATTTGATAAGATAAAATACTCTCCGTAAAATTCTACATAAACACTTGAGTAGCATGAGTGCAAATAAATATTTTACGAGTGAGTGGAGTAGTGCATAATAAGTAGTACATGAATACATAAATAACTGTTTTGTATTTTATTACTTGCGATGTGAATGCATAAAAAAGTGAGGGAGAAAATTATCCAATATTCTTATTTCTAATGATGGTAAGTTGGATTCATTATTGTGATTGAATTATCTGTCATAGTACCACATTTGTATGATAGGAATGTATACTAGCTATAACGAGATATTTTCTATGAATATTTTGCTAAATTTGGTTATATTTTGTTGTATGCATTAGTATCTTCTGTAACAGAATGGCAAAGGTTAACAGAAAGTTCTTCATAGTAATAATTATTGAAAATTTAATTTACATATTTCGAAATAACTATCACAATAGTGCGGTATCTTAAAATGATGACAATACAGTCATTACTTATTATAATTCCAATAATGCCAGAAATTATAATAATACGAATTGTGGTAACAATGGTGATAATACCGTATTGTTGAACTAATATTGATACTGATATTGTCGTAAATAATGATAATAAAGATACAAGAGTAACTTAGAATAATTTCACTGCTGTCGTAAGTTACACGGGTACCGACACTCTCGTATAACTTTTTTGAGAAAAAAAATAGTTTTAATGGTTTCATATCCTCTCTTTTTCTGAGGAAGAAAATGCTGCTCGATGGCTCAATTCTCCGTGGATGTAAAATTGCCTACAAGAGCTCATCAATATCAATAAATCATTAGATTGCTTTGATAACAAATTAGGAAGAAAACCTTTATGTTCAATGGATGAAAAGAGATTTTAGGACTGATCATTTTTTTGGGATGTAAGTCGATATGGCATAATATAAAATATTTGAAATAGATTAGGATTAATCAAACCTAATTAATCAATAATATAAATTTATGACCTTCTAAACCAATTTATGACAGAAATTCATTAAAATTATGTCTACGTGTTTCATTTATAGCATTTATATTTTTTAGTCTTGAAATATATTTTGAGTTATCGGAACATTTCGCATTTCCTATCAGATAAGGAAATATGTTTTATTTAACTCGTTATTTTATTTCAATTCATTCATATACGATCGAAAATGTGGAATTGTACGATATATCGGAACTTATCCTATATTACTGGACTTAGTTCATTTCATAATTATATCTAACCAGAGAATGATTTATGGTTGGGTTATTGAAACTCGAGAAAGACACCCACTCAATATTCTATGGCAGCTATGTGTAATTTTTTCTTTGATACGAATTAATTTTATATGAATTTTATACATTTCTTGTTTAAACTACTGACTTTTTAAATATTGAGAAAAACAATCATAAGTTATAGGAAGGAATAGAGATACCTAAAATAGTTGCAAGTTAGGTAAACTAACCAATAGATTGTTAAAATTGAACTACAAGAATATATGGATATTTCATGCATAAAGAAGATACACAAGACTAAGGAAATCTTTTAAGTATTAATTCTGCCTTAGAAATCGAAACTTTACCCCTAAATCCCTTCTATTGATTATCCTCCTGAAGAGGTTCTTCTAAATATCTCTCATCTCCCTGAGAGTCTTGTTCTATTTTATACCTCAGACTTCTTTAAGATGGCGATACCAAAAGTTAAGCTGCAATGTCACTCCATTATGATCTCTTTCATAGTCTCCAGAGGCAACTTTTCCGCACAGAGATGGAACTGATAAAGAAAAAAATGAGAGATAGAATTGCACATGAGAGAACATATGTTGTAGTGTTATTTTTTTGGTAGCGATTTTCCGTTATTATTGATTCTGGTTAAAAATAGTCGTATTTTATCGATTTAAAGACCACTAATTCTGGTCCAGATCCAATATCGAAAATGTATGGCTATATAGTTTTTGTGTTTTAAATTAGTTACATTGTAATTGGATTTTTGTTGATTTATTAATCGTCATAAGTAGATTTTCTTCAATAATTATTAATTGATCATTATCACCTATAGAAATATGACGACAATTATTAGTTGCAGATTGGTTTGTTAATTTTAAAATGATTTGCATCATTCTATGCTTATTTCAAAGATATCATCTAATGTTTTTAGGGTAAATTTTTAGGTATCAGAAGTACAACTCTTTTGATTATATAAGAAAATGGTATTTATTTATTACATTATTCCAATTGGTAAATTTGAACTAATTAAAATCACAGTTAAACAACAAATATTTCACATTTCACATGTGATTGGAGATGAAAAACAATCCGAAAAAACGGAAATTACCATACAAAAAATGCGTGTTAGATAAAGTTCATATTCAATTTTTTCAGAGTAATCGACTTTTTGTAAATATATATTCCAAAATCAATCAGCAAAAAATTCTAATATTATTGAGAATAACTTTTTATAAAAACATGGACAAAATCCTCTAACACTCAGTTCTCAGGCAAAGTGGAAATAATTTTTCTAGATCTCTCTGTTTGGAATAACAATGGGTGATGGAATTTAACTATTTGATTTGGAGTATATACATTATACACCAATTAGGACCCAGAATCTATAATTTTTGTATAGACTCTGCATCGTATTTCTGTATTGTATTTGTTTTCACTGTTAAGTGAAAGATATTAATATTTATAAAGATGAAATAAATGATTATTTATTCATGAGCATTATAAATTATACAATTTTTGTCTATAATGAAAAGTTCAAATTTAATTTAAATCTAATATTGATTCAAGTAATTTTTTCTTAATTTACAGAGAATTTTATGACTATTCACTTTCACTATTCACTCTTCCATCTTGAAAAATGTTTAGGTGTAATTGCTGAAAAGTAACATCTTCTATAATTGAATAAAATATTTCCCTAAAATGCATTTAAATCCTTTAGTTTGAATCTCAAAATCTTTAGTGTGAATCATTATACGCTTTCTTTGAATAAAAATGTAGTCTATAAACACACACTCGAGCAGAAGATTGATTTTTTTTCTCCGATGGCCAAACTGGCTGTAAAATGTTCCTTCTAAGTTTCTCTGGAATCACAAATTGCTGAGATTTGGTTAGGAATCTGGAATGAATTGGAGTGCTAATTTAAGAGATTTATTTTCTACTTTAATTAAGAATTGAATTTTTTAGAAAAAAGTTAATAATAAGATTTACAATATAGTTTGCTTCTGATTTACTTGTCATTGAATATTGTATTAATAATAATATTCAAAGTCAATAGAAATAACATAAGATAGACAAATATCGAATAAATAGCATTGACCGCACTATAAAATGATAATCAAATTCTAAGAACCAATTCAATGAATGATACAGTTTATTCATGATAAACATCTCAAAGTATTTCTCAAATTACATCTAACAAATTTCTATAACTTATAATACTAATTTCCATGGACTGGAACAGTTGTAAGAAAAACTCAGAAAATCTCGTGATAAAACATTCAAACTTTTGTTGAATTAGTTTGACAGGTTTTGGAAGTTTTCTAATTTACGGATACATTTTAGTTGAAAGTGTTTACCACACATTTCAATAGTTTATTAAACTGTGTAATATGGTTTATTAAACTGTGTAATATGGTTTATTAAACTGTGTAATATAGTTTATTAAACTGTGTAATATGGTTTATTAAACTGTGTAATATGGTTTATTAAACTGTGTAATATGTTTTATTAAACTGTGTGACTAGCTAGCGTATTTTTCGCATATCATGAAGGGAAAAACTTCTAGTCGTACTCTCATTTCTCCTAAAGAAACTGGTTTCCTCTCATTCCTTCCAGTTTTTTTGTTTAATCTTGGAAGAAAACTCCCTTCTGCAAAATCTGCTACTAATTTTCCACTCTTTGTAGTAGTAAATCGACTATTTTTGACATTTTCACAGTGCTGCAATAAAACGATTTACAATTAAAATCCCTTAGAAATACAAAAACTTACATAACTTTCTAAATTTCATATAGATTCAAATTATTATCCATTAAGATATAAAACTAGAAACAATCTTCCAGTGAGCCAAGCTATAATACTGTACGATCAATAGTATTTTAATTATTAACAAAATAGTGATCTGCTATTAAGCGAATAGCACATTGTATATTAATGTCGGTATACTTCATGGGAAGATAATAATTTACATTTTTTTGATGTTTAGTTTGCAATAATGATAAAAATGATTTTATATATATATATATACATTCTAACTACAACGTGATAGAGTAATGGATTAGTTAAAAAAAATATTATATTCAGAAATACCTAGTCTGATTGGGAATAATAGAAAAATTATTTTCAATATTTAAAGACACATAATACATAATAATTTTAATTAATTAGTAAATGCTTGCAATATTTTATAGTATAGTTCAATATCAACAATAACGAATATCTGATATACATGTCTCGAAAATTCCACTTGTTATTGTATATCATTCATTAATATATGGTAGTTGATGATTAGTTGGATTTTTCAATAATCTTCTCTATATTATAATTTATTTAAATTTTTAATAATTTTCTGTTTGCGATTTATTGTGATAAATATTTTAGCTGGACAAAAAAAGGTTAATCCATTAGTTTCAATTTAAAATCAAATAATTAGGGTAAGTTCCGCGACAGTTCCACAATTTCAATCTCACAAGAAAAAGTATATAAGTTTCGATAGGAAGCAAAACTTTAATATAAATAAGCAATGTAACTTATATTTCAATAAGTATCCATGTATATCAATTAAACTTACTGTGATAAAATTATAATCATTATATACTTTTTCTTATATTAGCGAAGATGTGGAGCCCTTCGTTATTTTTAAACTTACCTTATTCATGGTTTTCAATGTACGTCAGTGTGATGGGTTCAACGTTAGGTTCAATATGTATCACCTGGATTGACGTGTAATCAATAACAGGTAACGAACTCTTTTCACGCCTTCTCCTTTATTTATAGTCCATCGTTATTGAACGGCTTGTTAAACCTGCAATATTCTTCTCTGTTATTCTCTTGTAGGTTCGTGAATTGGTAATAGTCAAAGTTACAGTAATGAGGTATATCGAGAAATGAAGAGGTTTAAAAAAATAACAAATGAGAATGGAAAAATTACAAATGAGATTAGTAAAAATACAAGTTGGATAGAAAATTAGCAAATGAGATCAGAAAAATTACAAATAAGATTAGTGAATTAGTTCAGAAAACAATCAAACAAGATTAAAAAAAATGCAAATTAGATAAGAATAATTACATTTGAGATGTGAACGATTAGAAATAAATATTACCAGTTGGATTAGAAAAATTTCTATTGGGATTGGCAAACCAAAGTATGGAATTACAAAAATTGCAAATTGGAATAGAATTTTTTTAAAGATTAGAAAAATTACTAATATGATATTGGAAAAATTAAAAATTGAAATAATCATAAAAAATTAATAAAAAATTAATGCTAACTGAAAAATATGGAATAACAACAACTTTCTATACATGGCGATATTTATCTATACATTGTAATAAAAATATTGATGTGGACCGTCTCCAATTTTCAGTCCAAAATGCAACATCTACAAGTACAATTTGGTAAAATTAAATATTGTTAATTATAAAATAACAAACAAATATAAAATAAGTTTTTAATTTAATCATAAGCAATTTAATACAAAATTCATCAGTGTTTTCCTTAAAAAATTTTCCCTTCCAATTAACAAGACAGAGCAAAATGAACATTTTGTCCGAAACTTGAAGATTTTTCTTGTTTGAACTGAAGCTGCTGATGATTTTTGTGTTTCAACTTTCATTTTGTACAGAAATTAGACTAGAAATGAGAATTGTAATCAATAGATTATTATTTTTAAATCATTTCAAATATATAAGAGGAATCATTCAACGAACTGTGTACATTACACTCTTGTTGAAGCTTTTAAACAGAATTTTGAACTGATAATCTTTGGATGAATTTGATGAACTAATTCCGTTGTCTGGAAAATTGTGACTGATTTAGAAATTTAAACTTGTGAATTAAATTCCTCTTATCATTTTTGGGTAATAGTTCATTTGATTTGTTTCACGTTATTATTATTTTAAAGAAATTTTAAAACTCTATATATTCACAACTTAGTGGTCAATTTTTATTGCGACACAAACAAAAATATTATCGAAATATAATGTATTTTAATATCTTTGGTTAAAATAAAAATATATAAATTTCCAACAGTAGTTAGACGAATAATCCAAAAAATCAATGATAATACACTATCTGAAAAATCATTTTGGAAAAAATTGGTCTTAGTAATGTTGGGACGTACATTTTATCCCAATTGTAGCGGATCAGTTAAGGGGACCGTCCCCGAAGAAATCTCAAAAATTTATCTTTTTTTTTTATTGTGTAAATAGTTGCTTTATAACCTTCTTATAGTGTGTGCAAAATACCAGAGGTATCGTGTAACTCTAACCCCCCTGGGGAGAGGGAGAAAGGGATTATTCAAATCAAACAGTTTCTTTTTATTACATAGAATGTAATATAAAACTTAACTATGTAATAACTATGGAAAAAGTTCAATATCACTTTGGAAATTTTGTTTACACATATACACTTATTAAGGCTCACAGTTCTGTGATAGTGAGACGAGATATTTCAATCAGACATTTATTCAATACTATTTTCATTTCATTTTTTAGAGTATTTTGAGTGCCCTATTTCTGTTTCCCTTTATCTATGAATATTTAAAATTTCATTCAACCAATAGTTTAAAAATAGTCGATACATTCTGGATTGTAATGAAGCAATCAACCAAGTATATTGACACAGGATAAGAGTCAAAAGATGCATAGAAAACTGAGGACCATTCTGATGTAGAATACAGAAAATATGTTTAAAGCAAAATAGCATAGGCTACTCAGGACTCAACTAACCATTATAGTTCTGTATACGGGACTTCACCATAAAGGAACTGTACACGTAATTTGTCCAAATAATGCGACGTTCTCTATAGTAGTAGTATTTTTTTAGAGATTCTATTATTAGATTTTAAGACTGAATAGCCAAATGATACAAAGGAACACTAACGCAGCAACTCCCCATACCTCCAATGAATACTCAGGCAATGTGTGCATTATTAAACAGTAGCCACAAATAGCAAATGTGAGAAAAGAAACAGATGCCACAAGACCAAAAAACTTTCTGGCATGAATTTTGTATGAGTGACAAAGTGCGCAGTTACCTATTTAGAAACATCTCAATGGTTAGTAAGTAGCTATATTCATGGAAATATCTTCTTAATGATACGATTATGGAACAATAAAAAGAATAGTAATTCATGAAATGAATTATGAAACAATTAAATAAAGACAAAAATACTTATAAAATACTTAATTAACACTGTGAGTTTAAATGAATATTGAAGGTACACTCTGAATTATAAATTCGATAAGTATGAAATTTCATTTGAATATTTCAAACAGAATGCAAGGATAAACTACTAGGTTTTGCAGATGCACGAATGGAGTTTGTTAAATTGTCTTCAAACATTCATCTCACTGCATGTTCCACAGTGCTGTATATAATTATTTATACGTAACTTTTGACTAAAAATATTCTTTTACTCACTGCAACAATGCTTACCATCTGCTAGAAACTAAACTTTAATTTAAAGGCTAAGAGAATAAAATTTAGGGAACTTTGAGCTAGTTTACCATGCAGACAACGTTAAAATTATTATGATCATATTTATTTAAATTTTAGGAGGAAGGGATATGAAAGATTCATGTATGATGAAAGGTTTTGAATTATTTTGAATGATTGAGGATATTTTTAATGATAATTTCAATGATTTAATATGACAGATAAACATTAAGAATATATACTTCTATTGTTGCAAAATAGATAAAAAAGCTACCTAACATTTTTTAGTGAACAGTTATGGTTAAACGTATTAGTTACCTTCCAGCTTAAAATTTCATTTAACAATAAAAATGAAAACTAAATTTTCCAAAAATGAATGCACCGAATACTAAATAGGTACTCTTTTTCCTGGATATAAAGTGCAGATAGTTTTCCTGGATAGGTAACGTTGGGATTTTTGAACAGTGAAGCAAATATTTCCTTAGTAAACAACAAACAACACCTCCACATATGAGTGACTGGTAAACAACCCAAGTGAATTGTACACAGATGTGAGATAAATTAATATAACCGAGAGTTGGATCCATGTCAGTGGAACCGCATTCATTTGATTACAAATCTGTCAGATAATTTATCACTGGTAGATCGTCTGTTGTTGTGGATTAATGTGACTTATTTATATCGTAATTGGCATAATTATTTTCATGATTTTTTATCGGGATACAAAGTCGATATTTGTAAGTCTTAGATTTATTTAATCTTTAGAGTTGTTGAATAACTATACAATTTTATTCGAATCATTTATCATCAAAAATGTATTATACAATTGTTTAAAAATGTCCCACCAGGAAATGATGTGAAATAACTAGTTAAACTTATAATGACCAAAATAGAATCTACAGAACGTTGAAAATTGCATATTTATCACATGACATACAATATATAATGAAACATGAGTTTCATTATATATTGTATGTTAATATATAATATAGGATGTCCCTCAAGATTGTAACCTTTTTTGTATATAATCAATTGATCATATCACCGGTTAAGATTAAGATATTTATCAATTGTAAATTGTATAATACAATATAAGTACATACAATACATTGTGGTTTTTAAGATAATTGCAAATACATCTTGTTGAAAAATATTAGTCTATAAGTTGAGGAAGAAGAAAGGTCTGAGTTTAATTCCCAATGAAGAAATTATATTCTCTATTTAAATAGTACATGTATGTCATTTATTAATGTTTCATTTAATTCTATTCTCACTATGTGGTGTAACCATATATACCTTGATTATTATATTAAACATGTACAAGACAAAAATAATAATATTAAATTTATAAGTCACATTCATACATTTAATTCTATCACTTTGTCCAAAATACTTAATTAATCCTGAAAGTGGATTAATTATTTGAAGACTTGGTTTGTTTCTATTGTCGAATATGGATTGGTTCCAAGAAAACAGCAAAAGTTAAAAACATTAGTCTCGTCTGAGTGACAGTGGTAGAAATAACAGTGTTTAATGTGGTGAATATATTTCTCACCTAGTACAAAAGTCTACGCACATCACTCTCAAATAAATTAGCTACTCAAATTGGTAAATAATTATAATTAATTAAAATAATATATGTAATGAATATATCATTTTGATAGGTTATCAATGATAACTATAGCATTCGAATTACATTGGATTTTGTATTTCATATCAAAGCAAATTCAACAAATTAAAATCAGTAACGACAGCGTAATTAATTTCTGACGATATGCTCTGTACCTACGCATAAATGACAATAAGTAACCCTTTCATCACAGTGTTTGCCAAACACAAACACTGTGTGTTAATAAAAAACTGAAACAGTCAGTCGAACAGGCCTTCATGTTCACTACTCTTATCTTTCGCAATGAACATTATTTGTTTATTAACAATGTTAATATTTACCAGATGCATATCAATATCGAACTCAGCCATGAATTATAATGATGTAATTATTGTACTTATCGCAATGTTTAATATTACTGTTATTCCATTATAACGATTAATGTTGAAGTGCATGGTTCAGATATTAAATTAACAGTTTGTTATGAATGAATCCCTAAGTATGAGTATCCATAATTATATTGATTTAAATAATTCTTTAATCTATATTACGGTTTATATAATATAAATTTATTCATATTTCGTTGATAATATGAATTTGTTTACACCCCTATGAAGGTATAACTATATTCAATTTGTATAATGAAGGTGAATGATAAATTCGCCTCTTTTATATCTATAAAATTTACTCCACATAATATTATAATCCCTACACCTATATATACTTTCTACACTAAATTTACCAGTCATTTCACTGCTGATGAGATGACTTCATCAAATGTTAGACACGAGCTATTAATTAGTGGAAAGAGAATTCCTGCACCTTCGTACATTATCATTGAACTAGCAGAACACGTGGAATTACACGGGATGAGAAATGTATTTATTCAACAAATAAATTTAGATAAAACTGATACTTTACTTGATAGCGTCCTTTTTAAGTGTTATACACTGTGAAGTAAGAGAACTATTAGTACTAAATAATGATAAAAATTCAACGTGAGTTTGCAGTATCATAGCTGTGTACTGTCGAAATTGATTGAAACTCATAGCTGTCGAAATTTTATTGAAACTCATAACTGTCGAAATTGATTGAAACTCATAGTTGTCGAAATTGATTGAAACTCATAGCTGCCGAAATTTTATTGAAACTCATAGCTGTCGAAATTGATTGAAACTCATAGCTGTCGATATTGATTGAAACTCATAGCTGTCGAAATTGATTGAAACTCATAGCTGTCGAAATTGATTCACTTAAATCTAAGAATGGAATACGAAAAAAGATAATATAATGTATATTTAAATTAGGCATTTGTAAAAAATTTTGTTAGCTAAGGTGTTAACTATTTACATTGCTGTATAAACAATGACTATATAAGACTAATTATTTACTTGGTCTTATTAGCTGTCCTATAAACTATGTTTGAAACAATTAACTATTAAATGGCAATTAAATATTGTAACTTTCTTTGCCTAAATCCTATGGTGGAAACTTTAGATTTAGCACATTCTAATCTGACTATTGATATTATAAAATATAACTTATATAATTTGATATCAGATCTTGAAAATATCTTTTTGATGATTCATTTGATTCCAATAATCCATATTCTAATCTCTTACTATTATTAGAATCCAATTTGATTCCAATTATAGCATCTAGAAGCTTTTCAAGAGCTCTACATTGTATAATTATAATGCAAAACTTATTATATTATTGGGGAATGGAAGAATCCTTTCAAATTAAAAAAAAATCAATTGAAAAAAACACTACTAAATTTGTTAAACACATAAAAAATTTCCTCAATCACTAATTTACAACTATCGTCAAAACATAAGAAACGAAAACACAAACAGAGTTCCTGTTAGTTTTTCTCCCTGTAATTCAATCATCTTAAATCAATAGAAACTTCTACAACACTCACAAAGATCTGGAAATTAGGGGACAAAACACTTACTTTTGATTGCTTCATTATGTGGGAAAGTACCTGAGATTCGTAGGCTCTATTTCAATATGAAAGACTTCTATATTTAATTTTCATTTTTATTCGCTAATAATATATTTTGAATATGATAGGGATAATAATGATGATTAAGTTGGAAGAAAAATAGTCCTCTTTAATTTGTATGAAAATAAGAAAACATTCCTATCTCTCTTTTTAACTTTTTATGTCCTAAGATGACATATTTTTCTTAGACAACTGGCTAATCATATGAAAGAGATATTTCTTTCATTTATTAGAACCAATGTGTGCATTTACATACATCAGTTGAAGCTCAATTTCTTTTGCAGGACATATAGGTTTAGGCTTTAAACTAAAATATTTCAAATCAAACATATCTTAATTCACGATTTGAACTGCTAGAAATGAGGTATAGCCACGGAAAAATGCATTGTGAGCAAAATAATAATTTTACTGTACTATTTACTCTTCTTTGTGCCACGATCCGTTTTTAATGGATTTATTTCTGCTTCTGAAAATACACCTAAAATCGAAATCATCAACTATTTATGCATTGCAAATAATTTTCCTATATTGAGGAACTCTATCGTTTCTATCGAATCATTTTTCATTCTTTCTATTTTTCGTATAATAAGTTATAAGCAGCTTATGGTACTGAAGAAATGAAAAAGTATTATACCAATTAGAGCGATTGAATGAAGTATTGTATACAAATCCAGTGAATAATCATTTGAGAATAATTTCATTGATTTTATCTTATAAAAAAATCTAATTTGCCTTCACTATGAAATATAGAAATTCTACTCCCTAGATAATTGCATCCCGATTAAATAATAGCCTTATATTTCATTAAAGAGTTGATACATTCCAACTCATACATGCATGCCATAGGATATAATTTAATACATTTTTTCTCAGTATCTTTGTTCAATGAAATCCTGAAAGTTTATAGATTGGGGAATTGAACTAGTTATTTAACATGAATTTCAACGTTTAGTTTTAATATATAAATATTATGTTCCAACAGATTCTCTAATTTTATATGATTTATGCCGGGATGTGAATTCATGATGATGAACTAATTATGAATG
This sequence comes from Caprella mutica, assembly GCA_947561585.1. NCBI lineage: Eukaryota > Metazoa > Arthropoda > Malacostraca > Amphipoda > Caprellidae > Caprella > Caprella mutica. Next base: position 207,599 of record CANNZV010000015.1, read on the forward strand.
TTATCCACATTTGGATGTATTACAATTTTTTTATTCCAAATCAAAATGAGAAAAATCCTGTCATAATGCATGATTTGTTTTGTATGCAAACTCAATTATACACATTACACCTATATAATTTGTGCGGGTGTATTAAGTAGGTGTTTAGTATTTTGTTCTAAAACTGAAAAAAATTATATAAACTGTAACTACGTCATTACAGTGAAACTTGAAAAATTAAACACATTTGAATGTGAACATTTTTTAAGTTAAAGTTACGGTAAAACTAGTAGACAATGACAATAGTTTTGCATCGACGTTAAAACCGATTACATTGAATTCAAAATTTCTTTCACAGTCATTACACATCTGCTATTCCATCTTGTAAATCGTTAGGGAGTTCCCTATTTATAATAAAAAGAACCATTAATCCATTAATAACATTCTACAATGATGAAATAAGTTGAGATATCCAATTAAAGTTAATATGTTAACATCGAAAGAAGTAGCATAAGACAAATCAAAGTAAAATCCAATTAATTGAACATATTGATTCGATCTCGTCACCAATATTATATAATTCATTGTCGCCTTCGAATATATCATTATTCCAGTGGCAAAGAATCACTTCACTTTTCTGATAAAGTAATTGGAAGGTAAATAAAGTAATAATGCAACTATTACTTTTTTTCTTTCAGTCTACCAATCGCTTAGATTCATTACTCACAATTTTCTTTTCAATTTCAATTATTGTTCATTTAATATTCGTTTGGTTTAATGTAATCAAATGTAATTTGATTATTTCGGTTCTAGGTCAATTTGCCGAAAACACATTCGCCAAAAGCACTTTCGCCGGAAACACATTCACCAAAAAATAATTTTTTTTTAGCACACTAAGGTTTACTACAAACATTTAAGTTTATTGAACATCCTGTATTATATGATTATTTAAAATTGATCGAGTTTTTTATTAACTATTGATTCTACGGTAATTAATTGTCTACTTTAAATGTCCCTTCCACTCTTATCTTTCTCTATTTATTAGAATTAAGGTTTACTGTATATAAAACTACAAACCATAGCGAATTTGATTCTAATATGTAAATGAAGACCCTACCGTACAGGAAAAAAAAACGTACGATGATAGACACTGGAAGTAACGCAAGTGCCAAAGTGGTCCGCTGATAAAGTAATAATTTTACAGATTTAAAATCGGACAGCACTTTTGTTATTTTCTCATCTTTTTGGTTAGGGTATTAATTTGCAGGCTATAAGGAGCAATTGCGTTATTTAATTTGTATAAAATTGATGTACAATTTCTGTAAGAAATATCAATATTTGGGTCGATTTTTCGAGGGAAGGGACTTGGGTTATTCATGTAATTTTTCTTCTTCCCTTCGAATTTTAGGCAAACATAAAGTAGCACCCATTGTTGTCAAACTTATGATAATACAAGATGAAGTTCATAATTTCGTATTTTATTTTTTTTAAACTTAGAAATGCTGCAGTGAAATATGAGTGAATATTTCTTCTGTAAATAACTACGAGCATACTTGACCAATTTCTTTTCTGTTTACTGTGATGTGTTTTATTAACTTAGTCCTATGAATTTATAACATTTCTTGAGTAACTTACTGTAATTTAGAGTTGAGTGGATCTGTGAAGTGCTATATATTTCAAAATTTTTTTAGAAGAACTTTAGAAGTAGGGCCAAATTTCAACTAGTATTTTTAAATCACGAAATACACCAGACTACCATATACAGTTTGTTTCAAGCAAATTTATTTGTTATTGAATTTGTTCATTGTTCAACAAACAAACGCGTTCCTTCATTGATATTAAAATGCTAATAAATAAACAAACGTGTGTAACGTCATGAATAAAAGATAAATGTGAGAGGATGAAATATTGTTAAATAGAGCGAATTATTTATTGAAGGTGAAATTATTATTAACAATAAATGAAAATATTTTTAGTTTCAGATTATGTCATAATACTATTATTTTTTTAATGAATTATTTCACTTCCAATAATTATCACTCATTGAAATCTAAACGAATAAATACAAAAAAAGTTTTCACAGAAAACAGAAACCTTCCTTATGTAATCCTACTGATTTTTTTTTTCATTCCAAATATAAAGAAAAGTGAAGTCTGTTCCCTGATAATTGAGAAAAACACTAATCCTCTATTTTAAATTGAAGAGAGAGCTTTACACAACATCTTAGCTTCTTAAGTCAAATCCTCTGCACTAAAGACTAAGCTAGAGGTATCAGAGTGTTTACAATTGGGAAAGTGGCGAAATATAAGAATAGAAACCAGTAGATACCCAGACGCAAAATTATAACCGCTTGTAAAAAAATTTTGGTCGATGAAATGATAACATCTGTAAAGGCCTAGATTTCTAGTCCTAAACAAAACAAACTCTAAACGTCCAACTAGAATCAATGCGGAAAGTAAAACACTTCAGAGAGAATAATTAATATATTAAATAATTAAAGTTTTAATAATGGTACCTGACCTGAGAATAGTTAAGAGGTAGGTGAGTCTTGAATCCAGAAATCCTCTTAGCTCAATGAATAGTCGGATGACTTTAGTGGTGGTCGGATGACAATAGTGGTGGTTTGATGACAATAGTGGTGGTCGGATGACAATAGTGGTGGACAAATGACAATAGTGGTGGTCGGATGCCAATAGTGGTAGTCGGATGACAATAGTGGTGGTCGGATGACAATAGTGGTGGTCGGATGACAATAGTGGAGGTTGGATGACAATAGTGAAAGTCGGATGACAATAGTGGTGGTCGGATGACAATAGTGGTGGTCGGATGACAATAGTAGAGGTCGGATGACAATAGTGGAGGTCAGATAACAATAATGGAGGTCGGATGACAATTGTGGAGGTCAGATGACAATAGTGGAGGTCGGATGACAATAGTGGAGGTCGGATGACAATAGTGGAGGTCGGATGACAATAGTGGAGATCGGACGACAATAGTGGAGCTCGGACGACAATAGTGGAGGTTGGACTATAAGGTGGTCGGACGACAATAAGGTGGTCGGACGACAATAAGGTGGTCGGACGATTCCAAAGACTCCAATTGCCACTAAGGATTTATCTTCAGCTAGGGATATATCTTCGACTAAATATGTATCTTCTCCAGCGTAAGCTATGGCCAGGACTCATGGCACTGAAATTAAACAATAGAATTAGCTCGCCTAGCCATTTAAAGTAAACAATTGCCAAATACCATGGATTGGTAGCTAGGCAATTGTTATACAATAGAACACACAAAAGTGTAATAATTAACACACACGTATAAACTATGTGAAGTAAGAATAACACTAAAAGAAACTTACCAAGGAGAGAGAGGACACCGGACTGACGTTAGCTTTCAATTAGGTGCAAGCGATTCAGCCGACCAAATTGAAACCACCTATACTTATACTCATGCATCAATTTCGAACAAGCAACTTGATTGGATAAAGCATGTTGAACTTACAGGAGTCTCATCCAATCAGAGCAGTCGAAATAGTTTTATAATGTGAACTGCTCTCCTATTGGTTACTGGGAGAGTTTAAAATAATATATGCTCTCTGATTGGTCGGTAGATATAAATGTTTGGAATATTTATAAATATTCGAACATCAAACCGAAAAACCCACACGATAGTATCCAGTCCTCTGAGTTTACAATATCAACAAAAATTAAATTCAAAAATGTTCACGAATATCGTTAATCGATAATATGACGGAAATTATTTATATAAAATAATCTTCAATCATTTATACCGGCTCAATCTTTTATCACGGGTATGTTCATGTTTGTCATACTCTGATAAGACTTTTTTTGTGGTTGAAATAAAATGGCTAATCAAGTGGATTGTTTCAGAGTATGGATAATTCAACTTAGTTGAGATTTTTGTATTGAAAAGCCATCTGTATCTTTCCAGTTGATAAAAAAATACTATTGATTACTTTAAGAAGTGGATTAAATAATCGGAGGAAAAGAGTCTTTGCATGAAGTTAATTGCATTAACCACTGATATCCATTCTATTATCTTCATTTTTGTAAATTTATCTTCGTGAACCTAGACCAATTATATATTATATAATATCTACCAACAATGAAATTGAAGAAAAATCTTTTTGGAAACGTAACAGTGAAAAAATAGGCACATGTACAGTTTTCCCTAACTGTACCTACCAATCTCCATAATTCACATTCACGTTATCACCATTTGTAAACCCACATTGTTGTCCATTAATCATGCACTGTAACCTCTACCTTCAAGCTCTAAGTCACACTAATAACTTGATGCAACTCCTAATAATACCCTGCAACTGATTGCTCCCTTTCTGGCACTGCTATTCCTGGACCCAAAATTTATTGACCAATTTATGATGATTAGCAAGTGACCTGGCATTCTATGTTAAAAATAGATCAGCTCTCCAAGCATCAAGTGACTCTTAGTACCGTTATTTAGAGATTGATGAATCAAAATTAATCTGTTGTTTGGTTATTATTGAATATACTATTTATTGACTTGAATAAGAAATAATTAATAGTATTTTCAACAAATATCATTTATTTAAAAATAATATTTGTGATTAATTGATGGTTATATTCTAAAGTAAGTTTAACATTTAATCAATTATTCAAATGAAAAGGGTTTTCATATTCAGATTTCTGTAAATCGGTATTACCTAATTATATTTAGCCTTCAAATATGTTCAAATTATTGTTCTAACCAGAATACATGCAGAAACTGCAGTTATGATATTTTTTATGGTAATAACAACTCAAATAAATCAGTAAATGGAAATGAATATGGCCTATTAATCTCAAGGAATAAGGTCTACGTTAGTTAACATTTGTGTTTTTATCCATGCAATTTGTAACTGTTGGTGACAATATTATAGTTCATATCTGAAGCGATTGCATGAAGATGATACTAGATGATGCCTTGCAAGCTTTAGGATGTAAACATGTGCATACTTTCTCCAATAAATCTTATAGCCAGTATTGAAAAACTGACACCCAAACGCCCCTCAAGTCCAATTGCATTATAAAGCACATTCCTAAATAAGTTATTCCAAAATATGTATATTGGAATCGCTCACGATAAATATAAAAATAGCATCGAAATAAGATTTTTATCCTTCGTATGTTGAGATTTATATTTACGAATACATAATTGAATATTTAAAAAAAAAAATTGACTCACATCTCAGCTTGAGTAAAATAATTTTGTTATTTCTTGGAAATACCACAAATATTTAAAGTATTATAATGACTATTCTGAAGTCATTAGAGAGGTTTTTTTAACAATATTTGTAATAGATATAGTTTTTAAAGAAATAACTTCATTACTTCAACTAATTATCAAGTTAAATTAAATATTTTGTAATTCCATTCGTTAATTAAGTGTATCAACTGTTTCTACAAACTATTCCAAAAAGATTCATAACAGCGTGATATTCAGAAATAAGTCAATTCCATTAAGTTACAATTATTTTCAAAGAAATATAAGATAATTGATGAATATAAAAAATAAATGACAAAAAAAGAAAAATGTATACCTGACAGGTGAGTTTTCCTTTAGAACTTGTGAGCTACTTTGATTTATTTATTACCCAAAAAGATTAGATTTTTGAAATTTTAATGAGAATTACCATTCAATGTAGCATTCAAACAAAATGCTACACAATCGTGATTCCCACACCGTATAGATATTTATTCCAGGGTTGGCCAGAGCGAAAGCCGCAATGTTTGTCTAGACTAAATGATTAAATACTGATTTAGAAAAATTCAAAATAAAACAAATGTTGTTGTATATTTAATTTTATTTACCATTCGATCAGAACACTTAATCTTATTCTCTAACCTCCATGGAGTGTTCCCAAATAAATTATAGATTATAACCTATTCATTATTATAGGAAGAAATGTAGTCCATAACAAAATGCAGTCTGTAGGAAAGTTCAATGCACATCAACCTTTTGAAGTGATAAGAAAGTGCAAAGATGCCACTCTCATGTCCAAACTGATGAAGTTTCATCATTTTCTTATCATCGAAAGCACATCTTTTCTTTAGTACTGTTTAATAGAATATCTTTCCTTTAGTACTGTTTAATAGAATATCTTTACCTAATACTATTTTATTTTATAGAAAATATTCAGTTTAGTAAAATATGAAAAGTTTCCAAGACATAATTTTTTTAATTGACTATGGGGCTGTAATGATCAGTAGAGCCCGGATTTCTATGCTCTAACAGAATAACAGCATAGAAAGCTATGAAAGCATAGATGATCTATGCTTTATAGGCATTAACCTATTTTGCATACAAAGCATATAAAATTCTATTTTAGAATATTTTTGTCTATGCACAGCATGCAGAAAATTCACAGTTTAGATGTTACACACCATTTGCAGATTTGTACAATCTCTAGAATGCGCTGCGGGTTTCAACCTCCTACTGTCTTCAGTTTATTTATTATGGAATGGAATACTAATACATGTGTAAGGGGGGGGGGGGGGGGTCAAAACAATTATGAAGTGTGCAGTACAAAACTACATAACGAAAATAATCTTCATTCATATATAGATATATGAATAGAACTTTGGAAAACTCTATATAAGGGAAATTAAAGTTTATGCTACAGTTGCTCCATTATCAATTTACAGTTTTTTTTTTGTTGTTGAAATATATTAGCAAGTCATTTAGTTCCAAGTCTTCGTAGTCTTAACAACTCATAATTCAATAATACCCAAAGTTAAGCGGTCTGATAACGTCATGATACAAAATTTAGTTGATGAATTTGGGTGTTGTGCAATGAAAACGTTGTTTTGAAATGCAAGCCATGCAATGTGAAGCTAAAAAGCTACAAGAAATCAAATGCTGTATCACAGTTTAAAACAGCGAAACATAGGTGTAAGAGTGTAAATTTTGTAGATTTGAATGAGGATGATGCTAACATGATACCAAACATATTGTAGCAAAGATTTCTGGATTGCAACATATAGAATAAATACAAAGCATTATCGATAGAGTGAAAAAGGTGCAGATAGAAAAGAATATAACACGAAATGCAATGTATTTCAAGTAGTTGACATCAGTAGCAATGAAGTAGAAAGAATCTTTTCGAAACTTAAAATTGTTTATTGTTAAATTATTTATATTCTAAATATAGTTACTAAATAAATAATTAAATCTCAATATTTACCATATATCGTTAAAGAGACTTTTTTTTCTTATTCTGATATTTTGTTAGATATTAATGAAACTTTAGCTGTCTCTTAATAGAACTGAGAATCTGAGAAATTATCGTTTATGGTTATTTGTTGCTATATTATTTAATTGTCATATGTTAATAAAAATGCGATGCACAAAATGTGGTTCGATTTCCAATACCATTTTTAATAATTACAAAAAGTGTACTTCGATAATTTTCCATTTGAAACGGGAAACATTATTCAACATCATATATACAACCTCAAAATTAAAGAAAAGTATACGTAACTAAGTCTACCATTTGACTCAAACACTTTATTTTTAATGCTTTTGGATAAAGAAAACGTTATAGGTATGAGGTATAACTAGTCAATTTATAACGGCATATTTAGCATAGAGTTTGGGCTATAAAGCATATTTTTAAGAGCATATTTCGCATATATTTTAGTGCTATTTCGCCTTGATTGAAAGGGCATAGAAATTCGGGCTCTAATGATCAGTTATTTTTCAAAAAGAAATTAGGTGATTTCGCACTAAACTCAACGAAGAAAAATTTTCTGCTTCTCTAATCTTCTGATGTGTTCTAGAATATTTATTCACTTTCTCTCTTCTTGTGATTACCTTTCTTGAATAAGATGGATGACTGCTCTTACATTCTCTCAGAAGATTGGTGTACTGATGTACAGTGCTCCAATTGAAATTATAAATAATATATGTATGATATGAGATATATGCTAGTTAGTATAGTTAGCAGAGTACTCTAACGTGCTAAATCTTTTAGAAGGTTATTGAGTACCAGCTATTGAATTATTCTTATTTTATTTATTGAATCTGATAGCCTCTTTACATTTAGAGCTGGGCCAAGGGTTACCTGATCTCATAAATTTATTTCACAAGACTATAAGGCCCGAGAAATCATGAAGATTTTAGGGCCTCCTAATTAAAAAGGTGACTATTTTTATTTATCTAAAGGATCTATCGTCTAATTCATCCTATACTAAATTTGTAATGAGACATGAGTTAGCATAATTGGGAGTGAGAAAAGAGTCTACAGTTCACTAAAATATTTAATCAAATAATATTTAGCGTGAGTATTAAGTTATGGATCTAAGTGCTTGTTTTACCCTCCACCAATCACCTTCGATTTATTACATGAACTAATTAGTGCTTATTGATATTCTTAGTATAGACAAAGGAGCTCCTTTATAGTGAAATCTTAATTGTGAAAGTAGAATTCTGAGAAAGGGATTTGCTTCAATAGTGAAAATTTTTCCGTTAGTCTGTCAATCAGTAGCCATTCAAAAATTTAAAACAAATTTTTCACTACACACTACACAGGCTACTTCCTTAGTCAGTATCAAACATTCACAAAAAAAGAATTTCATTTTAGAGGAGCTTTTGGGGAGTGATTAAGCCAAGAAATTTTTTTAATTGGATCAAAATGAAAGGCTTAAAACCATTAGGTTTGTTGAATTTAATCGAAAACAAAAATAATTAACTCACTAATTTCAGGTCCAATGATGAATTCAATATGCAGTACCAAACCTGATGATATATTTATTTACATTTCAATTTGATTGATTTTGTTTCACACAAATATAATCAAACTATTGCTCAATTTTATAATTGTTAGATTAACTATCGATAAAATGTAATCGCTTTCAATATTGAACAGAGATCATGAAATTTTTTTCGCTTAATTATAGCATCCAGCTTACGAGAATATCATTCGAAGTCTAAATTATTTCCCTTCAATTTGTGATTTCAGTGAAAGTGGGAGGATTCATTTTCCGGCGCTTGAGAAATTTTAAAAACAAAACAGATTTAGGTTTCCTGGGTTATATAGCGTGTTTCCGAATAGTTTTGTGGAGAGATGAATTAATGTAAAATTTCTTTCTGAATTAAAAATAGTCATCGTAATTAAATTACTTCTAGATAAGACTTACATTTTCACAAATTCTAATCACAGTTTAAGAGGACCGCCCCAAATTTTTGAAAAAGTTTTTATTATTGAAGTTATGGTTCTGAAACTCTGTTTGTATATATAAAATTGAATTTCCTATCGTTTTTGTTCATGATATTTTTTCGATTAGACCCATAGAAAACGAGTTATTCGAATTTCGAACAAATTTCGAACCATTTTCAAAAACCATATTCCTGTTTTTTGGTTGAAGCTAGAGCATTGTGGTTTTTTTAATTCGATTCTCCATACTGATATCTACAATCTTGCCTTAAACGATTTTTGATTTTCGAATGTGTTTTCTAAATTTCGACTTTTTCATGAAAAGTAAAAAAAAAATTGAAAAAAAATATGTCGGAAAAAATTGTCTACAACAAATTCGAAAATCGTATAACGCAAGATTGTAGATATCATTATGGAGTATCGAATGCAAAAAACTGCAATGCTCTAGCTTCAACCAAAAAACAGGAGTTTTTTTTTAATTACATTATTTGTAGATATCTGAGACGTGTAATCTACCATTCAAAATTTGATAATCTAACACGCTGCATCCTACTCTAGCGAAGGTCTGTGGGAAACTGAGTAACATTTCTTTGCAAACCTAAATGGGCGTGTTATTAGTGGTGGGTAAGATACCAGATATAGCAATATAATCAATTATTACGAATTATATTTGGCTTAGAGATGGTTTTTAGAGTACATATTGGCCCCCTTCTCCCTTTCTCCCTCTCCCCAGGGGTGTTAGAGTTACACGATACCTCTGATATTTTGCACACACTATAAGAAGGTTATGAAGCAACTATTTACACAATGAAAAAAAAAATGATAAAATTTTGAGATTTCTTCGGGAGCGGTCCCCTTAAAAAAATGAGATTAAAAACTATTGCTGTTCCTTTTCATATTCTTCTTCTTTTCAAAATGGAAATATTTTATCAAAATTCATATCGAACTCTCATTATATAACTGATCATTTTTCAAATTATTTGGCCTGATCATCCATCACTTCAATATTCAAGGTTCAAGTTATTCCATCACTAAGGCTACTCTAATTTTATCATATGGATGATGAATGACAGCACATTGTAGTTGATGTTCAAATATTAGTAAGATCGAGCACATGACACTGTAGAAATAACCACAGTCACACCCTTTGACGGGGTGAAGTGCCATCCGTCACTGTGACCATATGGCTCTATTATAGGAACACACTGTGCCATCACAAGAATTGAGAGACAATTTACCTAGTCTGTAATGGGATATTGGAGTTATTTATCTTTCTATGTAGAAAATGTGAAATATTCTGTACGAAACATTACTATAAAATCTTAATGAAATATGGGAATTGATTCATAGTATGGTGCCGAAACTTGATATTTTAAATATTTTGTCAATTCTACTAAATAAAGTTACAACGAAAAAAAAGAATAGTTTTTATACATCAGACAGAAAATTAAATGTGAAAAATGAATAAAGATATCATTTTAAGAAGATATTACATAACTTACACAACAAACAGATCGAGAACCAATAAATACATATTACCAGATAGGTAACCAATATCACAATAATAATAATAAATTGTAAGTATTATGTATACATATATTGTAAGACCGACAAGAATTTTGAGAGCCCCACATGATATTTTAATAATCTACCATATCTCGTATAACTGGATTGAATGTGTTCCATGACTAGTGGGGACACATTGGCAGTGATACACACAGAGAAAGGATTAGTTGAATCAAATCAAATTTGATTTGTTTTGACTTAAATGAATGGGTTATTTTTGCGCCTACCTACGTGGTGAGTTGCAGGTACTACTTAAAAGTAGTTAAATTGACGTGGGTTATAACAAAACAGTCGTTTTGACTCACTCCTAAACTTAAAAAAAGTTGCGCCAACTCGCATAGTAAGTTAATTTATACACCAGATACATTGAATTAACAGTCTTTGTGAGTTCCTACAATACACTCTGTCATAGTTGTTTCAACATAATTTAAAATTCTCAAAAAAGTAACTTTTAACTCTCTTAGTAAGTTGATTCAATCTATAAAATGAATTGAATTAACTAATGTTTGATGACACACCACATCATAGTTGTTTAACACACATGAAAACATGAATGAAATCCAACCAACTCACGTAATATATTGATTCAAAGCATAAATTGATGACCCATTAAATATGAGTAAACTTTTTTCTCTGTGTAGTAGAGGTTAATGTAGATTATAAACAGATTTAATGATTGAATATGAGAAGATAGAGCGTGCCATTAATTACAGAAACATTGATGATTTTTTAATGATCTCATACAAGCATAAAATAAATGTAATGATTCCTGTCAAATAATATATATTCCAATTGAGGGGGTTAAAAGAATAAATTATCAAACATACAGTGTTTTTTTTTTTCTTTTGCAAGACTTTGAGCCCCCACTAGGAGTATTTAAAATAAGAATTTAGAGGATACAAATATATTTTCTTGTAGATAAGGCTTGGTAATTACATTTCATGTAATACAAACTTTTTTGAAACTCATTCCAAATACTTCTAAAAGCTATCTACAGAAGGTGTTGGAAATGGCCGTTGGAATCCTGTAGTCAAAGTCTTGCACGCTTCAAGACGCTTTTCGAGTCTATGTCACCTTCTCAATTGTTACTGCGTCATAATTTGCACCAAACAGCTTCACACACAAAATTCTATCATATCATGAATTGATTGAAATTTTTCCGAATACAAAATATTTAGTGTTGTAACCCAGGAATGGTAATCGAGAGGATTGAGTTCTTACCCAGTGCTAGCCATAAGATCTCAGTGTCTCTTCTGGTAACTCGTCCCTTAATTTTTTTCTTCAATAACTTCTTAGCCGCTCTTGTACAATGAGATGGAGCACCATCTTGCATCCACCAGAATCTGCGTCATGTTGCAGCGGCTCAAAAAAGTTTGCCACACTTAGTCTTTCAGCAGAGCCATGTTATAGGAACCATTAACAGAGTCACAGGGGCCGTCGTCATTGATGAATGCTTGGACAATAGCATTTTCCGTCCACAATCGCAACAAATATCATTACTATTTTCTTCATGTCTATAGTATCCTTCGACAATATTATGTGGATTCTCATCTGCATATTCTGACGCAGCAATAATTTATACGTTGACGAAGAGAGTCTTCAAGCGCGCAAGACTTTAACTACTTGATGCTGGCGACCATTTTTAACACATTTTGTAGATAGCCTTTAGAAGTGTTTCAAATAAATTTGTAATACAGGAAATATATTTGTTTCTTCTAAATTTTTATTCCAAATATTCCTAGTGGGGGCTCAAAGTCTTGCAAAAAGAAAAAAACACACTGAATATGAATATTCCCTCATTGATATCAGGTATGGAATCTATTAATTACTTATACTCTTTAATTACAATCAATTTCGTTTATTGAAACTTCAAAAACTAATCTGCCACACCGTCCATTTCATCACAATTGTTAAAGAGAACGTTTAACCTATTTTTTTATCAATTTCGTAGTTTGATTTTCATACAGGCGTGACATCCATTATTTTTGTTATGAATATTTTAAATTTATTCTATTTTCCACTATCTTAAATTTACTCTCATCTTATTAACATAATAGTTTTTACATCATAGTATTAATTTTTTATAACCCCTTTCTAATATATCGAGTACAAAATGTCTTCTATATATAAATGGTGTAATGAAAGTAAAATATAATGTAAAATTATTTTCGTTCATCTTTCATTATAAAATCACAACATTGTTGTTTGTTTGTATGTGTCTGGTTCAATAAAGTTAAAATAGGGCTAGAGTTACAAGAAATTCTGTTGGCCCAATAAAACAGAGTGGTTTTATAGTGGACAGTGTTTGGATTAAAATTTGGTACTTATTTGGAAATCTGGTACTCTTTTTAAACTGCTGGTTGATGCCTATCTGATTCATGTTGATCGTTCACTAATTGCTAGCCAGAATGTGGAGGAGTCTTTCGATGTAGAGCTTGTAAAAATGCGAAAAATAGAATTTGTTCTAATGATTCAATTAAAGCCTTCACTGTGCACATTATTAAGAGAAAATGATTTTTGTTTTAACACTTCACAGTGAACATAATTAATTAACGAAAATATTATTAACAACAATCGATGGTGCAAACACGTAGTGTAGCGAAAGCAAATACACATAATGTAGCAATAGCAAATACACATAATGTACAAGATCAAATAAACATAATGTAGCAACATCAAATACACATAATGTAACAATAATGCTCTTTAGGGTCACTCCTATTGAATATATTTCATAGTTTATCGATATTGAGTCTAGAGTGTCAATAGTAATGAGTTGCTTTATGTTGCAAGGAAATGTTTTGCCAAACCAATGAGTAAAGGTCGTGGGTTATTGAATATAAGAAGTAATTTGTATGGCATCATGTTATCGAATGGAAATACGTAAATAAAGAGTTATGGTGGAATCCTAGTAAATAATGTTTGGTATCCTTGTTACATTCGATAACTAAACATAACATTAAACGGGTAATTGTATATATAATCATACGGGTACTTATTGTATCTTTTTCTTGTATAAAAATTGAAGTTTGCAGTTTTATATTTAAATTAATTAAGAAAATATTTTGATAAAATTATATGGAACAGAAGGAATGTATTAGCATTTCCTTGAAAGAATGAAGGTATCTCCTTTCTGTAATTACTCAGACAGTGATATACTGAAACTTGCAACTGTCAATTATGTAATTTTAAAAGAAATCTATGGGCCGAAGAACCAAATTTATCACCAGAAATCTACTGGAGCTACTGAAATTCTAAAAAAAAAGAATAATGTTCATTACATTACTATGTTCAAAACATATCGATGTATAATTTATTCTTGATTATTTATTAGAAACACTCTCCGTACTTGGATGGTTGGACTTACTATAAGTAGTACATAATTATATTGTCCTAAAAAAAATTAAAAAAGGTCATGAGGTTGACATATCTACGTCATTAGCAACCACTTTTCAAAAACTTCGGAGTTATCCTAAAATAGATTCTCATCTAAAACTTTTTTCGTGTTATTTTTAGTGGAATGTCGAAATTTTTGATTCATTCTATATATCTACTGCGAATATGTTATAGCTACAACCTCAAATTCGATCTTAAGGTTTAGTTGTTTAAATAACTCCATACACGACTGGATAGAATCATTTGAGTTTCTAGATTTTTTTCCTTGGCAGACTCAATATCTGGTGACTTAAAGTCTCTAAGCTGATTGGGTGATGAACTGAAATATTCTGTCGGTAGAAAGGTCTCCCACCAATCAATGACGACCATATAATAACGTTTAAATAAATTAAAATGAATTAAATGTGTGATATGTAGCAATGATTCTCGCCCAAAGTTGTTCCAATATTGCCAATGTTGTCCCAATATTGGCAAAAGAAACATTGCTATCTGAAAAGCTATTGTTATAGGAACATTATTATGGCGGTGGGGCCAGTGAAGATATAGAGAGACATTTCTGAACATAATCTTCTACCATGACTAATCCAAATTTTATTTTAAAAAGTTGATTAATTGTGTACTGGTCAACAGCATTAAATTGTCTATTATTTTTAAACTGATTTTGGACTCATTTGTTTCGCTGAATGAACAAACATCATTGATTTTTCTCCATCAGGTGAACTTTTTGTTGTATTGCCTAATATTGCTCGCCTCTATACTCAGGATCACTTGATTACACTGATTAAGAGTATGAATCTGTAAAGTACTTGTTGGGGATAAAATTAGTTATTTGTCAGAATAAATTGATTACCTGTGTTGACATGAAGATGGTGAATTTCAGGTCTTCAAATGTTGAACAAAAATACCGTCTCAATTTAGTTATTAACATTGATTTTTGTATATCAACTTAAAATAAACTAAACTTGATTTAGGAAAATGGAGAACCTTTTACGATTAAGCGGTAAAGATATATTCTACATCAGTTGGAAAAGTAAAACCATATACAATTTTTTTTTTGTGTAACAGAGTGTAATCAGTCATATCGGGTTTTCATATATCTTGGAATTACGTTATAAATGAATGACGAACATATAGAAAAAAGGAAAATCTAAAAAATATAGAGTTATCAGTAACGGCTAAAGAAGTTTATCTTTCTCGTAATAGAATATTTTTTTTTTATTTAGACAAGAAAACTTTTAGATTCGGAATTCGTTTATCGCTTGGTTGTTCCTGATGAAAAAATCAAAATTGTTGTCGTTACTGGTTTGCTTCTAATCCTCACTAGAGAGTAAAGAAGCTAATTAAATACCTTCGAACAACGATGAGATATTGGAATATATATATATTCATGGATAATGGAATTTTCGTCTTCGATTTCAACTATACGAAGGTTTAATGGAAACAAAAAAAGAATTCAGTCAATTATCACTGAATAATCAACATTTCAATTATGAGTTTAATGCAACTGATGAAATTAAAAATATATCTTTTTCTTTTGAATAATTTTAGAATCACATTCATGCATAATGTATCACAATGATGTGCATGCAACACAAAGCGAATAATTAAAAAAAAATATTCCATTTTGCCTCTCAGAAGAAAAATTTATTCTAATTGAATAAAAAGTATTAGTTTGCCTTCTTTGTAGATATGTTTTCTTCATATTTCCATTATTTCTAGGAATAACATGAATCTTAATGTATTTATATCATGCATTATGAATTATTTTGCAGGAGTTTTTTCGTTTTGAACAAGGAAAATAAAACAATAATTACCCAAAACTGATAGATACATAATATATATACAACTGAAATATCCGTGTATTCATGTGTGTGAGTGCATGATTGTATAATAATGTATAAGTATTGTTTACGAATATTTTATATCGATAATGAGTTACAAAGTTTATTTAATTCACATAATTTAATGAATGAATGAATGAATTACTGCTAAACATAAATGCAAAAACTAACTATAGTTTGATAACTTATCTCAATAAGATTAGAGTGCATCTGAACTATTAGAAGAAGGAGACTTAATTTCATTAGTCTGATAAAGGACACTTTTTGTGGTCGGATCTCACAGGACATCTTATTCTTCTTCCGTGTTTCAGACGATATCTACGTTGACAAATTTAGAAGGAGAAATCATACTATTGTCAGGTACTTGATTCATTTGTACATTTGATGGAATTCTTATTTTTAAATTGAGGGAGAATACTTCTAGAGTGATAATGTTTATTGAATAATGCACATGAATTATAGGTCTGATAAGAATGACACAATAATTAGTATTTTACCTTTATCCTACTGGAGCCTTTATAATTAATACTAATAATAAATATGTAATACGAAGTCTTCATTCACTAAATATATAAGTATCACCCAAATTGAAAATGGATATTTTATACAGTGAATAATTTCAAAGACACTCCTATTCATCATTGTGAACTAACATTTCAATGAAGATTCCTGAGGCAGCATATATTAAATTGATATAAACTCATTTCAAAGCCAAACTTTTCAAATGCAATTTTCTCTCTGATGTTATACATACCTCAGTGTTGTGAAGGAGAACATACGGGAATGGAAACATGAATTCCTACTCACTTTGGAAATATTATTGGCATTGAAATAGTGAAATTGATATCTAAATTATGTAAAATGACAGGAAAATAAGGTAATTGATGGGGAAATATGATAATTGATGGGGAAATGAGGTCATTGATGGGAAAATAAGGTATTTGATGGGAAAATTAGTTAATTGATGGGAAAATAAGATAATTGATGGGAAAATGAGGTAATTGATTTGGAAATATGGTAATTGATGGGAAAATAGGATAATTGGTGGGAAAAGAGGTTTAAGTATCTATAAACCATTTGAGAATAAATGGTCAGTGTATAAGATTGATATTTTATTTGCAAATAATAATGGAGTTTGAGTGAACGAAATTGAAGAGTCTAAGTGGTAGATAAATCCATCATCTTATATAATTAATGCAATACTCCAAGATATTTTGGATAGAGCTTTTACCCTAGTTGCCTTTTAATTAGAAATTTCATATCTTTAAAGAAAGGTTATATTTTCAAGCATGTAATTATTTACTGATGACCTTCTGCTATTATTGGATCATTTTATTCCAAAATGCATCAAAATACAGCATACTAAATATATAATCATTCTGAATCTGGTAAGTGAAATATCTTCTATTCGCAAGTAAGAAATTAGGTTATTGATATTTCACTGATTTTTTATTTTTTATTCTATAATTATCATTCCACACTGTTTCTTACAACCTGAAACTAAATGAAAATTTTCAAATTGTAAAAAGAATTGGGTTAGTTTTTTTTTTACTGTTGCTGATACTAAATCAAACCAGTTATGCTTTATTTCACTCACTAATTTATGATGTTCGAGGCTAACAGAAAAAATTTACGAATTTGCGAAGATCAAAGTAAAAGTTTGCTTAGTTTAAACTCGTTTCAGATTAATAGAATGATATGAACTTTTATTCGGATTTCGAAATGTGAATGTGTTAATAAATTATAAAAATGTGAAAATCTCTTGTGTTTTGATGTCATGCAAGAGCAGTGGTCACTGTCAAATCTCATCGGATTAAAAATCAGTTCACATCACAATGTTGCTAATCGGATTACATGAAATATTTCAGGCACTCAATTCTCATCTCTGAAATGTAAATATTTTTCCATTTCTAATTAATATTTGGAGAGGTATTTTTTCATTAATTAAAAACAAGTAAAAATTTCAAATTATCAGAGGAAATGATTAATATCAGAAAACTTTATAAATAAAATAAGATAAAAAGACAATTAAAATATATTGAGTACTTTAAAAAAAAATACATAGCTACAAACAGTTCTTTTCCCTATTTACATAAAATGTGTTGCGACCAAAGATATCGAGGATACCCGACTTATCCTTCTATTATCTATCCAGAGCTAGGACAACTTGTCGAATGGGCCAATTCGTCGCGGACAATTAGTTGTGGACAATTCGTAGTGGACAATTCGTCGCGGACAAATCGTCGTGGAAAATTCGTTGCAGCCAATCGTCGCGAACAATTTATCGCGGACAATTCGTCGTCATATTTTCCCTTTCGCCATATTTCATATTATTAATTTGTTTCATATTTCATTTAGTCATTCATTTGCCACATTATCCATTTCTTTCAAATCTTAAAAATTAATAAATGATACAATATGTACAAAACTTGTTATCAACAATACAAATGATTTTTCTAATGAATGAGTCCATTATTTCGAAATAAATGATCCCGCATTTCGAAATCAATTATCAATCATTTGAAATAAATAAACAATAAAATAATAAAATGATATCAAGATTTTGTATCAACAATACGATCAATTTATATAAATCTGAAAATCTCAAATTAAACCAACTAAAATTTCTGGATGTAATTTGAAGACTTCTAAAATGGTATAAAATTGTGTTGCATTTGTGTTAAAAATTTATAAATACGAATATAGAAAAAAATATGGAGAATTGTTCGCGATAAAATTGTCCACGACGAGTTGTCCGCAGCGAGTTGTCCGCAACGAAATGTCCGTTACGAATTGTCCGTGACGAATTGTCTAGGAAGAATTGTCCCCGCTCGAATTGTCGTGACACGGGTCCCACCATAACTGGTTTTATTACATGTAAAATTAAATATACAGTTACTATTACCAAATTGTAAGATTCAAATCTCGATAACCACTTTGAAGCTTCTTGGCCGATACTCCCTAATGAACATCTGCTGCAACATATGCAGTCACGATGGATATTTAGATACCAATATTATCACACATGAGACAGACTGTGAGAAGAAGAGTTTTGTATATATGATGTATATGTACATATTGATATGGATATGAATTGTTTTTATCAACGGGTAGTATAACTTACATAATTAGAATTGAATTTTATTTATGATCAAGAAAAATAATCACTTGTACATAAGTCTACGCATTTCAATCCCCAATAATTAGGTGGGGATATATTAAAGAATTTCACTACCAGATGTTCGACTCATTTTGAAGATATTTATATCCATAATTCTCGGCATAATTCAAACATTTTAAACCATTGAGATGTCTAACAAAAAAAGCTGAGTAAAAGCCCTTGCTGAAATCGGCCGTCGCATTACCGACGTCACTGATGATGTTAGAGAGACCTTTTAGTTAGAGCAGAGGGTTGGTTTGGTAGTTCAGAGAGGCAATGCTATCAGTATCCTGACGTCGTTCAAGGAAAAGTATGATGACCGCAGTTTGGGTGTTGCCCTGTGACCTGCTATAGGCACCTCACAGTCGGTTGGAGGTCACTACCATTGACGATGTTCGGAGCCATGGTCGTAGAGCAGAGAAGCATATATTTTAATTTTAATGTCCATTGTCTAAATGAAGATAATTTTTTTTAACCATTTAAAGAAGATCTGCTTTTTCTGACAGGATGCCATTAAAAAAAAAGAAAAAAAAACAATTACACCAGATTTGAGAGTTGATGATCAAAAATGATGTAGTCCTGTCTTAAGTTTTTCCTATTAAAGAATGTAATCGTTCTTCGAGTAAAATTGAATCTAAATTATGTTATTGTTTTATAGGAAATATTCTCACGACATACACAAATCTCACCAATACTGACCATTCCTATCATTCTCACCAATAAACACCATTCTCACCAATACTCACCACTCTCACCAATACACACCATTCTTCATCAATACACACAATTCTTCACCAATATACACCATTCTCACCAATACTCAGTATTCTTACTGAAACCGCAATTTTTGCAGTTGTTTAAATGTCCTCACTAGGTGAACTTATTTATTATCATGCTTTCATGAAGGTACAATACACTAATGTTTTAATAGGAAATTAGAAATACCATTTAAGTCAGTTAAAATCTGTATTTCACTGTTTTTGTACCTAATAATGTCTAATAATTTTAGTTCATATATAGTTATTGGTATTACTGAATTAATTTATTTATACTTGCAGATTACTCCAAACTAATTTGAATTTACTTTACTTATACTTACCTTTGTACGCCTCTATTGAAGAGAATATGAAATCAATCGTGTTTTTAATTCGCCATCCCTACCTGACGTTAAGCCCCAAAGTTTAATAATATATCCAGTATCAAACTAGAGAGTATCAAAGATAGAGGATTTTGTTCCAGTAAACTCCGAACACTAGGTTCATAAAATAACAAAATGATAAAAACCTATTAATCCTACATTCGTTTCATATTAAGGAAATGTTATTTGTTTCAAATTGCTGCTTGTTTCAAGTCACCCAAAAATTTTAGTTTGATATTATGCATAGAACACCGTTGAAAAATATCAGTGGTGGGGTGGAGGTTCATGATGTGCACTCTATCAAAGATTTAAATTGTGACAATGAAGATTGAAGAACCTTCCAATCAAGATAAAAGTGCTGCAAATGCTCTACCAATAACTAAACTATCTTCTCTAACTCGTATGAAAAACCAAATTCTGGAATTAAGTCCAGAATATTCCTCGAATCTTCCTATCATTACTGCAAAGTTTAACGAATATTTGGTGAGGCTAGCGAATCTACACGCTGCATGTGACAGTGAACACTCTAAAGCATGGCTTTTTACTCACTTGGAGAATGAAAATTTGAGAAAATAATACATCCAAATCGTAGTGGTGCAATACCTAAGAAGAAATCATCCCTATCTGTGAAATCTAAGTCAGTTAAATCTTCAGGCTAAAATTAGCAGAGCGAAAATCCAGAGCACTGGCTAAAAAATTGTCTATTGAAAAGGAAAGTGTTTTGCATCATGTAGAATTTGAGTTACAGGCAAAAATGAACAAGTTAAAATATGATAGAGAGGGAGAGTGAAACAGGAGCAGGAGCTTCAAAAAGCTCAATTGTTCGAGGAAGAATTGATCAATATAGAAGCTTCTGAAAATAACAGCATTGGATCTCGACGTTCTCTGGCAAGTGAGGTCAACAATGATCAGAATATTCCCAATTCAGTTCTGACGAATGATACTTTGTTGACAATAATTCATAACCAAAATAACATATCAAGCAAGCTGATTAATATCCAAATTAAATCTACGCTACCTAAAACCGACTTAAAAAATTTGATTGTTCAGATATTACTAAATTTAAATCCTTTTTGTTATCGTTTGAGCGAACTATTGAGATGAAGTGTGATAGTTACGTTGATAAATTGATATATTTACTACAGTATACAAAGGGTGATGCTAGAAAATAAGTAGAATTTTGTTCCCACTATGATCCAGATATAAGGTTTATTAAAGCTAAAGAAATGTTAATAGATGAATGCGGTAATGAGCATAAAATTGCTAATACTTATATTCAAAAGTTGAATGCTTGGCTCCATATTAACCTTTGCTGCATATCGTTCCTCTTGAGCAACATTACTAAATAACAGAATAATTATAGAAAACCAAAGAAAATCACTCAAACAAGTGTTTAAATAGTGCAACTTGCAAGGTGGTTATGATGCTTCAGTCTGAGTGAAGATACAGCAGAGGGAGGTTGTATGTGCTATTTATCGTGCGTTCCGTAGTGGATAATTTCCGCTACCTAGCAAGTGAGTATCCTCAATATATAAGTATATGGTGTGTATATATATATGGAGTAGATTAGATACAATAAAAATATAAAAGGACGTATTGACATGTATATATACATTAGTGACAAAGAAACTATCTAAACTTGTCTACTACTATAGCATAGAGCGTCAGTTTGTTTTGTTGCTCTAGAGCATCATTATGCAGTCAGACTACTTTTTATTTTTGAAATCAATGTTTCTTTAGAGCAACACTATACAGGAAGTCATCCTTTTCATAAAAAAAACTGTTTCGTAACTTCTAAATATTGTAGTTTTACAGAGATTAAATGTAAGTATCCCCTTTCTATGGAAAACCAAGGAATATGATCAGAATTCATGAGTCAAAGGGTGTGATTTTGAGACCTGTAGAGGCAACTTTGGAAATTGGAGATAAAAACAACTCTGATGACATTGACGATGGTGGTGAACCAATTGACGAGGTGGCCAAATTTCAGGTTAGAATATGGTAGTTAAAACAAAATGTTCACATATACCTTCTTATATACCTGAAATTAAATAGATATTCTTCATTCAGTCTATATTTATCAGATGCAACTTAGAAGCTGGACATCTAACAACGTGAATACTGAACATGAATAGGAAGATTATGATGATGATATTATGGATCGGAATTATATCCTTCCCAGTAACGATCGTCAACTTATCTCTCCCATTATTCCTCTTCAGCATTCTCAGGGTATTCCAGTTGAGTTTGATCAAGACACCCCAATGCCTCCATCTGATAATTACAGGTGGTGCAAATGAGTTCCTGCAATCGTTCTTTCAGATATTCTTGTTCAGCCATTCTCAGATGAGGCGGTGAAGAAGCCATATGAATACTTCCTCCAGTTTTTTGACACAGATTTCATTTCACTAATAACCAATCAAACGAAATTGTACTATACAAAACTAAAATTACAGAACAAAGTAACTTGCAGCTTCACTCCAGCCACTGATGAAGAAAATGAACAGAACCTTGGGATTCTGCTTTGCTCTGGGGTATTCCCATACCTACAATAGAGAATGTATCGGGGCAAAACCTCGATCCATTTCCCAAGATAGTCAATGCCCTTCAAAGAGGAGTAAACAGATTCGATCAATTGAAGAGATTCCTTCATTTCAATGATAACAATGACCAAACTACAGATGAAACTAACCGTGACAAGTTGTTCAAACTAAAGCCAGTAATTGAATCTTTGGTTGAGAAATATAGGACTTTAGAACAAGATAAGTACCATTCTATTGATGAACAGATGATTCCTAGCAAGTTTAGATCTTCTTTGAAGCAATACATGCCAAAGAAACCACACATATGGGGTTATAAAGTATTCACGAGGTGTGAATCCTCCGGAATAATTTATGATTTCGAAATATTCACTGGGAAATCGACAGAGAAAGCAACCAAGTTAGGAGTGACAGGAGATCTTGTTATTCGTTTGTGTAAAAATGTTCCTAAAAATGAGAACTATAAGGTAATTTTCGACAACTATTTCATATCTATTGAATTGCTGAAGCTCCTGAAATAAGGAGGGATTCTGGTATTAGACACAATTAGGAGCAATCTAATGTGTGGTGCTCAAAGAGCATTAGAGTATGACAAAGATATAAAGACGAATGGAAGAAGCATTTCTGATAGGAGAGTAGATGCAAACTCTAACATTACAGGTATGAAGTGGAACGATAATAGTATTGTTTGCCTTGCTTCTAACTTCGTGAATCATAAAGAGGGTGAAAATGTGAACAGATGGTCAGCTAAGGAGCACCGTTACCTCAGTGTGAGTTGTCCAAAAATGGTACATGAAAACAATCAGTTCATGGGAGGGGTGGATCTTTGTGATATGCTTCTCTCTCTTTATCGGATTCCTCTTCGAAGCAAGAAGTGGTACATGCCAATATTCTTCTATCTATTGAAAACTGTCATAACAAACAGTTGGCTACTGTACAGCTACGTCATTGCGGTTTTTTGCATTCAATTCTACAGGAAATTATCTAGAACTGTAGTCGAGTTTGTTCGAATCTAAAGTTAATTTTGAAAATATGGAATTTAAAAAAAAAAAGTTTCTCCTTCTAATATTTCAAGAAATAATTAAAAATTCGAACAAAACTCCACTACAGTTCTAAACCATCCTCTGGAGAAACGAATTAAAAAACCTGCAATGCCGTAGCTTCAACCAATATGAAGCGTTAGGCCTTTGAAAAAAGGGTCGAAATTTGAATAACTCGTTTTTTATGGGTCGAATCAAAAAATGCCTTGAACAAAATCGAAAGAAAAATTGATTTTCATACGGGTACCAAGTTTCAGAACCGTAGCTTCATTAATAAATAAGTTTCAAAAACCATGGTCGGTCCCCCTATTTAAGGTGAAGACGTAGAATATTGAATGGAATCTCTTCTAAATCTTAAGTGATTACAATTTAAAATCATAAATATCTCTTTTGAGTTGGGTATGCTATCTTCGATCATATAAGAAAAAATATTTTAGATAACAAATATTATTTAACCTAAAATAAAAGATAAATTGATGAATGATAAATCATTATTGCAAGATGAAATCTATCAGTAATAATTACAGGGTTTTCACGACCCACTACATTTTATACATAAATTTTCTTCAATCACAGCAATCCCATATGATGGACAATGGATCAACAGTATACACAATAGTTAACAAAATTTCTCATATAAAGATTCAATATTGATTTGAAAAATATTTAGTAAGCTTTCTCTTAAAAATTTTCAATGATTCAATATCCTTTATTTCACTAGGAATTCCCTTCCATATGTTAGGAAACATATATCTATAATTTAATCCTATATTTTCTATTCAAGGTAAAGGTTGTGTCAAATTATCTTTATATCTAGTTTCATCCAGTTTCATTTGTTCTCGAATGTAAGTCGTTTAAAAGGGTTGGATATGAGCCTAATTTCAATACTTCAAACATTTTAATAGATACATTCAGTTTGTAAATGTCTATCAGTTTTAAAATATAATTTTCCTTAAAAATACACTCATAATAATCGTTTGTTTAACAAAAATGATTTTTCACTATTGCCCTGTGTAGTGTTTGCAGTTCTTCCCCACGCCGTGTGTTACAGAAAATTCCTCCTCACACAGTAATACAATAAATAAGGGAAGGGTATGTCATACAATAATAAAAAAAATGCGCTTTACGGTCTAGGAATTTTCTAATTCTAAAACTCATGCCACGGAGTTGCCTCAATTTGTATTTTTGATGGTCGTGATTTTTTAATTTTTCATCAATATATATTTCAAAATACTCACAACTTTTAGCCGTTTCAATAGAGTATTTCCAAAGATTAATAATTGGGTTCATGTTTGTTACTCAACAGGACATATTGGGATTTTGTAGAATTAATGACCACTTTGTTGTAAAAGCAACAGTCGAAAAATAGGATAGTTTCTCATTTATCTGTTCTGTCAGAATCTCTAAATCTTCGTGAACAATTGCATTGTTGTCTGCATATAAAATATTTTGTTTATCATTGAGTAAAATTATATATCAAAAATTCGTGGATTGTTTTTTGAGCCCTTCCTGAATAGTAACCCGCGTAAACAGTACCGCCGATCATACTGTTTACGTTCGCTAAAATAAGATTTCACAAATTGTAAAGATGCATCAATCACACCACATCTCGTTAACTTGTTTACTAGGATAGGAGAGTAGATGCAAACTCTAACATTACAGGTATGAAGTGGAACGATAATAGTATTGTTTGCCTTGCTTCTAGCTTCGTGAATCATGAAGAGGGTGAAAATGTAAACAGATGGTCAGCTAAGGAGCACCGTTACCTCAGTGTGAGTTGTCCAAAAATGGTACATGAAAACAATCAGTTGCGCTAAAACATGCACTAAAATCTAGAAATACGCATATACAGTAGCTACCAACAACAAATGCAGGTAAAGTTCCATTAATAAGATGCACAAATGCATGTTCTGTGTTTTTATTTTCATGAATAATAGATTAGTTATACGTTCAGATAAAATGTTTCCGTTTACAAAGTAATCATCTAGGTCACTATCGAGAGCTAACTTCACTGTTAATGAATCAATAGATGAATAGAAAACTACAAAAAACATGTTCTTTTAAAAAAATATCAATACAAAGGATATTTCATTTCTCAGAACTCTACTAACAAAAATGGTTTATTATACAGGATTTCATTATACAGGAGTCATATCATAAAAAAACATTTATAATAAATCGTCCATAGAACATTTTTTTCCTATTCATTTATTTTTCGCTAACATTACAAACCTGACTAAATGTTATTCATCCGAATTCACAGTTAAGGAAAATTAATCGTAGGCTGTCAATGTATTATATTCAGACATATCTTTCACATTATTTAATGCATTGTAGCAGACTATTGAGAAATTCTTAGAAACGGACCAGGAATTACCACATTATTCTTATTCTAGTATCTGACTTTATCTGGTTACTCGCCGTTTTAATACAATAAATTGACTGAATTATAATATTCAATATAACGTTTATTATACATAAAAATCTATATTTTGTGAAAAGAACACCCTTATTGTACCCCAAATACTTTCATTATTTTAAGTATAGCCGATTCAAAATTTTTGTTGGAAATTTTAGAAACCTTGTAAATATCTTATGTTAAATATCTAAACACAGTTCATATCCTTTTATACTGATAGTTAGTTAAAATAATCTATATTTATCACATAAGTTAACCTATATAGATCACTTTTAATGAAATTGTTAACTAAAAGGTTATTTTGACAGTTCAAATCAATGATTATTGTGATGGACTATTACATTGAGTTGTATCTGATGGATTTAACGTTCGTATACGAGACACTGACACGATAATATTATTAAATTGTACGCCATAGAAAATTATGCTAACTGGAAAGATTTACGGGCATTCGTTGCTGTATAATTGTAATGTGATTTACTGGTCATAGAGAACATGAATAATGTGAATGCAAGGAGATACGTGCCACGAAAATTTATTGAAGAAATGTAGGAAATTATACTCTATTAGTTTATTCTATTATAAAATGAAATAAAATATATAATCTTATAATCATTTCAATCAATAAGTTATCTTGTATAAATTTTGTAGGAATGGCAAATGGAATATTTATATTCATTTACAATATATATTTCAAGTGGTAATATTTTTGATATTCATTTATTGGTAGTTTCGAAGATGCTATTATAGTATAACGGATGCACATCCACCAACATAATTAAGCAATTCCTGTAAATTTTAAATGAATGAAAAGGTTCACCATGTGGGCTATAAATATACAATCGTTTGAATATCACTTGTATGTCATTTGGTTTGACATTTGGAACACCCAAATGAAAACTTCCCGCTTTTAGTGTGACATTTTGTTGTAATAAATGATATGATACCTTGAAAGAAAATCATCCATGAAACTGTGAATGCAAGAAATCAAAAACGTCCACGAAAACTTTTGGACTTTAGAAACATATATTTGAAAAATAAAATATTATTAGAATAAATCTAATTTACATTTTAATTTGTATCAAACTGTGCGAGTGTGAAATTACTTATCGAAGTATGTTACATATTTGAAAATTTAGTAAATTTCACAATCTTTTGTTAATATACTTATTCATTTGCATTTTCTTGTAAATTTATGTCCTCGTTGAATCAAGCAAGCAATCATAATTCAGTTTCTTCAATTAATATTTTAATTTATCCTACATTAACACATCAAAAAGAAACTCAAACACCACAAAACTCAACTATTCATAGACTTTGAATACATGGCAATTAAATTAATTCATGTATTCAAATTATCATATAAATTATTCACATTAAGTCAATTGAGTCATCTGAAACCACCCAGCAAAATATTTGATCCCCAATTCGATGAATGAGTAACGCTACCAGGTTTTAATCTCCTCTTAAAACTCCTTTCAATCACTGTGATAATCCAAGATCTTATTTTCACATTGTGAACGTATTTAAATGACTGTAAATAGAAACTGTATTAATATTCTTCACAGAAAGAGTTCACCCATAATGGATTATTTTTTGTATTGACTGTAAATAGATACTGAATGAATGTTGTATTCACCGTAAGAGGTCACAATTTGTAGAATATTATCTGTATTGATTGTCAATTGATACTGTGGGAATGTTCTCCACCGCAAGAGTTCGACACTTTAAGTGTTATGTTATTTGTATATTTCAAAGACACTTATATTCAATTTTACTCTTTACTCATGACTTTTTGGTGATGGAAAACTTCACTGTTATAATATAACAATATTGCAATGAATAATTTATTACGAATCCTTTTTTAAACCATACATGTTATGTGAAATTAAAAATTATTCCTTAATAAAAACTTCATTTAGCGTTAAATATGGACGAATTGAAGATATTCTCTTTATATTTTTTGCCACTGCTATCTTATCTTTGACAATCGAATTATACTGCAAGTGATTGACATACAACTTCATTATTCCATTAATAATAATGAAGACATGACATCAGCCAAATAACATGGAATTTAAATAACTAATCACTGCCATTGCAGTGATGTATAATTATTGCAAAGACTGGTAGTTATTTAAATAACTGGTAGTCATTGCAGTGACTTGCAGTCATTGCAGTGAGTGGTAGTCATTGCACTGACTAGTAGTCATTGAAGTAAATGGTAGTCATTGAAGTGACTAGTAGTCATTGCAGTGACTGGTTTTCATTGTAATGGCTAGTATTCATTGTAGTGACTGGTAATCCTCTCTGGAGATTTATCCGATAAATTTATACCTGTGTCTAATGTAGTTATCATTTTATGTAGCTAATGATGTACCAAATTTTTTGATATATTTATTCGAACTCATCAGTGTATATGTTATTTTGGAATAGAGAGCAAATAAGTTGGATCCAAAGGTGATCGTAAGTTTGTTGCAGATGAGAAGCGAAGTTGAAATGTTTGCCGAAGTTTAGTTTGGTATTCGAGCTGACTCAGTGAATTGAACAACACAATTTTTCAAGATCCTCGTATTATACAGTGTCACACTCAAAATATTAAAAAACTGCGTACACTGCGAAAAACTTCTAGTAAATTTAATATCAGGAAGTTGATCAAAAGATGTTACGTAGAAGTTTTCATCATTTATATATAATCAATTGTTTGCAGAAAAAGTAATCGAATAGTAAAATTTCTTAAGATATAATAAAAAATGTTGCAGTTAAGAATTTAGTTAACCCATACGATGATCATCGGGAAGCCTTTCATACTGCCTATAGCGATGGTCTTCGAAACAACTGCCTAAATTTTACTTGGGTGGATGATAACTGAAATGCACAAAGAGAGAACTTAAAATGAATCAAATCCTATTCGTCATGACAGCTACTGCAGTTGTCAAAATCAATTTTTCTATGAATATTTATATAAATTATCATAAATATTTTTCCAAATTTAAATGGTTCGATCAAAAGGATTAAATTTAACTTCAATTTTATATGCCCTCACCCTAACTGATTCCCTGGTTATTAATGCAAGATATTTCATCATCTCTAGCTTAAAAGAGTGCATAATAAATTAAATAATCTCGTGAGTTATTTCATAAGTTGCGGTCCCAAAAAGCTGCACAAAAAGCAATGAATAAATAAATTGCTTGAAATAATGTTACAACGCTAAATAACTTCCATCAGGAAAGAGTTACTAAAATTCTCTTTTAGGAGATTACTTATTCCAGTTTCCTAAAATAGACAGGGTAAGTTGCGTATGTATTCAACAACCTATAAGACTGAAACTTGTTGGAGAATAATATTGTAACTGTTTAAACTGAGGTGAAATCATATATGATTCAATAAAGTACAATTTATTATTATGTACCATCTTTAATTATTTGGATAGAAATTGTGTGAATCGATGTCGAGTCAAAGCACATGGGAATAAAAACTAAAAAATATTTTTCCGCTTTTAAATTTAATATTATATTCGTAATTCAGAAACAAAGTTCGGGAATTTTTAGTTATTTAAACTTAGATAATTCTCCATTTTCATCAACTTGATAAACCATTTAAACATAATTTACATTATTCACAAATTATCAACACATATCACAGGACTGAGGTAAACACTAGTGACTTAGACGTATGACTGTCATAGATATATGACTGACATACACGTATGACTAACATAGACGTATCACTGAGAAAACATTTTTCTCATTTCTCCTAGTTACTAAAATTGGATAATCTTGAAGACTTTAAAACCTTATAGAGATCATCGTGGAGAGAAATTAAATTTTAAATTAGGAAATAGAAAATAACATTAATAGATAAAACAAATTAAGTAAAAAAAATTATCTGGGTTATTCACTTAATTTGATATTCTAAAAATAGATAGATTTTAAAGGAATTGACCAATGGCTTAAACAATTATAATTAAGTAATCCGTGATTTACCTGATTATAAGTAGAAATGACTAATTAAACTCCTATCTCATCATCTATGGATCCACGACTACCTTCTATAAGAGTTATAAGAACAGAGTTATCGTTTACAAAACTGTTCCATTATTGAATTTTGTCATTTGTTCTTCTGATACCATCACTTTCCTGCATACCCACCAACCATATATTTATAAAGAGAGATTTTGAGTCCATTCATGATATCTTCCGTTGATATCTAACACTGTTCTAAAAAGCTTTCCCAATTCAAACATTCAATCATAACAAAGTACAGGATTTTTTCTTCGTGCCATCAGAACTATTTGCATTTCTATGAAGCCAAACACCGAACATCATATAGGTATAGTACGTGAAATAATTCGTGATTTTTAATTGAAAAAGTAAGAAGCATCATCGTATTTCATCAAAAATATGGAGTGCATTAAGTTTAATTTTCAGTGATATGATTTTAGATATTACTTCAACACAAGTCAGATCTTCTAAAATATATCCTAACTCCAGGGCTCGATCCACACATCAAGTTTCTGATACTGTCTCTTTGGCAATAAAATTTATAGGCGTAGTAGAAGCTTCAGATTACTCCAAACTGATGGCAACCCATTTGTGTGAAGCCTTTCAGAATTTTAGTAGGTAGCTTGCATACAATGAGAAATCTCATAGTGGAGCAATATAAGAATGAATTGGGTCCACTGGTAATCTCATATTGATCGAAATTAAAATACTTTCGGGTCTGTTTCATTGAAATTTTTTTCCTTTCACATACAAGATCAATATTATTAATTTTATTGATAAAGCTAACAAATACAAAAATTATTTCATGAAATCGTACTCTTTCAATAGTGCATAATTACGAAAACAATATATATATAACTATGCTTTGATGATATGGATGCTTTTCTTTCTCCTCTAGATAGAGATTTTCCCCTGAGCAAAATTTCACCCAACTGAAATATTCTCCCTCTGGATTATTCTCCCCACTGAATTTTTTCCTATACCAAATCATTTCCCCAAATCACTCCTCCAACCCTCTCTTCTTGAGGGTCCAAATAACCAGAGTTTCTTTTTGGTTATTTAGTCACTGAAGAAATTACATTTTTCTTCCTTTTTATTCCGGGATGGCAACTGTTTATGTTATCGTATCAGTCTTCAATAAAAATTAATTAGTTCAACGCAAACAAAAGTGCTAAGTGGAGGGTCTTACTAAATATTATGTACTCCATCATAACATTGAGTATTAACAAATATAGAATAATATGAATGATAGCATTACATTGAATATTCATACAACTTTCTTTTGTTGATATTTTATTGAGTGATATATTAATTTTAGTTCTCAAAATTAGGAATTCGACTATATATTATGTATAAAAGTAACATATTTCATCTAACTGCATAAATTTGCATTAGCTCATTTGTGAGTTCATATAAAGAGGGTTAAAGATCTATCTTCCACTTAGACCTTTTACTCACTCTTTTATACGCTTACTCAAACTTAATATTTCACCGATAACAAAGGAACTAATGAACGATCAACCATTCACTTACAAATGATGGATATAACACTCCATGAACTTCAATAAATTTTCAAGTTAAACAAAATTTAAACTTCCTAATTTGAAACATTCTGCATGACTTGTCAATCACTGACGGTGTTTTGTTGTTTCATATCTGAGAAATCTGACCCGATATCAGTTGTAAAAGCACGGTGTTTTTCCTGAAAATGACACTGATAACCCCACCTGTTACCAACCGTGCGCGGACACATGGCCGAATGACACTTGGCTGAATGACATTTGGCCGATGGATACTTGGTCGAAGGACATTTGGGACAATTGGCCGAAAGTAGATTTGGCGTAAATTTGTCCGAGAAACTTTTATTCAATATAAATCCATATTATGAACTGTAGCCTCCATTTAAAAAGTATCAGACTATGCAGAAAGGTGAATCTATTTGAATTCACTAAAACTAACCTAACAACAGGTAATAAATCACTATTGAAGACCCGTTATTTTTAACGGGCAAATACACTAGTTTAATTATGATTTTTATTAACAAAGAATTGAAAGTTTAAGGAAATTAAATTTTATGTACATAATGTGTTCCATATCACATCTGCAACCTTCTGTTAATTCAATAAAAAAGTTATATTTCATCAATTTAACGGTTATCTTATATAAAAAGGAAAGTTTAATTTAATGTGTACAAGATGTGAATACACATTAGGAACTGCAAGCACATACTGCTCAACAATTTCAATTTATTCATAATCGTGGATTTCATCTCATATATAAGGAGTGGGAAAAACTTTTTTTCATACTTTTGAACTCCTTATTATTCTTATAATATTAAAATGATATTACTTTCCCTTTTTTTTTAAATATAAATATTACAGCCAATTGTCCTTCCTGCAAAATGACCGTTCGGTCAAACGTCCGTTCTGCCAAATGTGTTTCTACCAAATATCCGTTCACTCAAATGTCTTTCGGTTAAGTGTCTTTCGGCCAAATGTCATTCGGCCAAGTGTCCGTCAACCGTTACCGATACCTTTGTGTTTTTTCGGACAAAGTACATTGGAGTTATAACTGGATATACTGCAATTGAACAATGCCAATAACTGAGGAATTTAGAAGACTCAGTAACGAGTGTGCTGCAAAATCAACTTATTGTTTACATAATTCTTTGTTAAATGCAGTTTAATATATAATTTATCCATTAATCAATACTTAGGTGCATCGGGATTAGGATTATTTCATATGTTTTGGTTTCGATTGGCTTCAAATTCAAATGTAGAACGGTATTCTATTGTGGGCCTTCCTTGGCCACACAATAATTTCACCTCAAAATTCACTGTTGTTTGCAATCCGTTGATAACATAAGAGTTTCTTTGTTTTTGTGCATCTGGAACTAAGTCGATAATGAGATCAAACATATTCTCTTGGCATCACTTCAGGTATGCTGCCTACAAACTTCCGCTTGGAGAGATAGTTCAGAAACTTAAAATTAAATCAAAGACATTCAACTATATTGAAATTTCTTTTAATTTCAGAAGCTATGAAAGATGATATTAAATTTATTCTCTATCAATTACGACAAACTTAGATAATTTGAGGAAAGATATAGACAGGGCCAATAATGATTATGAGATAATATTCAATGAACTTACATCGTTACTATTTTTGAGAATAACTATATCTATCTAGTAAATTATATTAAACTTTAAAGTTGGTCAGATTATCACTATTTCAATTTAACCATTGACTATTCAATGTATACATATATCCCTTCAAAAGATATATTATTATTTATTTGAGTTATATATTTCATAATATAGTGTTAATCAACCTGTTCTGTAGATATAAATCCATAAAAAAGTCTGAATTCTGGAACTGTTGGCGTTCGGCAGTTCTTTAACAATCGTGTTTTGGATTTTAAAGAGTGGAAATGTATTTGAGTTTCTTAGTTACCAAAATAAGAGAGTAGTAAAGAAAGTTTGTTTTTCATTTGTCATTATTAAAACTCTTTCAAAGCTTGAAATGACTTTGAAAATTTCATCTTGGATTTTGAATATAAGTACAAAATGAATATGGAAGATTGCAACCGAGCAGAACTTGGTGATCCAATTGGAATTTTTACTGATTTTGAAGAATAGGGTACATTTGTTTTTGATACAAATAACTTTGTGAACAGGCCAGAAAAAAGTGTATTGATTGTTAAGTATTACATAGGATGATATCGTTTTTAGTATTACATATTCCTAACATACTGTTGTATCATCATAAATTGTTCATCTAATGATATAAGTTGCAGATTTATATTTGTTTCATCTTTATATATTATTTTATATTATTATCCCTAATCATAGCAACTATTTACCAGTAATAAATAATATTGCATTTTATGGTTATTTTGATGTACGCCAACTAACCGAGTCCCAAATAAGTCCCATTCGGTTGAAATGACAAAACATTGGTGTAACACAATTACCAGCTAATGTGTTCCATCAAGGCTAAATTAGACAGAATTTCCCTCGCAAACGTTGAAGATTTACTCTCGTCTAGATTTGTTAACTCACTTACCGACGAAGATCGAAAGATGTTTTAGATAGTTTGCAGATAATAATAATAACTCAATATTATTTTATGAAGTTTCAATATGCACACTGAAGATGATGATTTGTATAATATTGAAAATTAGTAGATTATTTAACATGGAATCTACTTGATACTTACAATATAAAAACTATTTGATAATTAAATAGGAAATCTGGTGACCGGTATATTCCACCACGGTATATTCCACCCTGGTAAATTCCACCTCGGCATATTCCACCCCGAAAAGTGCTACCCCTCTGCACGGGTTAGATTGATCAGTTATTATATTATTAGATTGATCAGCTATTATATTTATGCTTTGACTTCGAGTAAAAGTGGTGTATAAGGAGGTTTTTGATGGAGTGGAGGAGATTATTGTACAGGGCTTTAAGACTGGGTGATTATTGACTTTTTTACTTTGATAGATTTTCACCGCTGGAGTTTTTTTCCTATAATTCAAATAAAGAACCTCAAAAGCAAAACGCAAAAACATTGAATGGGTTGTTCCTGCCAATTAACGTCCTTCACAATTCTTACAAATAATGTTGTAAGAGCATATACTGCAGTTTCATGTTAAAAAATATTAATATTAATCCTAATGAGCTTAGGGTTAATATGAAATTAAGAAACTTATTGTAATGTGGTACGCGTGGCCACGTTAAAATACCCGTTAAGCACACACCATTACATACCTTTTCATGGAGAACAAAAGCATGCGCGACAAACACACCATATTTGGATGTGATTTTTGAGAAATTGACAACTACGTTGTCAATGTATTATATACCTATGTATATTTTCCTCCCTATATGTTCAATATTTTTACTTGAAATTTGGTACACAATAGTTTATTACATAAAGTAACAAATTGTAAAAAATGCATTACCGTACGTTTATAGGTAAGACAGGTGTTTTTTTAAACAGAAAATGTAGCCTATCGATACCTTCTGTTCATCAAACTCATTATGTTTCAATTGCTCCACTCATAAACTTCGAAATATACTAACATATTATGAAAATTTCTATTGTCGTTTGGGATAAAATTCCAATTGAGTTGAGCTACCTTTAAACATTGTCAAAAGTCTCAGGATATCATCTGAGTTACTTCTTCATCGGTACGAAGTATTTAACAAATGGTCATCTAATAATAAATTTTTTGACTTCGCCTAATGAATATACCTAGGGTGGAATAATTTGGGGTGAAATATACCGGAATAGAATTAACCAGGTGGAAATATACTGGAATAGAATAAACCGGGTGGAAATATACTGGAATATAATTAACCGGGTGGAAATATACTGGAATAGAATTAACCGGGGTGAATTTAACTGGAGTAGAATATATGTATATGGAACTGAGAAATCTGTTGAAAGCTTATAAAAAGCTAAAAGTAAAAAAAATTCGATTATTTATCACGAAAATTCTCTTTAAAATAGGTAACATTTGTGTGAATCAAAAATATCGAAAATTAAATGAGAACTTTTCTCCCAATAAAGACTCTTTCGACTCCAAGTCCTCATAAAACTTCTATCCCAATCCGAACCAATATCTTGAGAGCCTGAAAAACACTTTAGAGTCTTTCAAAATTGAAAACTAATTAAATTTTTCATATGGCTTAAAAGTCAGAGACGGAAAGAAAAACAAATAGTTTGGTCGATAATTTGTTAACTTTTTTGATAACTAAATAAATATATTAAAATTAATCAAAGAATGATATAAAAAATGAGGTTCTGCCCATACTTTTTGCTCTTAGAGATGTAAGAAATGTAAATGTGAATTAGAAGCAACCGTAGAACACCAAAACTATGATACCTAAGGGGACCGTCCCCGAAGAAATCTCAAAATTTTATCTTTTTTTTTTTTATTGTGTAAATAGTTGCTCTATAACATTCTTATAGTGAGTGCAAAATACCAGAGGTATCGTGTAACTCTAACCCCCCTGGGGAGAGGGAGAAAGGGAAAAAAGGGACGGGGGTAGGGAGTCAATATGTACTCTAAAAACCATCTCTCAGCCAATTATAATTCGTAATAATTAATTATCTCCCTATATCTGGTATCTAACCTACCACTAATAACATGCCCACTAAGGTTTGCAAAAAAATATTCCTCAGTTACCCGCAGACCTTCGCGAGAGTAGTATGCTGCGTGCCAAATTATCAAATTTTGAATGGGAGATTACTCGTTACTTCAGATATCTACAAATCATGTAATTCAAAAGCCTAAGGTTTTTTTTTGGTAGAAGCTACGGCTTTGCAGTTTTTTGTATTCGATTCTCCCCGGAATTCTCTACATACTTTGGAAAAGTTTTATTTAATTTTCGAATTATTTTTCAAAAATATTGAATTTTGAAATTTATATTTATTCATTTTTTTTGTTTCACTAAAAATTTCAATAATTCGAAAACAAATTCGAAAAATCAAAAAAACGCTTCTACAGTTTTTAGAAAATCTAGTGGAAAATCGAATGCAACAAACCATAATGTCATAGCTACAAAATTGTAGTATCCATTTATTAATCACACTGTTCGAAATTTGTTCCAAATTCGAATAACTCGTTTTCTATGGGTCGAATCGAAAAAATGTCATGACACAAAAACATCTTAGAATTCATTTTATATATGTGTACAAAGTTTCACAACCGTAGCTACAATAATAAAAAAACTTTTCAAAATCTTGGAACGGTGCCCTTAATGACCAGAAAATATATAAACACAACGTAAAATAAATCATAAGAATCCATTATGTTTCATAATAACTAAGTTATTTAATTGAATTAATTGTATTGCTCTTTCTTTTTGATAAACTTATTCTAATGAAATCAAAATTTTGAGATTAAATTAATATAATAAATATATAGTTTATATAAGACAGAGAGCAAAGTGTCAATATTATAAATATTTTTAAGCATTATATTCACAGATCCCCAAACATGAAAATGTTAATGATTTCAGTAACTGTATTGTAATAACTTAGAGAAATAATAAACTGTTGAATCCAGATAACAGTGAATAAAACAATACTAACAATAAATAGACCTCCATCTCATGAATTACACGGTGAATGAATAAAAGAAACCTCACCTCTCCGCCCCTCCCCCCTTCCTTCTAACAAGAATTTGATAACAATCGAGTTACATTCCTAATTAAATAACAACGGCGATTGATTAACGAAAGTGATTCATTGTCGCTCCTTTTCAATCTGCTCGATATCCAAGATGATGGGACGTTGTTAGTATCCACGATGAATGACCCATTGTATTTTAGATAAATGATAAATAGCTAAGTATTTTATCGATGCATTTTATTATGAATTTAAGTTCCTTTTTAAATTAGATTTTTTCTAAATTAGATATAGAAAAATTGATGAAATGGATAGAAAAGTTAAGTAATATATTTCGTATTACAAATGCATTAACAATGTGTATTATATGTTTGGCTTCTTTAAATATAATAATATTCAAACACTTTTCAATTAGGTTAATAAATAAAAACTCCAATTGCCTGAATTTTTACCTGATTATTAGCACATCCTGAAGACAACCCAGTCACGAATCTGTACTTCTCACACATTCGAAATAACTGGAGAGTAGAAATGAAGACATATGTGAATTGCCCTGATATTTCAGTGCATCTTCTATGGAGATATCTCG
The DNA here is from genome assembly GCA_947561585.1 of Caprella mutica. Classification (NCBI taxonomy): domain Eukaryota; kingdom Metazoa; phylum Arthropoda; class Malacostraca; order Amphipoda; family Caprellidae; genus Caprella; species Caprella mutica. The sequence goes on from CANNZV010000015.1 coordinate 245,607, forward strand.
TAGATATTCTAACGAAGATTCATTTGCAGTTGTCAAAGGATATTTTTGCATACAAATCATTTAACCAGGGTTGTGACAATTTGCATTGATTTTATAGATCAGGGAAATTTTGTAGAAACCAGTCGCATCTTGTATTCGATATCATTATATTTTGTTCCGTCTACGATATTCTTTAGATTTATGATTTTAAAAGCATGTTGTCACAACCCTAGACATCAGTTATCTGCAAATTGGACTCTTTGGTAACTGGTGAATATTCAGCTGTTGATTGCATTTCCTAAATTACTTGTCCTATATGTTACACGATGGTCATTTATACCCAGTTAAAATTTGGTGCAGTATAGCGGACGTTTTAATGCAGTTTACGGCACTCTCAGCATTTCTAAGTAGCGCTCAACAGATAATCTCTGCTTTCTACAAATGTTTATCGCGACCTACGGAGGACACGGTAGTATAAGGACGAGATAATCTGCGGAGGTTTGACGCGTTGTTATCAGCCGAAAACTCTGGAGAACAGAGCATAGAAAATCTTTAGAGTTTATAGTCGAAAATAATGGCTAAAATCTCCAGAGGTTGAAGCACCATATTGCTCATGAATCATAATCCAACAAATTAATTTGAACAAAAATACAACTTCTTTATCGATAGTGTAGCTAATAATAGTAATAGCTTTATTTAATTTATTGGTGGATAGCCTTTATATGAAATATACATTAATCACTATTGTTCTTGGTCAGGTATTATTTATCTGACATATATTACTCACTACTCAACTATGGTTTGGCTCATTCAGTTTTAAAAATGTATATATTGTTACCAAATATTCATTTAACCACGAATGTCATTGAGTAATTTTTATGCACTTTTTTATTTCGCATTTTTCAGAGTGAACCATTAGAATATTTTAGAGTAACACTTATAGAAGATCAAAGCAATAGTGAAGTCTGACAATGTTGATATCAGGCTTTATCAGAATACAGTTTTTCTGTATCTTCTCACTGATTGAACTGAAACAGCTCTCATCAGACTCACACATCGATCATGTAGGTACTAATAGTACTTACATGCGTACATATGACTGCGAATCGTAGTTACAGGAGACATTCTTAAATAATTTCCATAAATATCAAAGTGCTGATGCTTGATTATAGATAAAATGATTTATAAACATAAATTATAGGAATACTTAACTACCATTGCATATCATGTTTTCCATTTATAAGCTATCAAGTAATTATTTTATTTATTTACCCTGATATAGGTTATTATTTGTTGAATTAAACTTTTGGCATGTAAGAATATATTAAATATATCATATATGGAATATATAATGACATTCTTATAAACAAGCTGACATTGGCCTCAGTTATGTATATTGTATGTATATATAGTGCATACTGCATATATATAGTTAGTATAGAAAATTGTTTTGAATCATCTAACAACGATTCAAAATTATAATTGAAATAATTGCAATAACTGACCAGTTAAAATTATAAACTAATATTATTATAACATTAATCATGTATTATTCTTCATCCGCGTCATTTAAATAGGTATATTGGAATACAAGAATACTTAATAACACGAAATCATTATTGAAAAAATGGGTCATTCTTAATAATTATTTAAAGATAAAATAATTTCCATGATGAAATTATTAAAATCAGGGTTGCAAAACGAAATATATAGAACAATTTTGTATAAAAAGCTATACGTTCTAAAGAAAAATATCGGATTTTTTTTATTGAGAACCATTGAACCTGACGTATTTTGAATAGTTTCCAGTTTTAATAAGGTTCTGTGGTGATTTAATGTTTTAAGTTATTAATTTATTGGTGAAAGTGAAATTGTGTATCTATCATGTGTATGATATTTAAGAGTTCAGCGGTTAATGTATCCTATTGAAAAAAATAGCTACCTAGGCTGTATAATATAGCCTAGGTAGCTAATTTGTACTTTTTTGGGTTTATCGTCTTGGTTGAAATTCACTACCTACCAAGGTGCCTGCTAGTGACACCAGTTAAGATCTACCTAACAATAAATGAATTTTCACCTACGATTGGGCTAGCTATGTATAATGCACTAGCACATATCAGGAAATGCAATGTAACTTGTACTCTAAGTAGCACATAGGCGGTAGTCCTACCGGCCTATCTCTCAGTTACTCCCACTGTGACTTAAGTGTTCCATAGGTATTAGGGTACAACTAGTGATGGTGCTACATATCTATTTAAAATAGGTAGTTGGCTTCTATTTTAAATGGTCCACTCGTCCACACACTGATACAAACCTATACCTTAGTTAGCCATATTTCAAAGTGTGCACTGTGGACAAAGTCGCCAGACTAGTCTATATTGATACGTATCTAAAAGCTGTGCGGCGCACCAGATCACGGCGCACCCACCGTACATTCTATTAAATAGGTAGATTGAAAGATAATTTATGATACCAATTTGATATTGTTGTTTCGAATTTATGTGTTATGACCCAGTCTGCAAAGCATGCACAATCAGTCTCATGATATTCACATCTTGGTGCAATTTCTCTCCTAAGATTTCCAAATTTCTCTCAAAAATGGTCAAAAATCTCAAAATTCTCTCCAATAATTAGTACATGTAAACATAGGTAGAAATTAATTAGAAAATTGTCGCTGGATAATTCAGGAGACTATTTTCAAGGCCTCAATAGGTAGTTGTAGGATATACTACACAACTTCATGCATCTTTTGCAGACTGGCTTATGACTGATGGTACATTAATCTAACAACCAGTCTGTATTTGGTGTACAAAATTCCACTTAATTTTCCATAAAGCTGACCAACATACATATCTACCTATTTCACGATAGGTATTTGATTGAGCCACCAACATTTCTTTTATTTAGCCACCAAAAGTTAATGGTAACATAGGAATAAATAGCTAAAATCCACAGGCTTCACTAAAATATTATTTTAGAAGGGAAAGAATTCCACTGACAAGTGGGTGGGTGGAATTTACTATGAAATACAGTCTGGGCATTAAAGGGAGTCAGGGAGATGATATTAGCTCGAGGTTCGACTAGCTAGCTATATTAAATTTTCTTGAATAGTTTTGAATTCATTCTTATTTCTTACCTATACAAGCTATACCTATTTACCTTAATTTTACTTGATGATAAAAAGAGATCTCTGTATATACAAAGAATGTCAGTTAAAGCCAATGAATTGACCCTCAGCCAGCAGCTTTATTGTAAAGGTTAAAACTCAGATATGTCCAATTGGCTCAACGTTTTGATTTAATTCCTATTTCCCGTGTTAATTTGGCCTGGAATTTTAAGAAATGAGCCAAAATTGACCTGTCTCAGAATCATTAAATTTTGGCTCGAAATTGGCTTACAATCTGCCAGTCTCTTGAACATGCTAGCCAGTTTATATTTGGTGCACTGAACAACTCTGACGTTTTAAAAAATCTGAGAAATAGGTGCCAACATCTGTCATCAATTTGTCTAGTTCTCCAACATTTTTCCAGTTTCTCCTCCAAAAATTAATGGTAATATAGGAATTAATAGCTGAATATTCTTCTACATTGCAGGAATTCTTTTATTAGAGTAATTGAATATTTCCCCGACATATCATTGGAATTTAGCAGTTACCACCAAATACAATCTGGGAACATGGCATGATGATGATTATTCAGATTATATATAATGATGCATCTTAACAGTTTCAGTATATTTAGGTACCTATTCTCATGTAAATTTTGGCATTAGCTACATTTAAAGAGACAACATAGTTTTAAAATTTAGATAAATGGAGCAGTAAAATTAGGTTACTTTCACTAGAAACCTTTTTATGACAAAAGTCACTTTTCTTTGACGGAGGTCACTTTTCTTTGACGGAGGTCACTTTTCTTTGACGGAGGTCACTTTTCTTTGACTGAGGTTACTTTTCTTTGACTGAGGTCACTTTTCTTTGACTGAGGTCACTTTTCTTTGACTGAGGTCACTTTTCTTCGACTGAGGTCACTCTTCTATTACTGAGGTCACTTTTCTCTGACGGAGGTTACTTCTCTTTGACGGAGGTCACTTCTCTTTGCCGGAGGTCACTTCTCTCTGACGGGAGTCACTTCTCTTTGACGGAGGTCACTTCTCTTTGACGGAGGTCACTTCTCTTTGACGGAGGTCACTTCTCTTTGACGGAGGTCACTTCTCTTTGACGGAGGTCACTTTTCTTTGACGGAGGTCACTTTTCTTTGACGGAGGTCACTTTTTTTGACGGAGGTCATTTCTCTTTGACGGAGGTCACTTTTTTTGACGGAGGTCACTTTTTTTTGACGGAATTCACTTTTTTTGACGGAACTCACTTTTCTTTGACGGAGGTCACTTTTCTTTGACGGAGGTCACTTTTCTTTGACGGAGGTCACTTTTCTTTGACGGAGGTCACTTTTCTTTGACGGAGGTCACTTTTCATTGACGGAGGTCACTTTTCATTGACGGAGATCACTTTTCTTTAACGGAGGTCACTTTTCTTTGACTGTGGTCACTTTTCTTCCATGTTACAGACCAGTTTGCAAAACATGCACAATCAGTCTTCAGATATTTGATTTTTGGAGCAATTTCTCCAAAGATTTTTAAATATATCCAAAATGGCAATAAATCTCAAAATACTCTCCAATAATTACATTCAAACATTGGAATTAATCAGGAAATTGTCACCAGATAATTCAGGACACTAATTTCAAGGCCATAATAGTCACCGGATAAACTTCACAATTTCATGCATATTTTGCAGACAGTATTACAGAGTATGACAGTTAAAGCCGATTAATTGGCTTAAATTTCTAAAGGTCAAAACTCAGATGTGTCTAATTGGCTTTTAAATTTTTAATTAATATATATGTTCCCATGATAATTTTGGCTTGAAATCTTCAAAAAATGAGCCAAAATGGCTTGGCTTAGAATCTTTATGAAATTATGGCTCAAAAATTGACTTACAATTTTCCAACCTCTGAAAGATGGCTTTTATTCGACAGGTGTCACTTTTTTTGACGCAGGAGGTCACTTTTTTGACGCAGGAGGTCACTTGTTTGACGCAGGAGGTCACTTTTTTTGACGCAGAAGGTCACTTTTTTTGCCGCAGGAGGTCACTTTTTTTGCCGCAGGAAGTCACTTATTTTGCCGCAGGAAGTCATCTTTTTTGCTGCAAGAGGTCACTTTTTTTGCCGCAAGAGACTTTTTTTTTGCCGCAAGAGACTTTTTTTTGCTGCAAGAGACTTTTTTTGCCGCACGAGACTTTTTTTGCCGCAAGAGACTTTTTTTGCCGCAAGAGACTTTTTTTGCCGCAAGAGACTTTTTTTGCCGCAAGAGATTTTTTTGCCGCAAGAGACTTTTTTTGCCGCAAGAGACTTTTTTTGCCGCAAGAGACTTTTTTTGCCGCAAGAGACTTTTCTTGCCGCAAGAAATTTTTTTGACGCAAGAGACAAGTGTATTCTCCTATTAGAATTTGAAGTAAAGCATTGAGTAGAAAAATAGTTCTTAAATCATAGTTCAGAGATGGTTCTGTAATTTGATCATGGTGGCCTTACTTAGAAAATGATGCTGGGTGGTTATTATATTCTATATTATTCAGAGTCAAAATCCAGTGTCATTATCTTGAGTCGTTTGACCAATGAAATATTTTTCAAAGTATCTCAAATGGTCAGATAATCTAAGAAACTTTGATAGATATTTGAATTTAAAGCATATTTTTCCTATATTGTCATGCTAAAACTCAATGTTTAGGACTTTAAATAGAAATTTAATTTTTATTGCATAGTATGGAAGTGGCTAATATCACTCCTATTTATTTAGATAACTGGTGTTCTATCAGTTATCTAACTATATTCTTGAACGGACGCGAGGTGTCCTGACCCGCTCTCTCTGTTTATTTACATAGCGTGTTTTAGACAGTCTAGCACCTTGTCTAGAGAAATTTTATTTGTGAGTAAGTGCTAATATAGTGAATGCAAGCTTAGTAACTGTCTCAGTGCACTAACCCTATTGAGTTATCTGATCTTGAGAATTGTTTATATTGGGTCTGAAGGAAAAACTCTAACAACAATCATTTCACTTGTGTCTAATGCAAAGATGCCTAAACCTACGGCCAAGAAATCCGAAAAGACAATTAATGATTCCTCCATGGATTCTGATTTAGATGCAGCTGGACTTTCTGAAGATGGAAAAATCCTTTTATCTTTGTTGTCAAGAAAACTGGAGGAAACAATGGAGAGATTGTGGTCGGCGAAGTTCAGGGAGTTGATGAAGAATCTACAAACTAGCAAGAGTAAAATTGAGAAACTAGAGAGTGAGAATGTTGACCTGAGGAGAGATTTGAATAGTCTGGAGGAGATGATAGATAATATTGAAAGTCAGTATCGTTGTAATGATATCATCTTAACAGGCGATGCAGTGCCTATGGTAACCGTCGGTGAAAATACTTCAGCAATATGCATTGATCTCCTCAGATCAAAAATGAATTATGAACTTTCATCAAACAACATCGTTGCTGCCTACAGAATAGGTGCAAAACCTTTAACCCAAAAACCAGACAAAAGAAACATAATGAACAAGTTGTTGAAACAGGAAATTAAGATTGAACTAATCAAATCCTGCCGTTCATCAAAGCCAGTTGGGTTATACATAAGAGAAAACTTAACGCCAACTAGATCGTCCATACATTATGTACTTAGACAAGTTAAGAAACGCACTAGTAGAATTGATTATTGTGGCACTATGAGTGGTAGAGTTTTCATATGGATGAAGCCTCGGGATGGACTACAAGGAAACAACAGGAAGGTTTTTATTAACAGTTTGTCTACATTGGGAAAACTTTGTAATGAGGAGTTGGGCGTTGATCCCACAGAGTTTCTCAGACAGGAGAAAAGATGACTTCTGAAACAGATGAAGCTATTTGGGCAGGGGAGGTGGAGTGTCTTGTTTGTCATGTATCGCACGTTTTCATTTTATTGGAAAGGTGTTAAACAGTGTTTATCTAGAATTATTAATTTTTGTAGACGGAAGTATGGTAAATCATACTTCCTTGATCTGCATTTATTTTGGGTTTGGAAATTGTATATTGTACATGCATGATGCTCGCTCTTCCTTGCTGGTACATTCCCTGCCCCCTGTCTCTGATGTTTTGGCCATCATCCTGTCCTGGACTATAGCCCACTCCTCCCTCCTGCCTGATGTTTTACCTCCCCCAATAGCTGGTGGGTACTCGCCTCTCCTGCTGAATGCTCCGCCCCTCCCTCCCACCTGTTGCTGATGTGTACAATGGTTAACCTGTCTGGTTAACTGCACGCCCCTCCCACCTGAAGTTCTGCCCCCCTCTATGGTTGCTGGACACTCGCTCCTTCTGCTTGATGCTTTGACAGCCCCTCCCTACGTTCTGAAGTATTTTACTGGTTGGCAACTTCTGTCACCTACCTGCCACGTTACCTTTTCGTTGTTTAGCTCATCCATGCTTCTTTATCTTTGTATACGCTGTCCTTCCTCATGTGAATAGTGATGATGATTTGGATGTTTCCGACCATTTTTTTGAGATGGATCCAGAAATAAACCACTTTTATGATCTGTATCCTGACCTAAATGGTGATTTTTCATGTAGATACTATGATTATGAGAGTTTTAATTCAAATGTTGTGAAAAATCATAAAGACCTTAGCATTTTTCATGTTAATATTTGCTCCCTCTTAAATAAACATGATGATTTATGTAATTTGTTGAGTATGCTGGATCAATGTCAGTTTGATGTCTTGTGTTTAACGGAGACGTGGCTTAATGTAAATGACCCGTTAGAGATGTTCAATGTACCAGGATATTCACCATTCCACCTACACCGAGACGGTAGAGGAGGGGGTGTCAGTCTTTATGTTAGGTCATGTTTTTCTTCACTAAAACTTGAACAATTATGTTTTGTTGGTAGCGACATAGAATGTATTTTTGTTCATTGTGTTTTGAATGATAGAAAGGTTGTCGTGGGTGGTGTTTATAGACCTCCTGCGGGTAATATGGAGTTTTTTTTGGGTAAAATTTATGAATTGCTCTCCTCTCTGCCAACCTATAATGAATGCATCATTGCTGGTGATTTCAATGTAAATTTGCTCAATTCAGTGAATGATGTCTCGTTGAATTTTATGAATACTATGAACTCTTACTCACTTATCCCAACAATCACTAAACCGACTAGGATTAATGTCAACTCCAGTACCCTAATTGATAATATATTCATTACTAGACCTGATAGCTTTATAGCAGGTTATTTAATTTGTTCATTGTCGGATCACTTTGCTAATTTTTTAATTTTGAGGGATTTTTTTAATACTCTTAGCCCCATTAATACAAATCATACTCATTCATATAGGCTGATTAATGATATTTCTCTATCTAACCTGTACAATAATATTAGTATGCATAATTTCACTACCATTGTTGAATGTAATAATGTTGACGTCGCAATTAAAGATCTATATAGAGTTATTTTGCACTATTATGATACTAATTGCGCTATAAAGACGAAAACAGTTTCATATAAATCTAGATTGAAACCATGGATATCCAATGACATCCTCGCAGATATAAGGAGAAGGCAATCATTTGATTTGTTATGCAAGCAGGGTAGAATGTCCAGGGATGTTTTTAGGAGATTTAGAAATTATGTAACTTTAAGAATACGAGCTGCTAAAAAAATCTATTATGAGAGAAAATTTAATGAATGTAAAGGTAATCTGAAGGGTACCATGAAGCTGATCAATAGCGTGATAAGACCTGGCCATTCTTTAAGTAAACAATCTATTACGAAAATTTTGGATGGTGACGTTGAATACACTGATCCGTATGATATAGCGGAAAAACTAAATATTGGTTTCTCGACCATTGGTGAGAAAATAGCTGAGTCATGTCCCAATGTGGATAGTAATTTTAGTGATTCATTTTTCTTTCAACCCCTGACTGCCAATGTGGTTCACAAAGTTGTGTTATCACTGAAAGATAAATCTTGTACAGTTGATCATGTTCCAGTACGGGTTTTTAAGTACATATCTGAGATAATCTCACCAATTCTTTCAATTCTAATTTATAGATCTGTAATTAATGGTATATTCCCTGAATCTCTTAAGGTAGCTAGAGTTGTACCTCTGTATAAGAGTGGAGGTCGTGATGATTGTGGTAACTATAGACCTGTGTCAGTTTTGTCAATTATCAGTAAGATATTTGAAAAGGCAGTTCATTTACAGTTGTATAAATATTTTGAAACTAAAGGAATCTTTTCTGCTGATCAGTATGGATTCAGGGCCAATAGGTCTACATCACAATCATGCACGGGCCTCTTGCAATATTTGTATGATAATTTAGATAGGGGTAATAACGTTTTGTCCATTTTCCTCGATTTCAAGAAAGCCTTCGACTCGGTTAACCATGACATTCTGTTGTATAAATTACATCATTATGGAGTGAGAGGTTTTATTTGGAAGTGGCTGAAGTCTTATTTAACTAGTCGTTTCCAGTATGTTAATATAAATAATGCTAATTCTTCTGGAAGAATTGTTACACATGGTGTTCCACAGGGTTCAATTCTGGGTCCATTTCTTTTTCTGGTTATGATAAACGATTTTCCTAACACGTCAACTTCATTTAGGTTTAATTTGTTTGCTGATGACAATACCATAATGTATAGTTTTGATCCAAAGGATTATAGAAATGTAAATGTGGTAGTCAATTATAACCTTGATCAGGTGTATAGTTGGTTATGTTCTAATAAAATCAGGGTAAATGTGAATAAAACTAAATACATCGTATTTTCATATAGAAACAGTATAGAAAACCTCAAATTAAACTAGGACCAGATGTTCTGGAACAAACAGTGAGCACAAAATTTCTTGGGCTATATTTAGATGAGAAACTGAAATTTAAGGTGCATATTGATTATATAGCGAGTAAGATTTCAAAGTTTCTCGGCATACTGAATAGAGTTAAGCATTTTTTGCCAACTACTGTAATGAAAAACTTATATTTCTCATTAATATATCCTTATCTGATATACGCTATTGAATCATGGTTTAGTGCACCCAAGTGCTTTTCTGACAAGATATTCATCCTACAGAAGAGGTGTATAAGGGGGATATATAACTTACCGTATAATACTCATACGGCTCCTTATTTTGAGATGGCAAATCTTTTAACTTTTCCTTGTCTTTACAAGAGGAGTATTTTACTGTACATGTTTAAAACACTCAATACTGGTTATGATTCCAAACTTCTGAATATGCTTGTACGCAATGGTGATGTACCTCGGTTAATACTCGTCATAGAGAGAATTTTGTATTGCCTAGATGTAGGAGAACCATTTCGCAAAATAGTATTTTGTTTAGAGGATCTGAATAGTGGAATGGGCTCTCGGTAGATGTGAGGAAGACTAAATCGTTATCAACCTTCAAAAAGTGTGTCAGTGATATGTACTGTGGCCTGTAGTGTGATGTCATATAATTTAATAATTATTATATGTAAGCGTATCTCGTAAGCAGCATTGTATTGTAGTTGTGTTTCTTGAACTGTTTTTGATTTTTTTGTCTTCCCATTATCCTGTTTCTCTGTCTGTTTTGTGCATTAGATCCTTTAATAAGTTTCACACGTTGAAACTATCAATTTGTAAATGTATTTTTATTCATTTATTAGATAGGTTGCCCTAAAAGCCATTGAGCTTAAAGGGCCGTGGAAATAAATAAAATTTAAATATGCTTATTTTGTGTATTTTTTTTTATGTTTTAGAATGCCTTAGTGTATTGTATTGCTTTTTTTTCTTCTTTCTTTCTTCACGAATAAATTGTTTCATTGTTTCATTGTTCCATTGTGTAAATTTTCATATATTTATACTGAGTGTGATCATTATTAAAAAATTATACATAGCTAACTCAAATTGTGAGTTGTTTAATGTAATCTGTATTCCTCCCTCTGGATATTGTTACTAACTAGGCTATTTTTATATATGTTGTTGAATTTGTTTGTTATATATGTCAAAACTAATGTTTTTCTTTTCAGGAATATAATTTGTTCAATACATTCCAAAAGGAAAATAGTTTGAGAAAAAGTTTGAGAAAATTTGTATGTATCAAACAATCAAGGATATTCAGTTCAAACTATGTATAACATGTCGTTAGATGATGAAGAGGACATGATGCTATTCAGTATGAAGTATTAGGTAAGTTCAGCTCTCTTTTCAATCTTAATAAAATAATTGACACAATGGAATTTACTAGAGATGCACCGATACCATATTGGTAACTGATACCAGTACCAAGTCCAATACCAGTTATTTTTTTAAAGTATGATATTCAAGCCAAAGACACCAAAAATATTAGTTCTAGGTAGGTATCTGTGGTTAAATTTACCACTAATTTATAAAGTTTACATTTACCTAGGTCTTTAGGATCTTCATGATATAGGATTGTTGCATAGGTGTTTATACAAGTATACTACCTAGCTAATACCTATGTAATATTGCATCCTAACGCCATAGCAATATAACAATCCATTGTCTAATATTAGAAGTAAACTCTACAAGTGATACTTGCTCAGTGTAATACTTATGAATTTCATTTGTTAGAAAATTTTTGTGTTATTGCAATTAGCTAAAGTGTACCTAGTTTTGAACTACAGTGTGCCTAGTTAGCTTTGAACTACACTGTTCCTAGTTTTGAACTACAGTATGCCTAGTTTTGAACTACAGTGTGCCTAGTTTTGAACTACAGTGTGCCTAGTTTTGAACTACAGTGTGCCTAGTTAGCTTTAAACTACAGTGTGCCTAGTTTTGAACTACAGTGTGCCTAGTTTTGAACTATAGTGTGCTTAGTTTTGAACTACAGTGTGCCTAGTTTTGAACTACAGTGTGCCTAGTTTTGAACTATAGTGTGCCTAGTTTTGAACTACAGTGTGCCTAGTTTTGAACTACAGTGTGCCTAGTTTTGAACTACAGTGTGCTAGTTAGCTTTGAACTACAGTGGGCTTAGTTAGCTTTGAACTACAGTGTGCATAGTTAGCTTTGAACTACAATGTGCCTAGTTAGCTTTGAACTACAATGTGCCTAGTTAGCTTTGAACTACAGTGTGCCTAGTTAGCTTTGAACTACAGTGTGCCTAGTTAGCTTTGAACTACAGTGTGCCTAGTTAGCTTTGAACTACAGTGTTCCTAGTTAGCTTTGAACTACAGTGTGCCTAGTTAGCTTTGAACTAAAGTGTGCCTAGTTAGCTTTGAACTACAGTGTGCCTAGTTAGCTTTGAACTACAGTGTGCCTAGTTAGCTTTGAACTACAGTGTGCCAAGTTAGTTTTGAACTACAGTGTGCCTAGTTAGCTTTGAACTACAGTGTGCTTAGTTAGCTTTGAACTACAGTGTGCCTAGTTAGCTTTGAACTACAGTGTGCCTAGTTAGCTTTGAACTACAATGTGCCTAGTTAGCTTTGAACTACAGTGTGCTTAGTTAGCTTTGAACTACAGTGTGCCTAGTTAGCTTTGAACTAAAGTGTGCCTAGTTAGCCTTGAACTACAGTGTGCCTAGTTAGCTTTGAACTACAGTGTGCCTAGTTAGCTTTGAACTACAGTGTGCCAAGTTAGTTTTGAACTACAGTGTGCCTAGTTAGCTTTGAACTACAGTGTGCTTAGTTAGCTTTGAACTACAGTGTGCCTAGTTAGCTTTGAACTACAGTGTGTCTAGTTAGCTTTGAACTACAGTGTGCCTAGATAGCTTTGAACTACAGTGTGCCTAGTTAGCTTTGAACTACAGTGTGCCTAGATAGCTTTGAACTGCAATGTGCCTAGTTAGCTTTGAACTACAGTGTGCCTAGTTAGCTTTGAACTACAGTGTGCCTAGTTAGCTTCGAACTGCAGTGTGCCTAGTTAGCTTTGAACTACAGTGTGCCTAGTTAGCTTTGAACTACAGTGTGCCTAGTTAGCTTTGAACTGCAGTGTGCCTAGCTAACTTTGAACTGCAGTGTGCCTAGCTAACTTTGAACTGCAGTGTGCCTAGTTAGCTTTGAACTGCAGTGTGCCTAGCAAACTTTGAACTGCAGTGTGCCTAGCTAACTTTGAACTGCAGTGTACCTAGTTAGTTTTGAACTGCAGTGTACCTAGTTAGTTTTGAACTGCAGTGTACCTAGTTAGTTTTGAACTGCAGTGTACCTAGTTAGTTTTGAACTGTAGTGTACCTAGTCAGTTTTGAACTGCAGTGTACCTAGTTAAATTTGAACTGCAGTGTACCTAGTTAAATTTGAACTGCAGAGTACCTAGTTAGTTTTGAACTGCAGTGTACTTAGTTAGTTTTGAAGTGCAGTGAACCTAGTTAGTTTTGATGTGCAGTGAACCTAGTTAGTTTTGATGTGCAGTGTACTTAGTTAGTTTTGATGTGCAGTGTACCTAGTTAGTTTTGATGTGCAGTGTACCTAGTTGGTTTTGATGTGCAGTGTACCTTGTTGGTTTTGAAGTGCAGTGTACCTAGTTGTTTTTGATATGCAGTGAACCTAGTTAATTTTGATGTGGAGTAGACCTAGTTAGCTTTGAAGTGCGGGGTACCTAGTTAGCTTTGAAGTGCGGGGTACCTAGTTAGTTTTGAAGCACGGTGAACCTAGTTAGTTTTGATGTGCAGTGTACCTAGTTATTTTTGAAGTGCGGGGTACCTAGTTAGTTTTGAAGTACGGTGTACCTAGTTAGTTTTGAATTATTATTATTCATCTGTTGATTAATTGCAACAATATCAGCTGTCTAGTTGAACATTAATTTACTATTTTAAGCACGAAATGTGAATTCAGTGAATTGATTAATAATTATTGTTTCCATTTTCAGAAACACTGTCCGGACCCGATTTCAAACCAGTTCATAAAACCATTGGAATCTCCTTATAGAATTCTGGCGATTGGGATGGACATAGAGGAAGGGGCATACGCTCCCACACCTGAGCACTCTACATAACGAGGAATGGATGACCTACACCCCAGAGGAACACGTTATCAAAGTTGGCGACCTAATCTCTTACTTTTCTTCCAATTTATATTTGTAAGTATGGTTACATTTTTTATTAGTAGTAACAAGTGATACTCATTTTACAAACTTTGGCAATCAGTTAGAAAGAAAAATATATAAGTAAGATTTACAATGTATAGCTTAAGTTTACCAATAAATAAATTTATAGCTATCTACTTTCTTTTATAACCTTACCACTACTCTTTACAGTCCATTATATCGTAAATGGAGAAGGAGATGTGTCCCTTCAGCCCCGAACTGTTGTAATTTGGAAAGGTATTATTTTACCATGTCTTATTTTTTTAACGCTACTTGCAGTTTTGGAGAATAGCGCTAAGGTTATATTCATCAACTGCGATGTCTTGGATTTTTGTATTAGGAAGGCTTCATTTCCCATCACCTCTTCATTTTCCTATTCATATTTTGTGTGAAGTAGGCTCGTAGGCTTCATCTCCTTCCATCCACCATCGCCACAGTTGCTTGTGACCCTTTTCGTCACAATCCTTGGTAAGTGACAGCATTCACGGAGAAGATTTTTTTCCATTCATTAGTATTGTCACTGATTGGTGGTAGGCCTTATTGTTTATAGAGCCACTTTTCTTTCTGACTGATTCTTCCAGTCCCTTATATTTAATTTCCTTTTGATGTAGCTAAACTATATGGTCTTTTTGTTCCGAAACAGACATTTAGCCCCTACTAAATAAATTTATCCCTAACTTGAAACGTCAATCATATTAATTCAACTAACTATTTAGACATCATGATCATTTTGTACCCTCATGGTAGATATTGACTGGAATATTGATGCCGATCAATAACGTCGCATTCATAATATAAAGTATATATGCGTTTAACGCGTCATATTTTATAGTATGAATGTGTGCGTTCATATTCAGCGCAGTATTAGCGCAGTCAATATCTGCCATGAGGGTATTTTTTATCTAGTGTTTCACGCGTGGCCACGGACGCTACGCGGTCGCGCATTAGTAGTTAGGATGCGCGTGTCAGCAGTTTGGGGTAGCGCTCAAGTGTAGTTCAGTGCAGTGGGGGGACGACAAATGAGGTCCCCAAAAGCGGACAAAAATGCTCTGTCGCGGCCCTATCGCGGCCTTCTGCCTGCCGTGATTCCGGCCCTGCGCGCCCCCTCCGCTGCCCCTATCCTGCACCGAATTTTAACTGGGTTGTGTGGCTTAAGAGACTATAGTGAGACAAGTTTGAACCTTACATGGCTCACAATAGCTTTCTATCAATAATTTTAAATTAAGCTGTTAAAATCCAAATTATTGAAAAGTGAATCAGTTGTTAGACTCGTGAGGATATTCATTTGCTGAGAAATTAGTTTTAAAATATATGCTGTTACGATTATTTTCCCCAATTTTAATTCCATAAGGTTGAATTTCTATTCAATTAACTAATCAACATAATTAACACAATTTACTTCATAAACGTGTGTTTAATGAACCAAATCTAAATTATTTACTTTTTTTCTGAAATTAATATACTCAATTATTAATTTATTATACAATAAATGCTAACATAATTAGAAATCGAATAATTACAAAATTTCTATTATTTAATTAGTTTTAAATTCATCTGACACTTACAGTAGCGAGCATAAGTTAAGGGACAGTGAAAAAAGTTGAACATTTTGGTTTATTGCAAAGAAACTAGTCTACGAAAATACGCGAAACTTAACAACTATAAAGATACACATACTGTGAGTGTTTGCTAGAAATATTAGCAAAATGGAAAGAATCTTTACCTAAATATTCAACAATTGCCATCAGAGACCAAAAAGAACACTGAGTAAGAGTTAAGGAACAGTTGTTATTGCAATAGCCATTGGCTAATTAGATATACAAAATTAATATTTTGTAAAGTCTTTTATTTTTGATGACCTCGTTGCATCGATTATTACAGGAATCAACAAATTTTTAGCAGAATTATGGAGTTATTATGTCACTCTTCTTTCAGGAATCACCACAGTTAATACTAATTTTTCTGAATTGAGTTCTTGAGCACAATCACCAATTACCTTCCAAATGTTTTCAATTGGGTTCAATTCGGGGCTCTGAGCAGGCCAGCTTTTAAGAGAAACTCATTTACTTTCTATGTATGCTTTCACAGATTTAGCCATGTAAGAAGGAGAATTTTCTTGCATCAAAAAGCGTGGTTGAGTATCAAATGATTGCGAAAATGGAATTCAATGGTGGATGAGAAGTTGCGTATACATTGCAGCATTGACCACTCTATGCACACGAACAATTGGGCCTGTTCCCGCTGCAGAGATGATGCCCCAGACCATCATGCTGTAGTCTTTAAGTTTCAGTTTGCTTTACGAACTCGAGGTACAGGTCTTCACCGACATTACCTCGAACGTGCTTTCTGCTGTTACTTTCGATCACAGATTCGTCGCTGAAATCAACCATGGACCACTGCACCTTCGACAAAACGACATGCTCCTTGGCAAACTGCAGCCTTACAGTTTGGTTCTTTTTCGATATCACAGGCTTCGATACAGCATCCAAGCTTTTAATCCTACTCTGTTCAAACTTCTATTAACTTTGAATCTGGACACATTGAGATTATGCGTTTCACTCATTTTGCGAAAATTACCTGCAGTAGTCTTGAAACAGTCCTTAAAGCACAGTCTCACCATGGCACGATCCTTTCTGGGGGTAGTTTTTGATGGTCTTCCTGATTCTCGTTTTGTAATAATTGAAGCACACTCTTTAAAAACGATTAACATTGTGATGCACAACACTCTTAGATCTTTATATGATGCTATTAATTTCAGAAAGTGACTTTTCATCCTTGTGATGGTGAAAAATAGGGGTTTTTCACAGAGAGATACTTTTTTCCGAGAAGCAGGTGTAATGGCGGCGATAGTTTTGTTAGTTTGATTTGTCTTTACTGGTTAAACCTGTATACTGTAAAGATGGATAAGATGAGGAATAAATCTGTATATGTTATGAATAGACTTGAGAGCATAGTTAAACTTAGTAATACTGTTCCTATCACCTTTAAATTCTGTAATGGATTTAAGAATCCAGAAGATTTTATGACAAGAGAATTGCCGTACAAACTGCTAATCAGGTCGATTTTCCATACTGGTGCTGACTTTCTACAAACTGATGGTCCTAATGTTGAAACTGTGCTATATCTAACTATTCCAAATCCTAGTTACAGTGGGGGTTCTGAGGACATTCTGGCTGACGAAGAGAGACGTACTAGGAGCCTGTTGCCTCGTCATGCTGCGGTGGATGAAGTTTCCTCTGTGAATCCTGATGCCTCAACTACCTGGTGTCTGATCATGCTATGGTGCCTGATGTTTCCACTTGGAGACTTATTTCTTCCTCTGATGTGGCTGATGTGAGAGTAGATTCTGCAGCTGCAGTCCAAACTACTTTACCTGTTCAGGACTGTGCAGCAAGTGATAGGGTAAGATCTGATCTGATAGACTACTCTAAATTTTCCACTTGGAGGGTTAAGAGGTAAAGTTGGGTAACTACGATCCTGTCAGAACTAACCATACTTTACCTCGCACGTCTAATCTTATATTTACTGAACGGTAAAGCTGGGTAACTCCTGGTAGGTTATACACTCATTTCGCGCATTTAGTGAGTGGTAAACTCGAGTGTGGAGTTACCTAACTTTACCTCAACACCAAATGGTGTGTGCAGTGAAAGGCACACTTGGGTGAGTTTATACACAACTGTGCTTCTAAACAGTATTGTCCTTACGGTGAGATGTAAAGTCGGGAAAGAACAAACCCAACTATGCATTTTACAGGTCTAGTTGATCCAAATGAAATAATATTTGATTCAAGAATGTGAAATTGAATTTGATCTTTATGCAATTGAATTTGATCCATGTGAAATAAATCTTGATCCATGTGAAATAATATTTGATGCAAGTGAAATAATATTTGATGCAAGTGAAATAATATTTGATGCAAGTGAAATAATATTTGATGCAAGTGAAATAATATTTGATGCAAGTGAAATAATATTTGATCCAAGTGAAATATTATTTGATCTAAGAGAAATTATCGAATATTTTATCATTCATATACCTCACATTTTGTGTCTTACAAGAAAAAAGTAACGCTTTTAACATTTAATATATAAAAAATATAATTGTATAATTTATGAGAGATTATGATTGGCCACCATAATCTCTCATTGCTCACCATAATCCTTCATTGCCCACCATAATCTTTCATTGCTCACAATAATCTTTCATTGCTCATCATAATCTTCCATTGCCCACAATAATCCTTCATTGCCCACCATAATCATTCAATGCCCACAATAATCTTACATTACCCACCATGATCTTTCATTGCCAACCATAATATTTCATTGCCCACTATAATCTTTCTTTGTCCACTATAATCCTTCATTACCCACTACAATCCTTCATTATCTACCATAATCTTTCATTGCTCACCATAATCTTCCATTGCCCACCATTACCTTTCATTGCCCACCATAATCATTCATTGCTCACCATAGTTCTTCATTGCCCACCATAATCATTCATTACCCACCATAATCTTCCGTTGCTCACCATAATCTTCCATTTCCAACAATTGTCTTTCATTGCCCACCATAATCATTTATTGCCCACCATAGTTCTTCATTGGCCACCATAATCCTTCATTGCCCACCATAATCCTTCATTGCCCACAATAATATTTTATTTCCTACCATAATCTTTCATTGCCCTTCATAATCTTTCATTGCCCACCATAATCTTTCATTGACAACCATAATCTTTCATTGTAATAATTTTTCATTGCCCACCATAATCATTCATTTCTAAGCATAATCCTTCATTGCCCACCATAATCTTTCATTTCTCACCATAATCCTTCATTGCCCACTATAATCCTTCATTACCCACCATAATCTTTCATTGTCCACTATAATCTTTCTTTGCCCTCCATAATATTTCATTGCCACCATGATCTTTTATTGGCACCATGATCTTTCATTGCCCACCATAATATTTCATTGCCCACCATAATCTTTCTTTGCCCTCCATAATCTTTTTTTCCCCTCATAATCTTTCATTGCCCACCATAATCTTACATTGCCAACTATAATCTTTCATAGCCAACCATAATCTTCCATTGCCCACATAATCTTCCATTGCCCACCATAATCTTCCATTGCCCACCATAACCTTCCATTCATTGCACATCCTAAAATTGTTTCATTGCCAACCATAATAATCTATCATTGCCAAACAAAATAATCTATCATTGCCCACCATAAAAATGTATCATTGTCCACCATAATAATATTAAAAATCCTCCAATTTGTCTATCTATATCTTTCATGCATTATACGTAAAGTTTATTTACATTAAAATCAATTACATACAATTTATTAACATAAATACATACAAATACCTCTTTCCTAGTTCACGTCCTTGAATGAAATAGGGACGTGCACTAGGAAGGGGGTATTTTTAAATTAATTTATCTCAAATTTCATTACATTTCATCTGATTAAAATATATTGCATAAATAGATATTAATTGACAGAAAAATTAGTATATTAACTACAAATACAAATAATACCAAAAAGGAATATTTGAATTTAAAATTCAGCAAATTAAAGAATATAGATTTGGAAAACAAATTGAAATATATATACTCTTGCTTTTTCTTAAAATGATTATCAATATAAGAAAATTATTAATTTATGATTACCCCCTTCTTAGTTTCCGTGAAATTACGGTCAGATGAAATGTTATTCCACAACGTGCAAAAAAGTCTATGGGGAAATCTAACCACATTTAAAAAAAGGTTTTTTCTTTTTTTAAATTTCATTATCATTATTTTTGAGAATGCTAGTTTGATGAAACAGACAATGCAATTGTGGAGTAAAAAACCTGAACAAAATATAAACGAACACCATGGTCAAATAATGAGAGAGAAATAGGGATTTTAATAAAGTTTAAATTTTGCGGGGTTTTTCGTGGGGGGGGGGGGGGTTAAAAGTTAAAATAGTGAGACATTCCCTTTAAAGACGATATTTTCACATTAAAAAGGAAGAGAAAACAAATGAGATAATTCCAAACGTTTGTTAGAAAGTTCGATATCTTAGCAATATTACGATACCAGTTTTGTTCAATTTACTTTAGTAATTAACTGAAGCCTAATTAACCAACTAATATTTCTTGGTAGTCAATTATAACCCAATTAGTGTTGTTGATCCCTGGTTTACTACTACCTGACTATAGTATCTATGTACCTATTTAGTAATTAACAAACTAATGTTGCTAGGGGTTACTATTCACTAGTCCGACGCCCCAATAGTCCGACACTTTAGTAATTTATTACTGATTTAACATAAATATCGGGGCACGTGCCGCCCTCCGAACCCCATTGTCAAGTCATTAAACAATCATGAAGTGTGCCGTACAACAAACTACAGATACAACAAACTACATTAAATGATGAAATACAATGAGGGAATAAATAAATAATAAATATATATAGAACTAAAGTAATATGAAAGAGTGATATTAAATTTTAAAAAAGAAAGAAATTAAAAATTATTTTACTATTTAGATTAGTTATTAATTGAGTAAACCTATTTAATCATATTTTTTATTTTAATTGAAAAATAAAAACGAATAATAACACAGAGAGATATAACTGTCGAGTAATTAACTACTCAACTACATTCATACTGTGTATCTTCTATATACCTCAATGACCGAAAATAATTTGAACTTCATTAGGTATAATAATGTTACATAATTTAAAGCGCTATCGGTATAATTTGAAATTAAACAGATCATTAATTTCTTCATAATCACGAGTAAACTAAGTCATAAAATATACATTTTATTTGATAGTCAGTCAGTGTTTTAAATGTTGAATATGATAGAGTCAGATAGACATGTGGTTGGTTTACTAAACGCAAGTCCACCCCAAATGACTGTATAAGAACAAACCTATTTACAAATATTCAAGCTTTGAATGACCAGAAACTAATACAAAGAATTACATAAGATGTTACCACGAATGTATAGTATATATTTGTAAATAAAATAACAGTTTATAAAGAAATAGAAGTACACAGTTAAAAACATTATTTTTTCTCTCTGTAATCATTTACCGCCAAATTATTTTCCACAAATCTGTATATCCCTATATACTATATAGTATTATTATACGTTCACACGCACCGTCCCATCATCTCACTCCCCCCCAACCCCCCCCCCCCTATCAGTAGCTTTTAGTTTTAGCTACCTACCGAAATGTTTACCAAATTATTGAGCCTAGAACTGCAAAGAGAAGATATACCATTGTCAACTGATAAATCTCTGTATTGTTACAACCAAATTATATTCTAATGTTAAACTAACATATAATTATTATTGGATATGATTATTCTAGAATCTAAAGTAATCATGCATTTTCACAACTATGGTCGTTGTTAAAAAAATATTATTGAAATATATAAAATCAAATTCTGGATAAAAAGATGTATTATTGTGACTGTTATTTGAATGACGATTTGTGATATATTGAGTAAATTTTATACCTAATGGTAATTTTACATATAATATGGTTCATACTACCTAGTTTAATTATTCGATTGAGGTATTTGTTATTAAATTTAAATAAATATTGATTAGTTATGTACAATTTGGATAGCAGACTTATTAGGGTAAGTTCCAAGTTATCGAACAGTTTCATTTTCGAGCACGTAAAAATATCTTATAATTATTATTCTATACTCATATTAACCTTTTTTACTTTTTCGTAAAACTAGAACCGTTCGATAACTCGGAACTTACCCTATAGATAGGTATGATTTATTTGGTTGTTTTAGTAACGTGGTACCTAGCAACATACAGTCTTTTTGTTAAAACTTATAGGAAACGTAACAATGTTCGGATACCCATAGTTCTCGGAAAGTGAATTTTCTACAACATAACTAGATAGTTAGTAGTAAACTAAGAAATGCTTTATGTTTTCGGTTATATTACTATAAATAATGTAATTATTGAGTTGAGGATTTCATTACTATGATAATAGTGAAATATTGTTGTAACTTATAAGTTACAAAGATCTTATCTTCTTTGTAACATATAGATTAAATTAAATAATACTAGGTATATAGTACATATCATAGGATATTTCAAAGATTATACTTATCCATTAATTCTCTCTTACTCTCAAGTAAAAGAGAGAGCAAATATTTGTGATTGAGCAATGAGTGCTTCACTTCACTCACTCTATTTGGTGCCTAGAGTGACATAATATAAGGGGGGGGGGGTCGTAAGGGAGGGGGCTAAGGGGGACAGGGGAGAGTAGCGCTATGGTTAGTAGTGGCGGGATGTGTGCTATCCTCCAATAATCTCATTAATAAAATATTTATTTATTTCCTAATAATAATTACCTTGTTGGCAATATATCATGTACATTTAAGTTTATTTCACAACACTGAATCAGTCACAGTTAACATGTACTGCAAATAATGATCATCATACTGTTTTTACTGGATGGCATATTTCTCTATACCTGTAAATAATATAAATCATTCACTGCAATATAATTATTAATTTATGTATATATTTGTTACTAGGCCCTATAAATAAACAAATATATAATTTAATCATTTCCCCTTCAGTCTATTGGTGATACCTAAGTACGTAGTGTCTCAGATGATAGACAGATGATTGACAGTTGTACAACCAGTGACATAAGTCAGGCAGCCAGTGGAAGTGACTGTATTTTCGCGCGCTTGACAAAATTAATACAGTCCACCACTTCACATGAATGACCAATGATTAAAACACTGAAATTAAATCATAGGTGAAAACAAATGTATTTGTATATGTTGTATATAAAATATCAACTTATTTCTTTCTGTGTAATTAACCACTCGTTCTTTTCTCCCCCCACCCCCGATTATAAGTTACACCTCTCCTCGCCCTGTACTTCCCCCCTAAATCACAAATTACCTTCAAGAGTAATGCAATGGAACTGTAGAGAAAACCTTCTTATGTAACAAAACGTTACTGAATTTTTTTTACTCATCTTGTAATGTATCATAGAATGAATTATTTTATTACTAGGTTCTGATATTAACTTATCTTATCACCTTCGCAGATTGCAGAAGGTTACACTTTAGGCAGTATTTATTTATTTGTAATCATGCTAGGTTCTCGCATAACTCAAAAAGGTTTCAATCAAATTGCCTGAAATTTTTATAGGTGTTTGTCATTATCCAGGAACCAGTTGGTTAGATTTTACTGATTGTTACAATAATTAGTAACATTATTTTATTATCATAGTATTCTTTAGTGACACATTTTAGTTAGGCTATATATTTATTGTTATTTGAACATATTATTGATTAGGTAGGTGGGAAAAATAACTTTCATCGTAAAATAAACACTAAATTAACTATCATTGATGACTGACTGTAGGTACTGTAGTACTGGTAGTTGGGACCGGAAGTGATATTTCTTCTACATAGGTAGTTAGGTACTACACCTTTTTGAATTAAATTTAAACATTTTTAAATTAATTTAGAAGAAGTCAAGTTATATTTAAAAAGTTAGAAAAAAAGTAATTCGAGTAATATATGAAATAGTTCAACTTAAAGCTACTCCGTGAATACAATCACTATCCAAGGAATGTGACGAAAAGGGTCACAAGCACCGATGGCTGCACTCACGTATGGAAGAGGAAAATGAAGAGGTGCTACAGTTTTCTGTGTTATTTCTCGTTTTACGTTTTCATTAAAATAAAAATATTTTTTAATTAGATATGCTCCATTAATAAATAATCCTAATAATAATTTTTTTCTTTCATTTTGAGAATTTTATATTCCTTTCTTAGTTTACTTTATTTCTAATATATTTGTATGATGCAATCATTCATTGTATTTCATTATATAATGTTGTTTGTTGTATCCGCTAGTTTGTTGTACTACACATTTCATGATTATTTAATGACCTGTCACGCCCCTACATATACATATATTTGATGTTAAGCAGTAATAAACTGCAAAAGTGTCGGACTGATGTTGGACCAGAGGGGCGTCAAACTAATGGTGTTGTCGAGCCAATGAATAGTAACCCTATGAGTTTAACTAAGACCTCGTAGTTGAAGAGCATAACCCAAGCACTGTCCTCTTAAACTGCAAATAGTTTGAAAAAATGGTAAACATGTAAAAATTAAAAAAATACATAATCCAAATTACAACAGTTCGGGGCCTAAGGGACGCCACCCCCTTCTTTCCCATTCACCAAAGACAGCTAACGTATAGAGCTCTTGGGTGCTAAGTTTTAAAATCACGGTATGTTGCTAGGTACCGAGTTTATTTAGGGAAAACAATCAAATAATTCATACCTATCTATAAGGTAAATTCTGAGTTATCGGACTGTTCCAGATTTACGAATAAGTAGAAGATGTTAAAATGAGAGTTAAATAAATAATTATAATATATTCGCTTCCTTGCTCAAAAATATGGAACCGTTCGATAATTGGAACTTATCCTAATTAGTCAGGTACCTAAAGTGTAAATAACTAATCAATATTATTAAATCCAATTATTTATTTAAATTTACATCTTAATTGAATAACTGAACTATAATAAACAATGAATTCAATCAATCATACCTAAAAATGTTATCATTATCACTCAATATATCACAAATCTTCATTCAAATAACGGTCAAAATAATACATCTTATTATCCACACTATGTGATAAGCCTACCTAATTGGATTTTAATATTAAATTAATGTTTCTTTTAGAAACACAAAAAGTGATGAAACTGTATGATTCTTATAGATAATCAAAATTCATATCCTATAATAATTTTATATGTCAGTTCAATATTATAATATAATTTAAGTATAATAATATACATTCCTATCATTTGACAATGCTAAGTTTTCTGCAGTTCAAGGCTCATAAATAATTTGTTACACATTACGGTAGGTAGCTACTGATAGAGGGGGGGGGGGGGAGATGTGAGATGAATGAGGAGTTCGAGGGGTGGGGGATCTGTACATTAACACTGATATACAGTTTGGGGAAAATAATTTGGCAATAAATGATAACAGAGAGAAAAAATAACCTATTTAACTGTGTACTTCTATTCCTCTATAAATTTATATTTTTTTACAACTAAATACAATACATTTGTGTTAATATATAGTTAAATTTCAGCGTATTAGTCACTGGTCATTCTTCATATCCGTGAATGTGTGTGTACGTATGTTTCTTCTCAGAAGATCACTCACACTAGTGAACTTACATGTTTATTTCTCAATCACTGCCTATCGTATTCAAGATTTAAAACACTGATCGATTGACTGTCAAAGAAAATGTTGACTTTATGACTTAGTATACTAGCTCGTGATTCTAAGGAATTAATATTTATTTTAATTTCATATTATACCGATAGCACTATAAATAGTGTAAAAATATTGAATTTCAAATTATTTTCGGTCATAGAAGTTTATTGAAAGATACAAATGTAGTTGAGTAGTTAGTTACTAGCTAGGTACATAGAAACACTATTTTGGATAGTAGAAATTACCTTGCTACATTAGTTAGTTAATTACTAAATATGTACATAGATACTATAATCAGGTATAAGTAAGTTAGGGACCTACATACACCATTTGTGATATTTTTAGGTACCTAGATGCTATAGTTTGGGGTACGGTCAAGAGCCCCCCTCCCCTCCCCCCTCGGTCACGAGCACCCTCTCCCTCTTTTTTGAATCCTTATTTATCTAGTTAAACAAACGAAGAACTACTTAGATATAAATAACTGAGAGTTGCTAATGTAGTTTGTTGTATCCGCTAGTTTGTTGTACTGCACACTTCATGATTGTTTATTAACCTGGCAGGGGTCTTGACCTAGGGGGCTTACGACCAACAGCCATAGTTTGACAGTCATGAACTGAGTACCTAAGGTCAGGTATCAAGATACACTTGTTGAGTTAACACAAAACAAATTAGATTGTTAGATACACTAGTTGGTTAATCATGAGTTAGTTTCATGATACACTAGTTAAATTAGGTATGTAAAAGTTAGCGCACTCACAAGTTGTGACAGTTACAACTTTCTGTGTTATTTCTTTTTTTTTATTAAGATAAAAATGATTGTTAAATAGATATACTCAATTAAAAAATAATCCAAATAATAAAATAATATTTTTCTTTCGTTTTTTTAAACTTTACATTCTTTTAATCCTTTATAAGTTGACTTTATTTCTAATAGGAATTTGTAAGATGCAATGATCCATTGTATTTCATCATTTAATGTAGCTTGTTGAATCCGCTAGTTTGTTGTACTGCACACTAAATGATTATATAATGACCTGGTAGGGGAATTGAGGGGGGGGGGGGGGGGGGGGTTGGCATATATTTGTTGTTAAATCAGATATAATTTGCAAAAATGTCTGACTAACGTGGCGTCGGACTAAGTAGTAGTCGGACTAATGAGGCCCCGAATTGATGGTGCATCGGACCAATGAATAGTAACCTAAACTAAACTATTACTTATATATTATCAACTTCAAATTTCCTGACCGTATTATTTCGTAAATAGTAATTGCAAATACTCTGTAATCTGTTGGTTCGTAAGTATACATAATATAAATATAATATAAATAATTTCCATCAGTACAAAAAAATTCAAATATTTAAACCAATAGGAAGGTATTCTTCGTCAATTAGTTATTAAGAGATATAATGAAGGGCCACAAGCCAAAGTCTCTTAACCGCAAAAATCGGGTTGCTCAAGGTAAAGTCTCTTAAGCGCTTAGCACCAGTAAAAAACGGTTACAATCTTGATGTGCTAAGCGCTTAACACTCACTTAAAACGGTTGGAGTTAGCAGCAAACAAGAGTCTCTTAACCGCATCTCTTTGCATAGAAAACGAAACGCAGGCATAGAAAACGAAGTTCATATATAGCTAATTTTTGCAATGTTATTTATGGGAAGGTATATATATGTACAATAATTATGGATAATGAATCGTAATAACTTTTCATGTAATAAAAAAGTATAGGTTTAGTCCGGAGAGAATGATTTATTCGATGAAAAGTTTGTAAATTGAATCAGGAATATCAATAAACCATTAGGTATAAAAAATAATATTTTTATTAATTTTAAAACTACATATCTATGTATTTATTATAAACTCATTCATTCCTCTTGAAATATATTTGGAGTAGATGCAGCTTATGCTGTGAATCTGAATATAGTATAAAACACTTAGCGGAACTATTTCTCAAACAATTAAATCTGTTTGAAGATACTGGAATCTACAAACAGTTTTTATACAGGGTTTGAAACTGTGTACCAATCATTACGCTTAGCTTTTGTTTCTCAACCCTTTATTACCGCTTAATTCGGCATGAATTTAAAGACCATCCTATTGTGCCTTAGATCTGTTACACTGTAGAGATTTTAAATTAGAAATACCTATACCTAGTTTAAATTGTAAATCTAGGTCCAAAAACTCATTAATAACATTGAGCTCAAAATATTTTTGTATAACCAAACCTCTTCATCAGGTACCTAAGTCGTCACTCGTCTCTTGATATTTTGAGTTTGAAAATGAACCTGGGGTAAGCCAATCTACATAATTAGGTAGCAAGGTTGGTAGTTTAATTTGTTTCATATCCTGAAGTACTACTTAGGTATGGCTTATAACCTAAATTTACAAAATAGTAGGTAGGTATATAGGTAGCTATTATGCCATGTTTCAGAGTCTGGATAATTGTAGGTACCTAAGCCAATTTTTGAGCCAAAATTTCACAAAAATTCTGAGCTAAGCCAATTCGGCTCATTTTTGTAGATTTCAAGCCAAAATTAACGTGAGAATATAAGAATTAATTCAAAATTGTATACCAATTAGGTCTAGTTACATACCTACTTATCTTAGTATTGACCTTTCGAAATCTTAGACAATTAGTTGGCTTCAACTGACATACGGTCATACCTACTCTAAAACATGGCTAGTATGTACTATGAATAAATTAGGTTACCTACCGGCTACCTCTCTGAGCTCTCAGACTATAGTTAAGTAGAGAGATACTAGCTCAGTAGGACCCAGTTAATAAACTTTTATATAAACCCCAGCCCAGCCCCCAGGTACTAACTACCTAGTGGCTAGTACCTAATAAAACTTATGATAATCCATGTCACAGAGTAGCTATGTCAGTTAAAGCTGATTAATTGGCTTATATTTTAAAAGGTAAAAATCAGATACCTATTTCTAATTGGCTTAAAATTTTGAATTAATTCCTTTGTTCCAATTTCCAATGTTAATTTTGGCTTGAAATCTTCAAAAAAGAAAAATGAGCCAAATTGGCTTACAATTTACCAGTCTCTGAAATATGGATGATTTGGATGTCCATTCTTGCTATTTTATTTGTGGGTTAATGACAATTATTTGGAGCAAATTAAGAACTTCGGGCCTTCATTGCAAATGTAGAGATCAGTCTGTATTTGGTGCACAAAATTCCACAGACTTTTTCTAAAAAGTTGAAAAAATCCACCAACAATTTCCAAAAATTTGACTGATTTTTCCACTAAAAAGTGAAAATTAATGGTTACATACCTAGGTAGGAATGAAGAGCTAGAAATCCACCGACTTAGCTAGAATCTTATTTTCAAAGAGGGCAAAAATTCACAGACATGTCGGTGGAATTTACCATAAAAAACAGTCTGGTTCAGACAGTAGAGACATTTCTCCCAGTTATTCTTGCCTGAGCAGTCTCTATTTCATGGTAAATTCCACCGACATTTCGGTGGATTTTTTTCCCCTTTGAATATCATAATCTGGCAAAGTCAGTGGATTTTTAGCTATTTATTCCTATATTACCATTAATTTTTGGTGGGAAAATTGGGAAAATGTTGGTGGATCAGCCAAATTATTGGAAAATTATGGTGGATTTTTTCAGCTTTTTCAAAAAGTCAGTGGAATTTTGTGCACCAAATACAGACTGAAATAATAAAACAGACAGACAGAAGTTGAAGTTGCCTCTAGGTAGTCCTACAATTAGTACAATCATACAATGTTTTTAGAGGATAGAATTTATGACAATTTGAGCCTAGCTCAGGCAGTCAGGCTAGCCAAACACCAAAGTAAAATAGTATATCTCTTTGTTTCATAAACTCTCCATTTGTCTCTCCATTTCTTTTCAAAAATTACCAAATTTCTCTCCAAAATGACCAAATTATCATAAAATCTCCCCAAAATAACATTTTAAATGTAGTGTAGCATAAGAGAAAATTAGATATTTCTCTCCATTTGCAATTGAATGGCTCAAAATAACTCAGTCTGGCACAAACTCGCCATTAAAATGGCAAGTTTGCCTCAGTTTGGACATGCTTTATTACCTGGAGGCTGGAGGTTAGCTGGAGTCTTAAATCTTGAAGGGACAAGTAGCTAGAGAGTTTATGAGCATTACTATTTTACCTGGAACTTGAGTAAGTGAAGTAGGTAGAACCTAGTATGAGTGTATTAGTAACCAGTCTGTAAAGTGTGGTAAATGTGTCTCAAAGATTTTCAAATCTGTTTCCAAAATAACCAGACTTCTGCAAAATGTCTCCAATAAAAACGTAAATACATGTAAACAATGGAATTAATTAGGAAAATTAATTATTTTCCCTCAAAATTTGTCTCCAAAGGTCTTCGGCGATATGAATGCGCTTTGCAGACTGGATGACTCAGGATGAGTAGTATCTAATTATCTGTTTCTTGTTTCATTATTTAATATTCATAATGTAGTTAAATTATATACCTAGGTAGGTTTCTAGCCACTATCTGTAATTTTGTAAAAACAACTTGGTATTATAAATTTATGTACCTAATACGGCTAATATCAATATCTAAGCACAGTTGAGGCTGTTATTAATAACTCAAAATTTCAGATATCCTAGCCCATTCTGCATAATGTAGCTTCTTTCAGTGACTTCAGTGTCTCCTGACTTTCAGATATTTTAATTTGATGTGAAGTTGAGCTCATGCTATTAAGCTCTGCTTATCAGCAGATTCCCAGTCAGTTAGCAGAAAATGAGACATTTTTAAGATTTTCTGAAATTCTGTGTGAACAATCTCTAATTTTCTCCTATATTTATATGTAGTTTACTGAGAACAGAAGCCTAAATAGAGGATTTGTTTGAGAACACTTTATAGTTCTCTAATGGCCTGTCTTGGCAGATTCCCAGACTGTACAAACTGGTAAACTGTTCTCCAAGAAATCCTTACCTCTTATTTTGCTTTTTGTTCTCGGCTTAATAATGTAAAATAGTAAAAATACATGTAGCTAAATATAATTAGTATAAGGGGATATGATTATTAATTCATATTAAGGATTGTTGTCACAGAAAATGTTGAGAATGTCCTATATTTTGCAGACTGAGATGCGGGCAGATTCTATCAACTTATCACCATAACATCTTAGTTTTTTCTCCAGCCTTTGAAGAATAGTTAAGACTGATAGGCATTAGCTAAAATTGATTACCTACTACATAGACCAAGAGTATGATAGTATGGGAAATTTTTAACATTTTCTGTACTTACAATGTTTAATTTTCTTATATTTACATGTATTTTACATTTTACTGAGAACAGAAAGCAAGATAGAGGATTTCTTGAACACTTTACCAGTTCTTGTAGTGTGGACTTAGGATACTAGTTATTATTTATTTTAAGTTTTAACCTAGCTACTTACCTAGTCACTTTTTGGTTTCTTTCACTGTTAAATATAATTTTTCCCCTTTGAAAATAATATTCCAGCAACGACGGTGGATTTCTAGCTATTAATTCATATGCTTACTATTAATTCTTATGTTTATCATTAATTAATGTTTACTAATAATTAAATTGGAAATAAGCTATTGGATTTTTTTCAGCTTTTTGAAAATGCAAGTGGGTTCTTGTGCACCAATTACATACTGGGTTATGTTTAAAAGTTTGTTGTTATATTTAATTTCAAATATTTATTTGTGCTTAAATTTGAACTATTTCTTTTAAGCAAATATTGCTATAAATAATAGTCTGAAAACCACTATCAAAAATTATTTAGGCCAACAAATGAATTTTACAGACTGAATACTCTTTATTGTGAAGTTTCCATTAATTTAATTTTATTAAAATATTAAGCTTCTACTAGCTACACCCTATAATAAAAATATTTAAGAACAAAAACTAAAAATTAAACCTTCCTAATTGGGAAAATTAATACTTCAAACTATTGATTATTGACTTTTTGAAGTATGTTTGAATCTGTCATTTGTATGTATTAGGTAAATTATTATTTTTATTGTAAAATATAGATTACAGTGATTAGTTTAATAAAGATATATTTCGTTAAGTAGAACATACCTAAGTAGTGTGTTGTTGAAGTATTGGCTACTAGAAAATAATCAATGGTGCTGTTTGTCAGTGTCTTGCAAAAAGTTCAAAATGATAAAATATAGCTGGTAGTAGCTACCAGCCTAACAGTGCTAACACCACTGCATAACAGGTTACTTAGGCAAATAGGCAGTATTTGCTCCACAGATGGAAATATTTAAAATGGGAATGGAGTGTTGAGGCCCACTTATGAAAATTAGGACTTTACTGATGAATTGATTACTTAACTCCGAAGTTTTGCAGATTTCAAAATATTAAGATTGAATTGATGCAAATTTTATAAAACGAAGTATTTATCCTCCAAAATTCATTTGTTGGACAGCAGAATTTTTCAAATTGGGTCATGACTTGTAACTTGTTGTCAAAGTCTTGATGAGTAATGAGTAAAATTTGAAAGTAGGTTTCATTTCTTTCGTGCCACCCAGTATATTGCAGATTTTTTTAAATAATTTTTTTATTTTTGTGAATCAAATATATATTGATGAGATATTGCATAGCATACTTTATAAATTTGGGTTTAGGAGTTATAAACTTAACATGCTTACAGTAAAACCTATAATATTAGGTAAATAGCCAATTTAATTTGGATAGAACTGGAGTACAAAACTTTGATCCATATTACTAATTGAAGTATAATTATGAGCAAAATACTTAATAAGTCCAGTATTTTCATTTTCAAAAATATATATATTTGGAATTGCTAAAGAATTTCTCTCCATTCTAACATTGAAATGAATTTGAAAATCCTCAGCTAGAGTTAATTTGTAGATTCATGTACATAATAACAGTCTTACCTATTGAAACCAAGTAAAGTAGCTACTTATAATTCCAATTTAATCATTTTTTCACTAAACCCTATCATCGTCTGGGGTATTCTACTATTCCATCTCCACTTTCCTGCAAACTTTGATCTAACATAAGAACTAATTCAGGTAGAAGCTCCATACTTACACCATACTAAGATATTACTTCGATAATGATTTGTACCTATTTTCAATCTTGTATCTCTTATGGTTAATCATTCATTAGCATACCTTTACTAAGAATTAGGGTAATTGCATCGCACTTGTGGGGTAAATAATCGCAGTGATAAAATTCTGACGCTAAATTTAATAAGTTATTGTCTATGAATGTGCGATTGGTTTATCTGTGATTTCATTCAAACTTGCAAATATTTTGCATTGGCTACAGTTATCAAAAAAAGATGTTGTATTTAAATTTCAACTATGAATTAAAACATTTGGAAAATGAAATAGAAAATATGACTACTAAACAATTATTTAGCTTATATTCATAAACTTGAAACTCCTTTTTTGTTTTTGGGTTATGGCGGCAATGGGCCATAATGATATAATTTTTGTGTAGCTACTTACTGGTAGTCAAGAAATTGGTATAAAAATATTCTGAAAAGCTATTCATTTTTGGCTTAAGAATAGGACAGTTGATAATAAAGGTCAACTTAGAGAACAAAAACTTTGAAACCATCTAAAGAAGGAATCTTATGATCTATGCAACCTGTTGAAAATATTTTAAATTTTATGTTTTGATAATTAAATATAGTAGCTATAATTTATCAATATGCTGTGTGTTGTGTGCCATGAACAGTTAAATTTTCTTATCAGTAATATGCTTAGCTAAATTTCTGAACAATTATTCCTTTCAGATAAATCTATCAAGACTTGGAAAAGGACATCTCCTGATACTTCACCCTTGGATAACTTGTAGTGTCATCTTGATTTGCTATGTGAGTAGACTTTTCACTGTATTTATATGTTGAAGGTAGCTATAGCTAATTAAAGTATCTTAACTACATAATAATGTGTCTGAAGTTGGCTAATTGATATTAACAATGATTTTTCTCCTAAAAATGTTCAAAAATTGAATATTTTGAATCTTTTTTTTTTTTTTTATCTCTTTGAATGAGAATTTTGTGTTTAATATTTATCAAATGACTGCAGCTAAGTTATCTCACAAATAAATTATGAACATTTTTTTGTAAATTAAGTCAAGTCTCATTATCTAACCAATGTCATAAAATGTTATTATATTGCCAAAGTAGTTTTATTTTGTCATTACAATCAATCTAAATATAGCAAAGAAATTTCTTAATTATCTTGATAAAAGTGAAGATGGAAAACACTATCTAGCTACTGGGAAATGTGTAGTGAGTTTAAACTCGGTAGCTAATTTGATGCGAAAATTAATATTCAGTATAAAGTACCATCCTCTTTTCATCCAAATAATCTTAAAAATATGATATTTTCATTTGAACAACTGATCTGTTTATTTTTTTTAATTTTTATTATGCACAACAGTTTGCTGTTCTAAAGTAAACAGTTTAGTGATGGGAAAGAATAAATAAATATAGAAGTAGGCTATTATGAACTCGAGCATTTAGCTTATGTTTATCACAAAATACTTAGTTGAATATAGCTAGTTAAAAATGTATTTGCATTTACTGTAAATAGAAAAATATTTACATTCAAGCACAGGAAGGTACTCACTACTCACCCTATCTATTTTAAAATGATTTATCATATTTTTATATAACAGAGCAGAACAAATCTATTTTAAAGATTGTAGTAGAATTATATAACAAACTTAATCACAGAGCTCCCTGGCAAATTCTTCAAAAGATAAAAATTATGTAAGATCACCACAGTTAGGTAACTGTTATCCAAATAAATTTTTCCGAACTGAATTTGCTACTTTCTAATGTATCTAACTTTTTAATTTTATGACCTTTTAATGAATGTATTTTATTTTACAGGTGTGCAACTATCCCATGATTGCTCTGCTATGCCTTCAAACATCAGTACTGCCACTGCATACATACATGTGTAGATTGAGTAGATGCTCCTAATTGTAAGTCATCATCATATTGATCTCATGTAGATGTAATTTAAAGTTAATTGATTAATGAGTTATATATATAATTAACTAATTCTAAAACGATTGGTCCAAGATCATGCTTTGGCAACAAATAAACTTAATATATAAAATTAGCTGTATTCTTTAAAATTGAATGTTAATTAGAAGTATTTAAATTTTAAAGTTAGTTCTCAAATTTAAATAAATATGCTATATGCATTAGCTATATCAGAAATACAATAAATATCTATCTAATTTACTGCATTCAAAATAGCTATATAATTGATCAAAAAAATGTAACTAGCTACTATTTATAACTAGCTATCGGAATTTTACAACAAATATAGAATCTTAATAGCATGTTTTTTATTGTTTATATCATTATTAAATTATTAATATTGCATCAATACTCATTTTTAGGTACCTCTTCAATTGACCCCAGGAGCTCCATCCTGAAGCTGTCGATGGTTAATGGATGAAAAAGGGAGAGGCCTCGCTTGGGTTCCAAACTGTTTTGGATTTCTATGTTCATCATTTTTTAACGCTACTTGCAGTTTTAGAGAAAAGCGCTAGGGTTATGATCTTCAATTACGATGTTAAATTTTTTAGGTAGACTTCGTTTAGTATCACATTTTCGTTTCCTTTTCCATCCATATGTACAGCCACCGGTGCTTGTGTCCCTTTCAGTCACATTTCTTGGTGTGAAACTTTAATACTTGTATGAAACAAGCTTTTCTGCATCCAAGTGCATTGTCACTAGACTGGTGATAGGTAACATTGTTAATGGAGCCACTTTATTTTCTTAATGTTTCTCAGAGTCGAAGAAGACGTTAAATCCTTCTTTTAAAAATAATAAAGCTGATCATTAAATGATAAATTTCTAGCTCTGTCAATCTGTCTTTTTCTCTATAAAAATTAACTATGATTATTTAATTATGTTGAGCTGCCAGAGGTTCTTTTCTGAAACTGTCTGTGGTGAATGGAAGAGAAGGGGGGTGCCTTCCCTTTGGACCTGAACTGTTGTAATTTGGTTTATAGATTGTTTTTCATATTTTAATGCTACTTGCAGTTTTAGAGGATAACGCTAGGGTTATGCTCTTCAACTACGAGGTCTTAGATTTTGTGTTAGGTAGGCTCGTAGGCTTCATTTACTATCACCTCTTCATTTTCTTCTTCCATCCGTAAGTGCAGTTACCGGTGCTTGTGTTTTTCATCACATTCCTTTGTAAGTGACGGAGGAGCTTTTCTGCATCCATAAGCTTTGTAATAACAGTTGTTTGTATCACTGCTCATGGATCCACTTTCCCTCTTCACTTATGTTTCCAGTCCTTTGTATTTAATTTTCTTTTGACTTTAGTGATATGGCATTTTGTTCTGTAACAGACGTTAAATCTCCTACTAATATAATTTTATTACATTGATTGGTGTCTCTTCAACACTATACTAGTCTAGTTGCTAACAGTTAACTTATGGTATTTTTCTTAATATACATTTTTTATTATTTAGAGTACCTTCATACAGTATTAATAATTAAAAGTACAGCAATAATTATTTACATCCTCTTACCATCGTGTATTTGGTTCGTAATTGTAAGTATATATTCTATTCATTTAGTTTATTCTTTTTCATTTGGAATGTTCTCATGCA
Source organism: Caprella mutica (assembly GCA_947561585.1). NCBI lineage: Eukaryota > Metazoa > Arthropoda > Malacostraca > Amphipoda > Caprellidae > Caprella > Caprella mutica. Next base: position 281,579 of record CANNZV010000015.1, read on the forward strand.
AACTCCTTCATTATTTGTATTATTTTCCTTCATGAAATTTAAAATATATTAATTAAAGTTGTGAAATCTTCATCTGTATTGTCGATACTAATAAAAGTAATATTTGTATGAATATCGCCAGATTTATTTCTTCTATCATTACATAATATTATAGAACTAAGGTCTACAATCATTATTCTGCAAACCGCGTACAATTAGGCTCAGTATATTTATATTATTTGATTTTAATGTTTTTGATACTCTGTGAGCAACAATAGAGCGAATCACTAACCTGACGCTTAGAAAAAAGATTGTACACTCTTTGTTTTGATTTTAAATTTATGAACAAACAATAAGTTTTCGGCTTTTGTTCAATTAAGATATAACTTGTTTCCTTAAGTATATAAACGTTCCTATAATAAGTTTATCCAATTGCATGCCTTCACACGAATAATAAATGGTTATAGTATGCCTAGTTGACAATCAAAACAAATGGTGTACATTCTTTTTCTTTAGACCTAAAATTAGTAAGTCTGAAGTAAAAATAGGTATTGTAGAGTTTTTATTATAAAAATAACAAAAATATGTTATCAAATTTCATGCGGTTTGCAGCAAGATGGTGAGAAGCATCAGCTTCATTGATTAAAACAATAAAAAGATTTGCTTGGAAAGGAAGTGTCCATAGGATGTTAAATTCCGAAATCACAGTTTTTTGTTATTTACCAATCTGTAGTTTACCCACACCAATCCTAAAATATACCTAAACATTACAATTTATAAAGTTTATTTTTGGAAATGTGAAATTTGTCCACTGTTAAATAATCAATACAAATACAGTTTCTTTTGCTGTACAGTACAGATAATTGTTTTGAAGTTATTTGCAATTACTAAAGCAAATGACTAGATTGGAACTGACTACTATAGATTAAAAAATCTATTTATGTTCACTACCATCATTCTACTAAACATTTAATTCAACTAACCTCTCCTGATATTGTGTGTTTAAAAGTATAATGCAATGTTAACAATTATTTAAATATATCACTTTATTAAAAACAAGATAATTAAAGACTTGCATATTGAGCAACAGAAAATGAAAATGTAATTTAAAATTTAAATCTTCAGCAAATAAAGATGTTAAGAAGTGCATAAAAATTAATTAGCAGCTTAAAGATACAGCTTTCATGAAATCGAAATTAAAATGAACTGCTATAATTTACAACATCATGTCAACTTAAATTACGTGATTTATATTATTCTTCATAACCTAAGTGATTTGAAGTAATTATTGCAGGCCTCACAAAATTATTGTTTTTATAGCACAATATATCTACCGCTATTATATAATAAAAATTGGAAACATATTAAATTCCATGAAAATTGTAGAGTCTAATAAAGAACATAAAAAAGAACAAGGTTAATACTTGAGTCTACCCTCGCTCCGTTTTCTATGCAATGAGATGCGGTTAAGAGACTCGTGTTTGCTGCTAACTTCAGCAGCCAAAGCAGAGACTTTGGCTTCTGGCCCTTCTAATGATATTCAAACATTGGTCTAGGTAGCTAACTGAATTAAGTATTTTGTATTGCGTTGCGCTATCAGTGCTCAGTTGTAAAATATTTAATAAATTGACATAGGTAGTGGGTTAAGTTACGAATTATCAGGCAGTTCCACATTTTCGGTCATATATATAATTGGTATCCGGATAATTATCACTAATACCTATTAAAATAAAGAGTATATAATATATTTTATTGGAATGTTTATTGTTTCTCCTTTGTTCGAAAATGTGGAACTGTCCAATACTTCGAAACTTACCCCAGAAAACCATGAATTAGTACACATATTTGATAATGACGTATGGTACAGTATATATATCAGAATAAGTTTTATAAACTACCTTTTTTTATGAAAGATTCATTCATGTAGGTAGTACCTATTCAAATTTGAATGTATTATGAAGCTTATGAAATTGACGTGAAAAAGTGGCACTAACTTACATACAATCAAGTTAAATGTATCGTTAAAATGAGAGTAGTGGAGTAATGGAATGATGAATATATTGAGGTACGTAATACACGTAATAATGAGGATACAAGTACTATTGAAGAAATATAATTTAATTTTTCAGTGTATAGCTCATGTGTGATCTATGTTTAGAGATAAATAATTATTATTGCCTTGTCAAGAAAAAGTTAGTTTTTATTGCAAAAATTGAATACCATCTGACAAACTGTTACCTAGGTAATACTAATATTACTAAACCTCAAAAATTATATCGTACACGCAAAATTGAAAGAAATACAATTTCTTACATATGTACCTAGCTAACTATGAAGCTTATTACTTTACCTGAACCTAATAATAGAATAAAAAACATTGCACATCAACCTAGCTCATTCAAAAATGTAAAGATTATAAATTTCCACAGTTGAAAATAATTTAAAACTTAAATATATTTTCTAATTATAACTTAATATTTAACCACAGCTGGATGCAACACTAATAATTATTATACATATTCTTTTAATCATGAGTATAACGTGCGATTAAATCGTCAGTGAAAGTGACTGTACCAGAACATTCGTACGTACATGTGCTCACGCCTTTAACTGAATTAAAACTAGACACGAATTGCATTTGTTATATACTATTTTGTTATAAATAAATTAGCAGTTAACAAAGAAATATTAGTACATACTTTGATTGTAGATTTGTTTTCTCAGTGTACCTATCATTCACTACCTTTTTCCTTATATATTGTCAACCCCTTCCCCTCCCTTATATTTGTCTTTTGAGCGTATTTATATTATTAATAAATAATAAATACCCACTATCATTTGATACGTAAATAACATTATAATATTGCAGTATTTTTATTTATTATTGGATATTTATCATGCTAGCATTACCATTTATTATTAATCACTTTTTCTTTGCATTACATTAATGAAATTTTGAAACCTAGTTTTCTCAGATACCTAGGTTTAGAATAATCAATATTTCAATGCATCAAAAGATGACTAGTGTCATTGTCACTATGCACTAAACATATTTTAAAAACTTACTGATTCATTGTATTTATATTATTTTTATATTACCTAATTCATTTCTAAATTATCAGTAAATGCAATACGTTATTATTATCTGAACATATCAATGATTAGGTAGATTGAAAATATATATACCTACTGAATCGATTAATTATTGGTTGCTAAATTAGTATCTATAAATGGTTGAATACATCCAGAACCTATAAGTTTTAGTAAATATATCAAAATAGTATTGTAATAATTATAGTTTGATATACAATATATAAATGAGAAATAATAGTGTTTGTATTTTGTTATTCATGAATGAATAACAAGAGGTAGTAATTGTTTTGTGTTCGTGCTTTTAAATTACTTTATGATAAGCAATCAGGTATTAGGTACCAGCTTATAATGTAAATTGAATTATTGCTGATGCTCATTACGTAACTAAGGAGTGTAATTTTTTTTTAAATATATGTACGATTCCAGAATAGTTGGGTATCTATTTACATACCCAACTTCACCTCCTAATCGATGGATAGATCCCCCCCCCCCCTCCGCCTGCCCAGGAGACTGTAGATTATTGAGAGGACAAGTTGGGTAACTACACACACAACTTTACCTAAATATCATTGACTGAATCAGTGAGAGGTGAAGTTGTGGAACAACAGACACTACTTTACCGCAATAGAATACTGATTTTATTTGAGCGGTGTAGTTGGGTGAGAACACACATAGGTACACCGTTTGAGATATTTCCAATTCGTTTAGAAGTACAGTTGGGTAAGAATGCACCTAACTTTACCGTAGAGGAAAAGCTTCATTTCGTGGAGAGCGACACTTCGTAGTTACCCAACTTTACCTCTCTACCCTCCACTTATCAGAATATGCTTCATGTTACTTTTTATGTCCAAAAATTTGTAAATAAGATCTCTAGATTGCCTAAATTAAGTAATGAAGAAATTAAAGCTGAGGCCTTCAATCATTTAATTCGCTCCGAACAAAGAGCTTGTTTTCCTGATATTATTAAATATTTCACTGATGTAAATGTTGTACTGAAAAAATACCTCCTCTTGTAATACAGCTTAACTTGTTTTTAGATGAGAATGGTATTATGAGAGTAAAATTTAAGTTTGGTTGTTACTCTTATCTAAAGTCTGAATTCATTTCTGGGAAGATTATATATCATCTCCATTAAAGTTTCTCTCATTCTAGCGTATGTAGTGTAATTTATGAGCTAAGAGAAAAAATTCTATATTTGCTCCGTGTTTTCTACAGTGAAGAAATGTATTAAGAATTGTATTAATGCAAAAAGCAGAATAATCGACCTGTGAAACTGAATCAGAGCTCATATAGAGATTTTAGAGTCAACCCAGGTAACATTGAACCTTCCCAGAAGATTCCAGGAACGTTCCATTGGAACGTTCCCTGAATGTTCCACTGGAATGTCCCCTGAATGTTCCTTTTCTGACACATTCCAGGAATATTCCAATGGAATCTTCAAAAATATTCCCTTTGGAACATTCCCTGAAGACTCCATTGGGACATTCCTTGAAGACTCCATTGGAACATTCCCTGAAGACTCCATTGGAACATTCTCTGAAGACTCCATTGGAACATTCCCTGAAGACTCCATTGGAATATTCCTTGAAGACTCCATAGGAACATTCCCTGAATACTCCATTGGAACATTCCCTGAAGACTCCATTGGAAAATTCCTTGAAGACTCCTTTGGAACATTCCCCGAAGACTCCATTGGAACATTCCCCGAAGACTCCATTGGAACATTCCCCGAAGACTCCATTGGAACATTCCCCGAAGACTCCATTGGAACATTCCCCGAAGACTCCATTGGAACATTCCCCGAAGACTCCATTGGAACATTCCCTGAAGACTTCTTTGGAACATTACTTGAAGACTCCTTTGGAACAACTTCTGAAGACTCTTTTGGAACATTCTCTGAAAACTTCTTTGGAACATTCTCTGAAGACTCCTTTGGAACATTCTCTGAAGACTCCTTAGGAACATTCTCTGAAAATTCCTTTGGAACACTGTCAGAAGAATCCTTTGGAACAATGTCAGAAGAATCCTATGGAACACTTTCAGAAGACTAAATTAAAACTGTGAATTTATAGTGGGAATGTTAAATGTCACCTGAGTCAAGATGGTAGTAATCTACTATATAAGCTATAGTGAGTCAAGATTTGCTTCGGAATCAATGGTAATATATTTTTACTAATATCTAATGGTTTTACAGTATACTCTCGCATCCTATTTTCAATGACTTTTTCCATCAAGAAAATAGAAAGAAGACATCATGGAAGAGGGTGGAAGTAAAACTAAGCTCTATGCACTACGTCGACTACTCTGATATCACAGGTAACAGTGTCGACCCATCGCACTCTGGCAATATTGCAGAAACCAAAATGAAAATGAACTCAAGGAACTATAGGAAGAAATGACAGACGGTAAAAATAGAGGAATAACAGTTTATAGTAAATAATCACCTAAAAAACAGAAAACATAATAATTGAAAATGTAACCAATAGATTTATTGAAAAACAAATATTGTGCTATTTTTGGATAAAAACTAACTATTCAAATGGATTCTTCATCTATAGTTTAATTAATATAGATTATAGGGAAATGATTAGCGAGTAAGAGGATATTTTATTCAGGTACCTGTCACGTATAGCTGCTCAAATTCCATTACCCTGAAGGCTATAAAAAACGTTTAAAAAATCTATTAAAATACTTGAACAAAAAATCTATATAACTAACTACAAAACTTAATATTTATCTATAACATTCTATCTAACAAAATTTCTAACTTAGACTATATATTTAACTCTTTATTTACAAACGTTCTAAAGCTGCAAGATTAGGATCAGTAGTCTCAAAATTAGGATCTGTAGTCTCAAAATTAGGATCAGTTATCTCAAGATTAGGATCAGTTATCTCAAGATTAGGATCAGTTGTCTCAAGATAACGGGTCAGTTGTCTTAAGATAACTTGTCAGTTGTCTCAAGATAACTTGTCAGTTGTCTCAAGATAACGGGTCAGTTGTCTCAAGATAACGGGTCAGTTGTCTCAAGATAACGGGTCAGTTGTCTCAAGATAACGGGTCAGTTGTCTCAAGATAACGGGTCAGTTGTCTCAAGATAACGGGTCAGTTGTCTCAAGATAACGGGTCAGTTGTCTCAAGATAACGGGTCAGTTGTCTCAAGATAACGGGTCAGTTGTCTCAAGATAACGGGTCAGTTGTCTCAAGATAACGGGTCAGTTGTCTCAAGATAACGGGTCAGTTGTCTCAAGATAACGGGTCAGTTGTCTCAAGATAACGGGTCAGTTGTCTCAAGATAACGGGTCAGTTGTCTCAAGATAACGGGTCAGTTGTCTCAAGATAACGGGTCAGTTGCCTCAAGATAACGGGTCAGTTGTCTCAAGATAAGGGCAAGTTGTCTCAAGATTAGGGCAAGTTGTCTCAAGATTAGGGCAAGTTGTCTCAAGATTAGGGCAAGTTGTCTCAAGATTAGGGCAAGTTGTCTCAAGATTAGGGCAAGTTGTCTCAAGATTAGGGCAAGTTGTCTCAAGATTAGAGCAAGTTGTCTCTAGATTAGGGCAAGTTGACAATGCTCATGGATACAGAAAAGCTACATCGTGAATACAGTCACTTACCAAGGTATATGACGATAAAGGACAAAATTGTCTCCCAATAAAGCCTATACGATCCTGTCTACCTAACACAAAATCTCTAAGACCTCGTAGTTGAAGAGCATATCTCTAGCATTATCCTCTAAGACTGCAAGTAGCGTTAATAAAATTATAAACTTGGTAAAAGTAAAAAAAGACAATCCATAATGAAAATTACAACACGTAAAAACCCAAGAGACGCTACTCTCATTCTCTTCCATTAGCCATATACAGCTTCAGGATAGATCCCTACCAGGCTTATTAAACAAATTGTAAATAGTCATAATTTGAGGTTCACTATTTAGGGTCAGTTACGAATTATCGATATTTCCACATTCTCGATCATAGAAGTAAAAATTATAAAATTGAACGTTTTAGATTGGTGACCAATAAAAATAACGTATACAAAAAGTTATATTAAATATATTCGTTTTATAGGTAGTATAATCGAAAATGTGGAACTGTGCATCAATTTGTAACTTACCCAGCATAGCTGAGTAAATAGTCTCATCGATTACTGAACATGAGACACCAGATTTACCGAATAGAGGGGAAACCTTAGGAAGGGAATAACTTCATTCATTCTTCTCGTCCATTTTCCTGTTCCTCGCACCCACAGTCCGACCACAGAGTAGATCTCTGAAGTTGTAAAGCCATTCTCCTATAAGATGTCCGTCTCAAAGTATCTGTAATTGAAATTGGCTTAGCTATTATTCTGCAAAAATTAAAGTGATGTAGCAGCTGCAAATAAATAGCATTGGATATAATTAAAATAAATTAAGAATAGAATAGACTGTAACCCTATTATTAGTTAAAAGAGCACTAATGCTCTGAAATTAAAATAAAGTATGTATCCATAGATTATTGCATGCAGGATGCATATTAGAAGTAGCATTCGAAAGTTTGGCCTCTAAAAATATTACTAAATTATCTGGAAGATTGAACTATGATTTAAAAAAAAAAAAATCAATTTTTTAGATATTGCTAATTAACTAGATATTATTAATGAATTATTCATAAAAATATAATTACTACAATACTCACCTAGCTTTTTCGATCAAGATTGTCCAAAATATATTAAGATTTCGTATTTTCTGTAGTAGCTACTGTGACATGCTTCCTTATTTCTTTTTTGATTTACATCAGTGAAGAGAACCCAATTTGCTATGAAGTATGAACATCGTTATTCGTCATTTAAGAGTAGAAGAGCTGGAACTGTAAGAGAGGGGTATACAATGAGAGTTTTTGGAAGAATTTTGAGTTTTTGAAAGAATTGAGGATTTGGATGAATTTGGATGAGTTTCTTGAGAGAAAATTTGATCTTCGGACATGCTTGAGTTTTCAAAAAATTTAATGTTTTCGAAAAATTTAATGTTTTCGGAAAATTTAATGTTTTCGGAAAATTTAATGTTTTTGGAAAATATAATGTTTTCGGAAAATTTAATGTTTTCGGAAAATTTAATGTTTTTGGAAAATTTAATGTTTTCGGAAAATTTAATGTTTTCAGAAAATTTAATGTTTTCGGAAAATTTAATGTTTTCGGAAAATTAAATGTTTTCGGAAAATTTAATGCTTTCGGAAAATTTAATGCTTTCGGAAAATTTAATACTTTCGGAAAATTTAATACTTTCGGAAAATTTAATGCTTTCGGAAAATTTAATGTTTTCAGAAAAATTAATGTTTTCGGAAAATTTAATGTTTTCGGAAAATTTAATGTTTTCGGAAAATTTAATGTTTTCGGAAAATTTAATGTTTTCGGAAAATTTAATGTTTTCGGTAAATTTAATGTTTTCGGAAAATTTAAAGTTTTAGGAAAATTTAATGTTTTCGGAAAATTTAATGTTTCAGGAAAATTTAATGTTTTAGGAAAATTAAACGTTTTAGGAAAATTAAATATTTTAGGAAAATTTTCTAGTTTTAGGAAAATTTGGTAGTTTTCGGAAAATTTGGTAGCTTTCGGAAAATTTGGTAGTTATCGGAAAATTTGGTAGTTTTCGGAAAATTTCGGAGTATTTGGAAAATTTTGGAGTATTTGGAAGATATCTAGTACAAGTAAACTGAGTTATATAAAAAAATTCTTGAGCATGATGGATTTATATACCTATGTATTTATAAAAACACAATGCTCTTTATTATGGGGAGGGATAATATTAACAATAGCTATAAATTATAATATATACATTTCAATTCAAATCATGACTCATGCATTACTAGAAATATATTTATCAAAAAGTTGCCCTGAAGTGAGTCAATTCGATCACAGTTATACCTATCAGCAGGTCATTTTTCTAGGTACTCATTCTATCACCTCATTAATTTTTACTTTTATTTTACCTATCAGTTGACAGTAGAAAAAACTATTGGCAAGACTGATGACTTTATAATTTATAGGCATGAATAATGATGAATTGTCATCGCTAACTTGATATTAGGGCAAATTACGAATTATCGGTCAGTTCCACATCTTCGGTCATAGACTCAGAAGAGAAAACGATTTAGGTACATGGGTAGTACCTAACAAGAATTAATTAGCCTAATGTTTAAATAATTTATATCCATGATATGACACCGTTACCATCCATAATACATTAATAAATACAAGAATTCAATAATAATTAATAGTTACCTAGGGTAGGTAAGTTTCGAATAATCTGACAGTTTCACAATCACATTTCCGATTAGGTATATAGTTTTTTCTTATATGACTGAACATGTGAAACCGACCGACAAAGCGTAACTTACCCTACCTATAGTCTAGAGATAGGTAGCTCCTATTATAGTTTTTCATATGATCGAAGATATGGAACTGACCGATAATTCGTAACTAGCCCTAGTACAAAGGTAACTAAGCATACCTAAACAATAATAAAGATAAGCCAATATAACTGTAAGAGAGTAAAATTAATAACATATCTACACATAGGTACGTAACAAGGTAGGTACTATTGCAACATGTATTCATTTTTTCATTGTTTATTAAGATACTAGATTGCTCGAGATCATGTGCCTACGGACCTAATTTAGTAAAACGATATAGGAATTTGATTAAACTATCTATTTAATTTAAATGATACCTAAGTAGTTATACCTATACTTACAGTTAATGATATCAGAGTAGCTCTGTCACAATAGCCAATAAGAATCATCTCTTTGTAGTTTGGTGGTAGCCTGTGTAAATAGTGTAATATTCACTAGCTACTGCTGCAATATGGCTAACTTCCGATTGGGTAGCAGGAAGCCATCTAGCGGACTACAGCTGTTCAATATGGCGCAGACACTTATTTCACGGGCACGTTTTTGAAAGTAAAATCTTTATCATTCTACCTATTTTCAATAGCGTTGAATGTAGCTACTACAATTCTCTAAGTTGAACTGAAAATAATTGTTTTTTCAATAGTATTTGTTCCATATTTGACGAAAGGAGCAAACAATTTCGATTCATTAATTGCACAACAATTCGCTCAACCACTCGCTGTGAAATGGAAAATAGAACTGATCAAGTTTCAACTGTTCCAGTTGAACTTTTACTTGACAGATGCAAATCATGTGCTTAGTGTACGTGACGTCATCAATGCAGTACTATTAAATAGAAAATTAGAGACTTATGTGATTAAATAATAAACTAAATTTATTATTGCATTCATATATTGACCACAAATTAAAATTATTATGATTTGACGCATTTTAGTTACTTTAAATTTGACTTTCGAGTGTTGCTGTGATGACGTCATGCACACTGCAAAACTCAACAAATATCAGAAATGGCTTAGCCTCGCACGGGGTTTAAATATAATTCACAAGATATAAAAAGATGATTTAAACTTTAAGAAATTGATTATCTCATATCGAAAGTTTTTAATATATGATTATAACCATTAACATTACACCAGAATAATAATTTTAATAAATCCTCCTTAATTGTTTTATATATTCATATTCAGTAGAATTTTTTTTATATATTTGTATTCAGTAGTCAACACCCCTTGCAAGTCTAGGTAGCAATAATATTGATTAATTAGAATTCTGAATTAAAAAGACTGAACATAATATTTTCAAACTATCTGCTATAATTTAATGGAATGTTGTGGGAACACTCTTGGATTATCGGATAACACTTTAAATATTACAAATATTATAAATATTACAAATATTACAATATTACAATATTACAAATATTACAAATATTATAAATATTATAAATATTACAAATATTACAATATTACAAATATTACAAATATTACAAATATTATAAATATTATAAATATTACAAATATTATAAATATTACAAATATTACAAATATTACGAATATTACAAATATTCTTATAATTACAAATAATACTTGCAAAGTATTAAAGAAAAAACCTCTGAACATAACTATATGCATACAATATTCTACAATATAATGGAATGTAGAACATTCCTGGATTATCGGTAAAACTTAAAATAATTCTATTGTTTTACCGATAATTCAGGAATGTTCCTTGAACATTCCATTTAATTATAGAAGATTGTTTGAATATGCTAATATTGAGGGAATATTCCTTTGGTACTCAAATGATATACTAAAATGTTAGATTATTATTTAAAGTATCTTCTGATAATCCAGGAATATTCCTTGAAGATTCCATTTACTTGTAGAATATTGTTTGCATCTATACTTATGTTATGGAAATTCTCCTCAAGAAATCCATTTATTTAGTTTAATCATTTAAAGTATTCTCCGATAATCCACGAATATTCCCTAAAAATTCCACTTAATAATTGTAGAATATAGAATAAATAAACTTATATTCAGGGAATATTCCTTGAATACTCAATTGAAATTGTTGATTGTTAGAATTATTTAAAGTATTTTCCTATAATCCAGGAATGTTCCTTAGACATTCCATTATATTGTAGATTATTGTATGCTTCTAGTTATGTTCAGGGAATATTCCTTTAATACTCCTTATAATTATTATAGTTATTTAAAGTATTATCCGATAATCCAAGAGTGTTCCCTAAACATTCCATTAAATTGTTCGAAAATCTTATGTTCTGGGAATATTCCTTGAATACTCCCAGGGAAGAGTTTAATGTTTAGAATTATTTTCAATTTTTCCAATAATCCAGGAATGTTCCTTGGATAATCCATTAAATTGTAGGAGATAGTTCGAAAATCATATGTTCAGGAAATATTCTTTGAATATTCCCAAGGAAGAGATGAATGTTTAGAATTATTTTCACTTTTTCCAATAACCCAGGAATGTTCCCTAAATATTCCATTAAATTGTAGAAAATAGTTTGAAAATGTTATGTTCTTGGAATATTCCTTGAATACTCCCAAGGAAGAGAAGAATGTTTAGAATTATTTAAAGTATTATCCGATAATCCAGGGATGTTCCCAAAACATTTCATTAAATTGTAGAAAATAGGTTGAAAATCTTATGTTCAGGGAATATTCCTTGAATACTCCCAAGGAAGAGATGAATGTTTAGAATTATTTTCAGTTTTCTGATAATCCAGGAATGTTCTCTAAATATTCCATTAAATTGTAGAAGATAGTTCGAAAATCTTACGTTCAGGGAATATTCCTTGAATACTCCCATGGAAGAGATGAATATTTAGATTTATTTTCAGTTTCTCCAATATTCCAGGAATGTTCCCTAAATATTCCATTAAATTGTAGAAGATAGTTCGATTACCATTTGTTTCAGGGAATATTCCTTGAATACTCCCATGGAAGAGATGAATGTTTAGAATTATTTAAAGTATTATCCGATAATCCAGGAATGTTCCCTAAGTATTCCATTAAATTGTAGAAGATAGTTTGAAAATCTTACGTTCAGGGAATATTCCTTGAATACTCCCAAGGAAGATATGGATGTTTAGAATTATTTTCAGTTTATCCAATAATCCAGGAATGTTCCCTAAACTTTCCATTAAATTGTAAAATATAGTTCGAAAATCTTATATTCGGGGAATATTCCTTGAATACTCCAAAGGAAGAGATGAATGTTTAGAATTATTTTCAGTTTTTCCAATAATCCAGGAATGTTCCCTAAATATTCCATTAAATTTTAGAAGATAGTTTGAAAATCTTATGTTCAGGGAATATTCCTTGAATACTCCCAAGGAAGAGAAGAATATTTAGGATTATTTAAAGTATTATCCGATAATCCAGGAATGTTCCCTAAACATTTCATTAAATTGTAGAAGATAGGTTGAAAATCTAATGTTCACGGAATATTCCTTGAATACTCCCTAGGAAGAGATGAATGCTTATAATTATTTAAAGTATTATCCGATAATCCAGGAATGTTCCCTAAACATTCCATTAAATTGTAGAAGATAGTTCGAAAATTTCATGTTCAGGGAATATTCCTTGAATACTCCCATGGAAGAGATGAATGTTTAGGATTATCTTCAATTTTTCCAATATTCCAGGAATGTTCCCTAAATATTTCATTAAATTGTAGAAGATAGTATGAATAAACATATGTTCAGGGAATATCCCTCGAATACTCCATTGAAATACTTTATTGATAGAATTATGTAAAGGTTGGTCAATATTCAGGGAATGTTCCCTGAATATTCCATAAAAGATTCTAAAATGGAATAAATTTACTGATGTTCAGCGAGTATTCCCTGAACATTCATAAAAATGAATTTACATGTTATGAATTTAATGAGCTTGAGGGAACATTCCCTGAATATTCAATTGGAATTATATTCCATTCTTATGTTCCAGGAAGATTCCGGGAGCATCAGTATGGAATGTGGGAATATTGGGGAACATTAAATCCGAATGGAATATTCCAGGAATATTCAAATGTTACCTGGGAACCTCCCTCCCACTTCTTTTTCTTACTCTTTTCCTAGACTACATACGACCATTTATGGTCAAGAGAAACGGTAACAGAGTAAAAGTATACCTCCTTTGTTTTACTTGTCTATTGAGTCGGGCCATTAATTTCGTTTTAAGAAAAGATTTAACTGTTTCTACTTTCTTGAGCGTTTCAGATACATTGATCAAGAGATAATTTCATTGCGGAATTCGTTAATGATGATCGCTCCAGTATCTACTTTCATTTAGTAGGAATCAGCCTTTTAACTTTCTTTCAGTTCCCGAAGGGATGTAAGGAACTTGGTGGACTGGTGGAGACCTGTGTCAAGGCGGTTAAGAAACTTATTTATAGCTCTATAGGGAGAAATGTACTTTGTTACGATGATTTTGAATTTATAATACTTCAGACTAATAATCTTGTAAATAAGAGACTCATTGCTATGAAGGAGATACTACCAGATGAGGCGTGTGACATGCCTAAAGTCATAACACCAGAAATGGTTATAAGAGGTTATAAATTACCTTCTCTCAACTTGTCTCCTGATCTCCAAGCTGTTCTTGATGATCCAGACTGAATCCTGGAGATCCAGTAGCTAGCATGGTTCATTCCTATTCTAAGCTAGCTAGAGTCAGAACCTCTTTGATTAAGCGTTATGGCGAGCATTTTTTAACTACTCTTATATATCAGGCAGTTAATAAAACTTCTAGATTTAAGCATATTCATCATCGAATAGTAGCTGTTGGTGATATTGTCTTGATTAAAGAAGAGAACACCAAGACTGTTAATTTTCCTATGGGTATGATTAGAGAGACTGATAAAAACTACTTTGGTGAAATAACTGATGTGGATGTATTTAAAGGTAGTACCAGAGAAAATATTAAACGTCATATAACCACTGTTATTCCTCTCTCGTCCAAGGCCGATGTTCCATCTGATCAAGTTCCGGAGAGATATATTCCTGATGGAGGCGAGCATGTGAACTTCAGCAAGATTCAGAGACGGGGCTGCAGAGAAGAGTGTTGCACGTACTAGTTAGCTGTACGCTCAACAAGTGACTTTTTGTAAAAAAGTGGCAGTTCACTGTAAACTATATTATTAACTAGCTCTAATTGATGGAAAAGTGGATTGGGCTAGGGTGGGACATGAAGTATATTAAATTTTGCGTGCTGTGTCCTGGACTTATTCCTAAAGAAACATAATGTCTTCTTTTGGAATCATATGGAGAACTAAAAATTGATTACCTCATAGTATTAACAATGGAAGATAATAATTTAGTAAATTTCTATCTGACCATATGTATTTGTTTATATATATTTGGATGATTTTTGTGACGACCGAAAAAAGGTTGGCGGGTACATATATTTTATTGGCTCTGCGGCACCTGAAGAGTATTGTATATTGGTCTAGGAATTTGACTGAATTGTTTTGAAGATATAACCATCGAGAATATCACTATTGCATAATAAATGTTTATGTAACATCCATATATGATTCGATTTTTGAACCAAATTTAGAAAAAAATAAGGAAAAAATCTCTAATTTCAATAGCCTTGCGGCACATGAAGGAATAAATTGTATGAGCTCAGATTTCAGGATACTTATTAACCAAACCTAACCAAGAAATGACTGTTGCGTGTATATTAAACATCATTGTAAAATCTTGAATTTTTAACAAAATTCAGCATAAAAGAAAAATATGTCTTAATTTCAATGGCCTCGCGGCACCTGATGGAATAAATTATATGAGCTCAGATTTCAGGATACATATTTTCTAATCAAAGAGCACCAAGAAATCACTATTGCATCTATATAAAACATCCCACATTATCTTGAATTTTTAACCAAATTCATCTTTAAAGTAAAACATGTCTAATTTCAATGGCCTTGCGGCACCTGAAGGAATCGATAATATTAGCTCAGATTTCAGGATACTTATTTTCTAATGAAAGAGCACCAAAATTTCACTATTGCATCTTTCATTTCGAAAAAAGTTTATAAAACACCATTTTCGCTCCGTCCTATTCTAAATTTCCTATAAAGGACTTCATTATAGAGGAGTTCTATTGTGTGAAGAAAAAAATCATTAATTAAATTTTTCCCTTAGAAGCATTATTCAAAAGGCCTACTGATACATATTATTTATAACTAACCAAACCTTAACTGTAAAGTGGGGTGGAATTTACGGTTCCGTATAGTTTGAATTTCATTTTTTACTTTTTCTCAATCGCTACCTAATATTAATAATAAATGTTGTTTAATGTCATTATTACTCTTTCTCTTAAATTTCTACTTTTGTATGCTTTAATTAGATGATTTCCAAAGGCATTCGTTAGTCCTAAATAATTCAATTAGCTGTTCAACAGCAGATCTACTCGTTGTCAGCCCTTTTGCAGGAGCATCGATGTTTACAACCTCCCCCTGGAGCATCAATGGACTGACTGAGCCACTGAGTATATATAGCAAGCAAAAATGATGCCAAAAAGTGGCGCCATGGGCGTGTCTTCTCCATATGCATCTCTGCCACTCGGTGCAATGGGGTTGCATGCCCTTCCTCCAACGCTCAGTGTTAATTGAGTAACAGTCGAGGGAGGTTACGCTGTTCTGTGTTTATCCTGTTCTGTACTGTTTGTACAGAACTGATAACAAATTATTTACCAATATTTTCAATTATGATGATATTTTATTCGTCGCAATTGGTGAGATTTATGAAAACATTTTTTTTGTAGTTGGTTTCTCATTTAATTTTATTATATTTATATTAAAAGGTAAATTGAAAAGTTTAAACTATCCTAATTGTTTTAATCACAACTCATTTTTAACACTAATTACTGTTTTAGAGGATAATGCTAGGGTAGGCTTGCATGCTTCATTTAATATCTCTTCTCGTTTGCCTTTTAAACTTTTTGCTAGGTAGGAATTTAGGTTTCATTTACTTAACATCAACTTTTCATTTTCCTCTTCCATCTGTCAGTTCTATCTTTCCGAATCCATATTCTTTTTAATTAAGTAACTGCTTTTCTGCATGCCTGAGCTTGGCCAACGAATCATTTCTTCGAGTCCCTTGTATTTTACTTCCTTTTGATGTTAGCGATATAGTTTTTGGTTCCGAAACAGACTTCAATTCTTACAGTCATAAGATTTGAGAATAAAAAAGTACCAAATTGCATAGGTGTTTTTTATTACTATATTATTAAACTATATTATAGTACTGAATGTAAATGAAGATAACATGCTGCTTTAAAAGGTGGGGTATATTTAATCCCACCATGTAACTTGTGTTCATGAATGATATATTTTTTTGGTGATTTTCATATTATCCCCCCATGCAACATACCTAACAAAATGGGTAAGTTAAACCCCTTACATATATATTGATTGTGTTTGTGCATAAAATATTTTTATTTACTATTTCCGTTGTATGGTAATTAATACATATATTTTCTCCATGCTGATCGGATGTCAAAAAGAGTTACCTATAAGTTAATTTATATTTTGCATTCGATCTATTAGAATGATCGTGTCGTGACGTCACACTAAGCTTATGGATATACTTGTATTGGCCACTGCTTCTTTTTTAATATAATGTAATTTAATCACAAAGTTTCATGCAATAATTCGTCGAAAATAGTCAATAGCATTGTTTTCCTTTTTGAGAAGTATATACTTTGACCAATAGATTAATTCTTATATTTTTTATGGTTTAATAGTATTTTTTTGTGAACTTATTTTGATTTGAGCATGCATTCTCTCTATTCATTTTGTTATTACTTTAATAAAATTATAGTTTTAGTGAGATGTCAAAGTAAAGGTAGTAATCAAATCATTTACTTTTTCATCATAAAAATTATCTGTATTTGTCATGTAAATAACTATTAAATCTTTAAAAAGTAGGGTTTTGAGAAGTGCATGAGGTAGAGAGAGTTGTTAAAATAAGGTGCGTATCACATTCACATCCTCTCCTTTACGTGCATTCTGTTAAACTGATATGAGTGGGAGGGGCGCCATTGGTTTAGGCCACGGTATAAAAAATATATATAGTAATGACAATAGAGTGATAAGTAGTGAAAATTTTGGTTTTAGAGTGTTGCTGTGATGACGTCACATACACTAAACGTTTCGATTGTCACTACATATTCTATATACTAGGGTTCAGACATGCCCATGGCGCCACTATTTGGCATCACTTGTGCCCCTGCTATGCTACCTCCATCTTTATATACACTCAGTGGACTGAGCCACAGTGAGTGTCACTCAGAGTGTCGAAGAGAATGACCAGGGTGAATGGTGAAGTGAGCCTCAAGTTGCCCGCTGTTTTGCCCCTCAACTGCGCGTATGCCCCTTGTTTCAACACTCAAGAGTGTGCAAAAGAGCCTTAATGTAAACGGGGCTTTAGGAGGACGCTTTGGGTGCAACCAATTTTGGGTCACATGACTGCTGTGTATAGTATTTGGTCTATAGTGTTACAGGAGGTGCTAGTTTTCCTGGCAACATCTGGTAGTATAGTTACAAAGGATATTCTTGAAATATCTTCAACTGCATTTGAAGATTATTTATTTTATCTTAAATATTCATTTTCATTAATTTTATCCCTTTCTTTTGTAATCATGATACCACATTGAAATAAATTTTAAATAAATGTGTTTGAAAACCTTTAGAATTGTCCCAAATAAATTTGAAAAAAAAAATATTAATATAATTAATCATCATTGCAAATCATATACACCTGATGGAGCGAGTTGTGTCACACCATTCTCCTATTGCATCACTCTGGGCACTGAAGAAATGTTTGGTGCAAAATCCATTTCAAGACCGTCCTTGTATCACTGAACAGCTCGTTGTCTCCAGTATAATATATGAAAACTCTCTGATTGTGTGAAATAAAGTTTAGTCACAGCAAGCTTTTATCAGCTTACATTTGACAGCAGTTATGTTCCTGAGTATCTCTGATACGGAAGCTTTTCAGATGTTTTCAAATAGGATATCAGTTAAATGTCTTTCTTTTGCTGCAGAGCTATCTTGTCGATCGAAAGAAGAAGGAAAACAAATGCCTCAAGATATAACAGGAAATTCACCAGACTTTCGTCTGATTTCTGATATTTATTCTGAGTGTCTCAACTTTGGAACCAATTGGAATTTATGCCTATTGGAAAATATATTCGCGGGATATACTTGTCATTGTAGTCTAGAAATTTATGATAGGTAAATGCATTATTGTCTACTACGATGAATATTGGTGTGCGGACAGAGAATCAGAAGACAAAGTATCGAAAGACAGAGTATCGGAAGACAGAGTATCGAAAGACGAAGTATAGAAGGATATATTAAAGAAAGACAAAATATAGAAAATGAAAGTATAGAAAGACAAAAGTAGAAGAACATATAGCATAAAAATGGAAATGCATAAATAAGTTAAGGCCGTGCTTCCTAAGCCTGGTTCAATAGAGACAAAATGAGCCCACCTACAATTGAGCCCTAAACAATTGTGCCTATGGCAATTGGGCCTTAAGACAATAATTTTAGGGCTCAAGATAATCGAGCACATAAGAATACTGTTACAACATTCCTCACTTATTTGTGCATTCTTGATTTTAGCTATTTGTACGTTTAAATTTAATTTAAACGTAATCTTGCTCTCTAATCTTGCTCTGAATGAAAAATAGTAGGGTGATGATATTGAATTGTTATTTGCATCGCTCGATCTGTACCACCCTTCAATTACCTTAGTGGTAGGGGGCAGATTTTTCATGACACGGTTGAAGAAACTCCACACACATGGTTTGGAATGAGGATTTTGTTTATTTCTTCTGAATTGCCTTCATATCGACGAAATAAGCCTTAATGTAGCATCAAGTATCAGTTAAATATCATGTATGCAGTATTCTTTTATAGCAAGGCAATATCTTAATTGTCCGGGTAGTTATTAGATTTATTTTTGAAGATGGGAATCAAGTAATTTTATAAAAAAATCTTATAAGCCTAAATAAAAGAATTTAAACAAGATAAAGAAGAACTCCGTTTATTAGGGGGATCTGCCTATCTGTATGAACAAAAGATTGAGATTAGGTGAATGACTAAAGCGATTTTTGGCTATTATTGCAAAACTGAAAGATATGATTCAATAAACGTACACTGTAGTTAATTTAGAGGAACACAAATTTTTAGGCCACGACGGGTATGAGTTAGATAGAGGTTAAGAGTTTGCTTTACCACATTAAAGTATCTCAAAATTATTGTAAGAAAATTAATGCATCAAGCAGAAATTGTTTACCAAGAGTCTCAAATCAGAGATTTTAAACTAATATATATTTCAAGTAGGTTGAGACCAATACAATTAAAGCAATTTCTATGCTGGTATAGAATACAACGTCTATAGACGTCTGTTCAATTTGTGCAAAGTGATATAATGCTGGTGGACAAATCAAAGTGATATGAAAACTCTCTGATTGTGTGAAATAAAGTTTAGTCACAGCAAGCTTTTATCAGCTTTCATTTGACAGCATTTATGATCCTGAGTATCTCTGATACGGAAGCTTTTCAGAAGTTTTCAAATAGGATATCAGTTAAATGTCTTCCTTTTGCTGCAGAGCTATCTTGTCGATCAAAAGAAGGAGGAAAATAAATGCCTCAAGTTAGAACAGGAAATTCACCAGATTTTTGTCTGATTTCTGATATTTATTCTAAGTGTCTCAACTTTGGAACCAATTGGAATTTATGCCTATTGGAAAATATATCGACGAAATAAGCCTTAATGGAGCATCAAGTAAAAGTTTAATATCATGAATGCAGTGTTCTTTTATAGAAAGGCCATATCTTAATTGTCCGGGTAGTATCCGAGTCCACTTTTATGGTATCCACTTAATTTGCTACTGTAATAACAAAGTAAATATTCGATATAGTGTCTGCTGCAACCTTTTTATTAATTTGATCAATATTAGTGGCCCTGGGCCCAAATTTCTTGGGGATCAATTGTACTAGGCTCAATTGTATTGGGGCATAATTGCCACATGCACGGGCCCAAATGTCTTCGGCTCAATTTTCGGCGAGTCCAATGGTCGGGAGCCATGTTATTGACCAATTGTCGGTCAATAAACAAAATTCATACTTCAAGTTATGTATAACTAATTTAATGTATGTCATTTAAAAAAAATTCTCTATTTGATCAATTTTCATTCGATCAATTTTCTATTCGATTAATTCTCCATTACTATAAATTCTATCGAACTTTCGATACTTTGTCTTTCGATGCTCTGTCTTTCTATACTTTGTCTTTCGATACTTTTTCTGTCGATACTTTGTCTTTCGATACTTGTCTTTCGATACTTTGTCCTGCGATACTTTGTCCTAGTACCTGAATATTGTCCGTATTTCATCTTAAAATATCATAATTTCTGATATCATTGTCAGGATTCATAGTCATAAATTTTCAAAGAAAGATGACAGATTATAAGTGGTTAAAATTGATATTAATTTACGATCAGATTTTTCTCCTAACATTAATAGTAGCAAGTAAATGATCTTCTTATCATCGATTATTATCGCAAATTGGCTACGGTCACATAGAGCAATTTTTACTTGTATATTTGTACTCACCTTTGATATAAAACCAATTTAAAATCTACTTGGCTAGAGTGACCACTCAGACCAGATGGTAATTTTAATGAGGGAACCATAGAGAATTAAATTTTGTTTCTTAATTTTCTATACCCCACAATACCTTCCTCTCTGACTTAAGAATACTTGAACAAATCGTACGATAATGCTCTTTGTATAGAATATTCTGCAGTAAAGTAATTTATTGTCACCGGCTTTTGTGATTCAGTGCAGTGGAAATATCTTCTCCGGATGTTGCAAAGGGTGGCTGCTTTGTGGTGGCTGCAATATCTCTAAGGAATGAAAGCAAATGATATAACTAAGGGATAAAATGATATAACCAATTGTTTTTTAACTGAATAACAGGGAGATACATTTCAATTCCTCCTTTCTTGAGCTTATAAGGATTCAGATTGATTTTATATCAGAATATTCATTCGAATATTACTTAATTAACAAATTTTTTTATAATTATTTAGGGAAATTTTACAGTACTAGGACACTTGTTTTGACTTACAGTTAATGGAAACCGATTGTTTACTTAGGATATGATAGGTTGATCAGAAATATATAAAGGTCATTTTGATTCATGATATAAACTGCGTCCATCGCTTTATTGCAGATCACTATTTTGTGAATAATTTTAATTATATTGATCGTACAGTAGTGAAACTTTAGTCACTGGAAGATTGCTTCTATGTTAGTATCTTGCTGAAATATTTTTTGAATCCATGTGAAAATTGGAAATTTATGAACGTTTATGTATTTTGAAGGCATTTTAACTGTCCATCGTTTTATTGCAGCTCTGTGAAAAGGCCAAATATTGGGCGATTAACTTCTATTGAGAGGGTAGAAATTGAAAAAGGTCCTGCTAAAGAGTTGACTCTTCTATATTTAGCTAATGAATTTGGGAGAGACAAGAGAAACAAAGTTTTTCTATTGTGGAAGATCCCGACACCAACCCGAGGAGAGATGAAGGTACGTGGAGAAGCTTTTTCCCCTCGAAATATGTGAAAACTACCCAGGCAAGATATAAGGCAGCCATATAACACTAGTGCCTCCATTTTCGACAAGGCTGTCATTGGCTATTCGTTCAAACAGTGTCTTAAATGAGACGACAAGGAACGTGGAGCTCATTTCCAGGCCTCCTATGGACAAGACCCAAAAGGAAAAAGGCATTAGATTTACACAGAATTACATGAAAACTAAAAAAAACTTCCTGCTTGTTCTTTTAACAAATGAGGAAAGAGCCACCCTTGATTGTCTGGATGGATGGGTAAAAGTTTGGATCTTACTGGAGCTGTATATCAACAATGATTTCGTCGTCAACAAGGAGGCTGTGGCTTTATGTTTTAAGCGGGCATCATTGGTGAAACGTCAATTGGCCCTTTCCGAGTATCAGTGGGTGTTAACCTAACAATCCAATCCTGCATTGCCTTTTTTGTTGAGTACTTGTTCCCTTGAACTAATAGTTTGCAATTATCTCGTTGGCAATAGATGATTTTCTTGCATCACTTCGCACAATCTCATGCTTGAACTTATTTCCTCTCATGACTTGACTCTCATGACTTGATTGCCTTGTTCGCTGGTCTTAAGCCCTATTGAGCATTTCTTACTGTTTCATTTGAGTCTTTTACATCAGGAATGTTTTGAAGTTAGACCAATGACAGCCTTGTCAAAAATGGAGGAACTAGTGTCATTTAGCTGCCTTATGACCTGCCTTCGTATTTGGCATATTTCGAGGGGAAATTATTTTCTTTAACCCTCATCTCTCCTTGGGTTTGTGTAGGGATTTTTCACAGAAGAAATTTTTGTTCTCTTAACCCTTCCAAGTTATAAAGGTAAATATAGAAGAATCTTCCCTTCTGCAGGACCAGCTACAATTTTTACCCTCTCGGTAGAATTTAATCGCCCATTTTCTGGCCTTTTCACAGAGCTGCAATAAAGCAATGGACAGTTAAAATGCATTCAAAATACGTACATAAACTTTTCAATTCTTTATGGATTCAAAATTTTTTTCAGCAAGATACTGACATAGAAGCAATTTTCCAGTGACCAAAATCTCAATACTGTACGATCAATATTATTAAAATTAGAGATGCACCGATACTCTCGGTATTGGATAAAGTATCTGATAGTAACGGTATTTTTATTAGTATCTGGTAATTGGTATCGGATCCCAAATAATGGTTCAAATAATACCGATACCAATTACTTTTTCAAGTTAGGTAGTATATATATTGGTATTAGTTTTCAATTGAACATTAATAGCATATAGCTTACCTATGTTCATCCGATATACGATTGGAAGAAATCAATAAAAGATTTAAATAATACTATCGTATCTGAATTAGGTAATCTCTATTCATTCATAGTTTCTTTATGATACCTACTTCAATAGTTTCATTATGATACCTACTTCGATAGGTACACTGTGCTACCATTTTCGATAGGTACACTGTGCTACCAACTTCGATAGGTACACTGTGCTACCAACTTCGATAGGTACACTGTGCTACCAACTTCGATAGGTACACTGTGCTGCCAACTTCGATAGATACACTGTGCTACCAACTTCGATAGGTACACTGTGCGACCAACTTCGATAGGTACACTGTGCTACCAACTTCGACAGCTTCACTGTGCTACCTATTTCGACAGGTACACTGTACTACTTTGATAGGTACACTGCAACACTTTGATAGGTACACTGCACTACTTTGATAGGTACACTGCACTACTTTGATAGGTACACTGTACTACTTTGATAGGTACACTGTACTACTTTGATAGGTACACTGCAACACTTTGATAGGTACACTGCGACACTTTGATAGGTACACTGAAACACTTTGATAGGTACTCTGCACTACTTCGATAGGTACACTGTACTACTTTGATAGGTACACTGCACTACTTTGATAGGTACACTGCACTACTTCGATAGGTACACTGTACTACTTCGATAGGTACACTGCACTACTTTGATAGGTACACTGTACTACTTTGATAGGTAAACTGTACTACTTTGATAGGTACACTGCATTACTTTGATAGGTACACTGTACTACTTTGATAGGAACACTGTACTACTTCGATAGGTACACTGTACTACTTTGATAGGTACACTGTACTACTTTGATAGGTACACTGTACTACTTCGACAGATACACTGTACTACTTTGATAGGTACACTGTACTACTTTGATAGGTACACTGCACTACTTTGATAGGTACACTGTACTACTTTGATAGGTACACTGTACTACTTCGATAGGTACACTGTACTACTTTGATAGGTACATTGTACTACTTTGATGGGTATATTGTACTACTTCGATAGATACACTGTACTACTTTGATAGGTACACTGTACTACTTCGATAGGTACACTGTACTACTTCGATAGGTACACTGTACTACTTCGATAGGTACATTGTACTACTTCGATAGGTTCCTTGATAGATACACAGTGTACCTAACTAGGTACACTGTACCTAATTGCAATAACACAAAAATGTTCTAACGAATGAATTTAATAGGTATTACACAGAGCAAGTGGCACCTGTGGAGCGCACTTCTGATGTTAGCCAATGCATTATTATATTATTATGAATTCAAGATGTATTATTGCATAGGTAGTTTACTTGAAAACACCTAGGCAATAATCTTAATTATAAATACCTAGGTACATAGCTACCTAATTCTATCCCATGAATATTGTCAATACCTAGGTACATCTTTATATGTAAAACTTTATAAATTATCGGTATATACATTTAACTACAGATACCTACCTAGAACTAATATTTTCGGTGTCTTTGGCTTCAATTTTTTACTTTTAAAAAGTAACTGGTATCGGAATTGGTATCGGTTTCTGTTACCAGAATTATAAAGTAATTGTAATTGGTACTGGTATCGGTTACTAACATGGTATCGGTGCATCTCTAATTAAAATTATTCACAAAATAGTGATCTGCAATAAAGCGATGGACGCAGTGTATGTATGTTAAAAGCCACTTAAAGTACTTTGAATGTCGACAACTGCTAAATACTCTTACTACAAAAAAATACATGAATTGGTATTCAGGAATCATTTTAATTATATATTTCTCTATTTTTTATCAAGTAATCAATTTATAAGTAACATTTGCAAGAATTATTGACTTGTTAATATTCTAACTATTTTTCAAATTTATTCTAGGGCCTGCATAAATATGTGGATAAAATAGTTTAGTTTTCACATCAAAATATGATGTCCGACAATTCAAGCATAATTTCCTATCCCGGAATACAATGATAAAGTTAATAAATATATTTCTCTCATTAAAAAAAACTTCACATACAATCTGAACAAATTGGAAATGAATTTTTTCTGCTAAAATTATATCTTATCGAGAAGAATTTGTTATTATTTTATTTGGTTACACGAATAAACTGTACCCAAACATGCTCCCAAATTATCTCGATGAGAGTATAATTACTTGGTACTTATGTATATTTACATTTAACAATCAAATTTGCGATATCAGTGTGCATAAATATATGAACAAATTCCAAATTATTGCTCAAAGCACTCGTCTGTTCTCAATAGAAATTATGGATATATTTCTCTCAAAATACGATAAAAGCCTCTTTATGGTTGTGATTGCAACACAGCTTACTTTATGGCTAATAAAAGTTAAAATTTTCAGGCCTTCTACTTTGTTCAGAATATAAGTGCTAGATATTAAACTCTAACATTGATAATAATATCCTAAATAATATTTTCTTATATACTAAAATCTTACATACATAATAATTTTATAGCTACTATCATAATACTAGTCGAGTTCCTCTTAATGAATAACGGATTTTAAACAATATTTATATTGCTGTAACTAAAGAATCCACAGATTCCACACATTGTCCATGTTTTCAAATTTTGTTATCTAATTATAAATGACTTTTATATAATTTATATTATACCCTGCAGATCTTAATAACCTTTTCAACTTAATTTATTTATTTGCCTTCTGTGCATACATTAAAAATTGATGAAACACAATAATAAAAATTAGATCATCACATCAATATTTTTAAGTGCGTATTATATCTAAATTAATTTTTTTCCATTTAATTACTGAAAATGAGACATGAAACATATATGACACATATTTTTCTTTATAACAGAGAGAGATGATTGATAAGAATGTGCTAAATAAGAATATCGCAAAGAAGATTATCCTGGATAAGAATGCCGTAGATAATAATTTCCTAGATAAGAATGTCCTAGAGAAGGATATCCTAGATAAGAACATCCTAGAAATTAATATAACGAGGATATAATATTTAAATAGAATTAAAATTCATTTAAGCCTCAACACGGGTTCATTCATCAAACGAGTACCACTTTCAGTTACATCTCTTAAAGAAACTGGAGATTGCCATACCGTCATTAGGTACACACAACACAGCTTGATCAACGCAGAGGTCCTTAGGGTAGCCATTAATTTCAGAGGGCGTCCGGAAATTTCGGTCTTGGAAAACTCGGTCTCAGTTTATGATGGTGTTATTTATGAATAATGATAGAAAAAGTTTGAATTATGAGTATTAAAATGTGTAGTGCATTTACTAAAAGCGGATAACATCATTCACCATTGTAAAATGATTCGTAACATTAGTAATTTTCACGTGTTCTGACAATTATTTTACATGAGATTCGAGCGGAAAATTCGTTCTTGGAATTTTCGGTCTCAGGTATAAATAAAGCTTATGAAATATGTAGATGTATCGGGGGACGTGCCGCCTCTGCGCCCTCCGGTTATATTTTATAATAATTGTGAGACCGGAATTTCCGGGATCGAATTTTCCAAGACCGAAATTTCTTAGAACCCTTTCAGAGTGGGTACAAGAGTTTGTGAATCTCATTCTTTCCGCTGTCGTAGTAAGATGAATGTCAGATTATTACAAGGCCTGTTTTCTTGGTACTGTGATTTATTTCTTACCTGAACAACTAAATAAAAATACGAAAAAGAAATCCATTCATAATTGAATACACGGCATGCAATAATGTATTACTTCAACTCTTCAGGGTGATGTCAATCTTTCTCTTTGTACCTAGTGCCCGTACTTGTCTATCAGGATTATAATGTGGTGATTAATGAAAGCAGTGTTTGAAAGGATTATTCAAATAATTCTGTATTCAAAAGAGGCCAAGTTAATAGAACGGCAATAATTACTATATATTCAAATTTCCAAATAAGAAGGAAAACATAATCGAAATTAAGAGACTTCTTTTTAGTTATTATGTAATTGAATATAATTTTGACTTTAGGTTATCGTCAATCAACTTAAAAAAAAAAAAAAAAAAATTAGATGATTTTAAAACTCTTACAAGTAACTATTTGTTGATGAGAAGCACTAAAATTTTTGTGATTTGATATTTGATGAATGGAAATAAATAAATAAAAGTCATAAATATGCTGGTTTAGTCATTGGCGATTATTCAATTTCTAACAATTTTCCATCTAGTCACTAATTATCATTATAATATAAAAATTTTATGTTTAAGACACTATAGATTAATATAGAAATAATGTTAAAAAAACTCTTATATCCAAATTTTATTTTATACACAGTTATAAATATAATCTTCGAAGATCAAACACATAAATACTCCTCAAATAAATAATACGACTAAAATTTAACGCATGAATACAAAAAAAATTCCAATTCTACGAACGGACGTATTGTGAATTTATAGATAAATACACGTTCATCAGATTATAAAGCAATTAAAGGATTAGTCATTCGTGCTTAGATTAGGTGGTGGTGAATTAATCATATCATCGAAAACATTATCAGATTAGAATTAAATAGTAAACAATAAAAAATTCATTATTTAATTTCAATAATTTTACTGAATATTTATTTCAGACTTGGTAACAAAATATTTTCTCTCTAAAAATTTGTCAAAATATATTAATATTAGTAAATCTTCTATTTTTGTAAATTAAGCATTTGCATTAAGTAAATTATAATCAATTTGTTTTCATGAAACTAATTTAAATAATTGTAAAAATATACATAGCCAAGAAGAACCATATAATACAAGTTATACATATCATATTATCGAGAAGGTGGATTGTGTAACCGTCTGATAACTTGGAAATTGTGTTTTAGAAAATTAATGGAATTTCAATATCAATCATTATTAAGCCAATCGACATTTTCTTCTTGGTATCAATCATAAACTTCATTAAATGCTAACCTACTAAAATACTTGATTTAATTATAATTAATGAAGCATTGCGATATGCAATTATGTAGCTTTCTATTTATTAATCAATTCATTTCTTATGCAACATGAACATATTCCAACTTCTAAGTTTAATTACATTCTTGTTTCATCGTTGAGATTATTGATGTTTGATTAAATTATTGATAAAATAGGAGATGATATTTTCTATATGAACATGAAAGATGGTATTTAGGTACATGATTGAAGTAATTAAATTGACTGAATGATGGCTTTATATTTTTTAACCCTGCTAATCTAGCCCGCGATAGTTCACTCAGTATCCTAAGGACTGATTTGTGCGACTAACTCTCACTTAAACTCTTATAAAATGTTTTATAATTTTTTATAACAAAAATTCTTTCAATATATGATATATTATATAGAACTAACAAAAATATACAACTGTTCTTGTCCAATTACTATTAAATGTCATATGACTTGCTCTGATTCTCATTCTTCGCTCTGGAGGGAACTCAAAAAGACACCAAATATACAGTGTGTCGGAATAAATGTATCCACTGCCATTTAATATAAGTACTACGCACAATTCATTATTAATCTTCGTATCTATGCTACCAATATGTTATGCCTCTTGTCGTAGAATGATGAATCATGAAGATTCCTGGTAGCTAGTGGATACATTTTTTGTTGACACACTGTATTTGAATAAATGCTCATAATAGAGAAGCTTCATTCACTACTGAAAGTACAGTTTTCATTTGTAGAAATAT
Source organism: Caprella mutica (assembly GCA_947561585.1). NCBI lineage: Eukaryota > Metazoa > Arthropoda > Malacostraca > Amphipoda > Caprellidae > Caprella > Caprella mutica. Next base: position 310,712 of record CANNZV010000015.1, read on the forward strand.
GTGTACCTTGTTTATATTGCACAAAAATACTAAGTCGGCATGCAGGTCCTCTAGGAGTCACATGTGGTCAGATCTCGTCAATATAGAGAATGTTTCAAACTGTTTTTTCTTTAATGATTGAAATTAATGCATTGAAATTTATTTTTATTTTAAATATTAAAATTTTAAATTCTATATCATTTATTAAATGGATATAATTCAAACAAATTTGATAGTTAAGAGCTACATAAATATATCTCCATAATTTTTGAAATGTAATGATAATCATGGTTCACTTAAATTATTGAAAAATAATTTTTCAATTACCGTTTTTTATCAATTATTCTTCAATAACTTTTATAATTGGATGAATATGTTAGTCAAATTTTTCATTGCTATATATATCTAGTATCTACTATATAAACATTAATGTATAAACATTAATTGCTCACAAATGAGAACTATATAATACTGTTCTCAATCATGTGGAAGAAAAAATTAGTTGATTATATAAAAAAAAAATATTAGTATTTACGCAAAAGAACAATATGTAAGAGTTACCTCCAAGAGTATTTTGGGTTGCATGTACCTAATATTTTGTTCTGAAACTTTGCTCATTTCTCTCCCTTTTCTTCCTGTTCATTTTATTACAAAATACACGCGGTCTTCCCTCTAATTTTCTCAGCAGCGACGCTAACTTCTTGTAGAAAAATATTTCGATGGAAGATAAAATATACAAAATAACTAGTGAAACATTCTGGGGAAATCCATTTTACAAAAAAATAGACAGAACATGTTAAGTGTCTAAGACGGAAATAGATTTTGAATGTTGCCATCAAATATTCAGTCTTGTCTGAAGAATGTTTTTCGTCATCTTTTATAGTTTTGTCTGGAAAATAATATTTTTGAACTGTACTGAACTGATTTGTGTAAGATTATCTGGACACAAATTTCGATTTTTTTAACGTTAGAATTCACATTACCGATATGTTAACAGTCAGTACAAGTCAACGAAGTGATAATAAAGTATATTGGAAGTTGGTTTCAATAAATAAGTTTTCTTTATCTCGGTTGAACATGAAAATTTTTCCGAATTCAGCTCACCAAGTTATATTTCATGAGACCCCAAAAATGGAGATTGAATACTTTTTTGATTGAAAACACATTTGTCATCGAAATAATGATAGTTAGGTATGAAAAATAAGAAAAGATTTAATAATCATATTAAGTTTATTGAAATTCTGAAATGACTAGTTTGGGAATACATGGTAATTTTGTGTTATATTTTTAACATACGCAATTAATCAATTGAATACTATTGAAATTAATCGCAACAGGTAATATATAACACGTAAGAGTATATAACTGAATACAAGAAAAATAATATATAACACAAAGGTGGAAGTTATAATTGAGCATTCGAAATTCTGAGAGATCATCACATAATCTCGTATACTTTCATTGGGTAGCTTTATCCATCTTTCTTCACATGTTAATGAAATATACCTTGCTAAAAAGTAAGTCAGTTTTAGCCAATATTATTATTGTCACCACTTGCTAATTGTTTGTAATTTGTATGAGATTAAAACTGCAAATTTTAAATATCTACGGATATTGTATAATACATTTAGATACTAAATTACATTTCTCAAAGTGAATTCTCTTACATGAATAAAGAATAATTTCACTATCCTTTACCATATATGTTTTGTATATTAAAAATATAGTACATATTTTTATAGTACATATTAAAAAGCGGATGCTTACACTAATGAACTTGTGCTCATTTTACACTTATTCAGTAGCAAAACTAACGGACAACGTTCTCTCTCTTTATAATGGAAAGCTAAACGTCATGCTATAAGCAAAAGACACTTCCAAAATAACTTTTAAAATTTATATTAACTATTAATGTTCTATGAATGAAAGAGATGTTAAATGTAATATATTTTATATATATTAATATTATCGTCTTCGACTTTCAAATCAACAGAATAAGTTTATTCTATCGGGTGTTCCACCTAGGGGTGAACGATAACAAAACGCTATAAAACGTAAACCAATAAAAAATAGAACCATCTACTCCTCGTCAATTTTACAGAAAATACTTCAAAATTGTGTGGCAATAAAATAAAATTTATATCAAATTATTTATTTTAGCACAGGCCTCAACATGATCTCCGTATATTTCCAAGCATTTCTATAATCGCCGCTGGCACCTCATCATAACCTGCCGGCACATCTCTTATGTATAGTTCAATTCTAAGGCCGTTACAATCCTTGTATCTAGGTCGTCATTTTTTCTGAACTTGATGAACTCTCATAACGAGAAATCTCAGGAGTTTAAGTCCGGTGAACATGAACGCAATGGCATTTTGGAAGAGCCTCTGCCCATCCCGCTTTTCGGTAAGTTTTCGTGCAATCAACATGCCATGGCGTTCATGTTCACCGGACTTTAACCCCTATGATTTCTTGTTATGGGAGTTCATCAAATTCAGAACAATTGACGAGCTAAAGACAAGGGTTGAATTGTTCTTTGAAGGGCACATCACCGAAGAAATGTGCCGGCAGGTTATGATTAGGGGCCAGCGGCGATTGTAGAAATGCCTTGAAATATACGGAGGTCATGTTGAGGCCTGTGCTTAAATAAATATTTAGGTGTAAATTTTATTTTATAACCACAAAGACATAAAGTATTTTCTGAAAGAAAATGACGAAGAGTAGAGGGTTCTATCTCTATTGGCGTGCGCGGACAAAATGCCTACGGACAAAATGCCTACGGACAAAACACCTACGGACAAAATGCCTTATGGACAAAAAGCCTAACAGACAAAAGGCCTAACGGACAAAATGCCTAAAATCCATTTATACTTATTTTGAATATTGAAGTTGTGGACAAAGATTTAAAATAAGTTAGACCAAGTAGAAACAAATAGTTTTGTGTCAGTGAGTGTTTGTCCTCTGTTGTATTTGGTACCTCAACGCGACTTTTACCCGGACCGTTGGGACATTTAATGTCCCAAGTATCTTTGGGACATTATCACATGTCCCAAAGAGTGTTCGTGCGTTTTTGAATAAGTAGCTTACATAAGGTCCAGAAAACAAATAAAAACCACAGTCCCAAAAATATAAATTCATGCAACATTATTACATTTCACTTTTACACTTGTGTACTTACACACGGAAGTTGCGGTATATTGGCCACCAGATGGCCAATCAGTTGAACTACTAAGAAGTCTTCATGAGTTTATTTAACACAATGTCCCAATGAAATATCTATAAGGCTTTTACCCAGAGTGCATCCCAAAATAATCATTCAATGCATATATTTTACACTTTGTCCCACAAATGAATCTTCCCGTGTCTATTTTACACTTTGTCCCAAAGACAAACCTTTATGGAACTATTATACACACAGTACCAAAGACAAACCTTTATGGAACTATTATACACACAGTCCCAAAGACAAACCTTTATGGAACTATTATACACACAGTCCCAAAGACAAACCTTTATGGAACTATTATACCTACTGTCCCAAAGACAAACATTTATGGAAATATTATACACACTGTCCCAAAGAGGAACCTTCATAGAACTATTATACACACTGTCCCAAAGAAGAACCTTCATAGAACTATTATACACACTGTCCCAAAGAGGAACCTTCATAGAACTATTATACACACTGTCCCAAAGAGGAACCTTCATAGAACTATTATACACACGGTCCCAAATACGAACCTTCATAGAACTATTTTACACACGGTCTCAAAGACGAACCTTCAAGGAACTATTTTACACACGGTCCCAAAGACGAACCTTCAAGGAACTATTTTACACACGGTCCCAAAGACGAACCTTCACGTTACATATGCATCTTTGTAGGACAACTGTATTAATTATACTATGCATCTCCGTAGGACAATTGTATTATCCTATGCATCTCTGTAGGAAAACTGTCTTATCCTATGCATCTTTGTATGACAATTGTATTATCATATTGTATTACTGTCTTATCCAATCATCTCTCTAGGACAACTGTCTTATCCAATGCATCTATGTAGGACAATTGTCTTATCCAATGCATCTCTGTAGGACAACTGTCTTATCCGATGCATCTTTGTAGGACAACTGTATTATCCTATGCATATCTGTAGGACAATTGTATTATCCTATGCATCTCTCTAGGACAACAGTCATATCCAATGCATCTTTGTAGGACAACTGTATTATCTTATGCATCTTTCTTGGATAACTGTTTTACCCAATGCATCTTAGTAGGACAACTGTATTATCTTATGCATCTTTCTTGGATAACTGTCTTACCCAATGCATCTTAGTAGGACAACTGTATTATCTTATGCATCTTTCTTGGATAACTGTCTTACCCAATGCATCTTAGTAGGACAACTGTATTATCTTATGCATCTTTCTTGGATAACTGTCTTACCCAATGCATTTTAGTAGGACAACTGAATTATCTTATGCATCTTTCTTGGATAACTGTCTTACCCAATGCATCTTAGTAGGACAACTGTATTATCTTATGCATCTTTCATGGATAACTGTCTTATCCAATGCATCTTAGTAGGACAACTGTTTCATCTTATGCATCTTTCTTGGACAACTGTCTTATCCAATGCATATTAGTAGGACAACTGTATTATCTTATGCATCTTTCTTGGATAACTGTCTTATCCAATGCATCTTAGTAGGACAACAGTATTATCTTATGCATATATCTTGGATAACTGTCTTATCCAATGCATCTTAGTAGGACAACTGTATTATCTCATGCATCTTTCTTGGATAACTGTCTTATCCAATGCATCTTAGTAGGACAACTGTATTATATTATGCATCTTTCTTGGATAACTGTCTTATCCCATGCATCTTATTAGGACAACTGTATTATCTTATGCATCTTTCTTGGATAACTGTCTTATCCAATGCATATTAGTAGGACAACTGCATTATCTTATGCATCTTTCTTGGACAACTACAACTGTATTATCTTATGCATCTTTCTTGGATAACTGTCTTATCCAATGCATCTTAGTAGGATAACTGTATTATCTTATGCATCTTTCTTGGATAACTGTCTTACCCAATGCATCTTAGTAGGACAACTGTATTATCTTATGCATCTTTCTTGGATAACTGTCTTATCCAATGCATCTTAGTAGGACAACTGCATTATCTTATGCATCTTTCTTGGACAACTGTCTTATCCAATGCATCTTAGTAGGACAACTGTATTATCTTATGCATCTTTCTTGGATAACTGTCTTATCCAATGCATCTTAGTAGGACAACTGTTTCATCTTATGCATCTTTCTTGGACAACTGTCTTATCCAATGCATATTAGTAGGACAACTGTATTATCTTATGCATCTTTCTTGGATAACTGTCTTATCCAATGCATCTTAGTAGGACAACTGTATTATCTTATGCATCTTTCTTGGATAACTGTCTTACCCAATGCATCTTAGTAGGACAACTATATTATCTTATGCATCTTTCTTGGATAACTGTCTTACCTAATTCATCTTAGTAGGACAACTGTATTATCTTATGCATCTTTCTTGGATAACTGTCTTATCCAATGCATCTTAGTAGGACAACTGTTTCATCTTATGCATCTTTCTTGGATATCTGTCTTATCCAATGCATCTTAGTAGGACAACTGTATTATCTTATGCATTTATCTTGGATAACTGTCTTATCCAATGCATCTTAGTAGGACAACTGTATTATCTCATGCATCTTTCTTGGATAACTGTCTTATCCAATGCATCTTAGTAGGACAACTGTATTATATTATGCATCTTTCTTGGATAACTGTCTTATCCCATGCATCTTAGTAGGACAACTGTATTATCTTATGCATCTTTCTTGGATAACTGTCTTATCCAATGCATCTTAGTAGGACAACTGCATTATCTTATGCATCTTTCTTGGACAACTGTCTTATCCAATGCATCTTAGTAGGACAACTGTATTATCTTATGCATCTTTCTTGGATAACTGTCTTATCCAATGCATCTTAGTAGGACAACTGTTTCATCTTATGCATCTTTCTTGGACAACTGTCTTATCCAATGCATATTAGTAGGACAACTGTATTATCTTATGCATCTTTCTTGGATAACTGTCTTATCCAATGCATCTTAGTAGGACAACTGTATTATCTTATGCATCTTTCTTGGATAACTGTCTTACCCAATGCATCTTAGTAGGACAACTATATTATCTTATGCATCTTTCTTGGATAACTGTCTTACCTAATTCATCTTAGTAGGACAACTGTATTATCTTATGCATCTTTCTTGGATAACTGTCTTACCCAATGCATTTTAGTAGGACAACTGAATTATCTTATGCATCTTTCTTGGATAACTGTCTTATCCAATGCATCTTAGTAGGATAACTGTATTATCTTATGCATCTTTCTTGGATAACTGTCTTACCCAATGCATCTTAGTAGGACAACTGTATTATCTTATGCATCTTTCTTGGATAACTGTCTTATCCAATGCATCTTAGTAGGACAACTGTTTCATCTTATGCATCTTTCTTGGACAACTGTCTTATCCAATGCATATTAGTAGGACAACTGTATTATCTTATGCATCTTTCTTGGATAACTGTCTTATCCAATGCATCTTAGTAGGACAACTGTATTATCTTATGCATATATCTTGGATAACTGTCTTATCCAATGCATCTTAGTAGGACAACTGTATTATCTCATGCATCTTTCTTGGATAACTGTCTTATCCAATGCATCTTAGTAGGACAACTGTATTATATTATGCATCTTTCTTGGATAATTGTCTTATCCCATGCATCTTAGTAGGACAACTGTATTATCTTATGCATCTTTCTTGGATAACTGTCTTATCCAATGCATCTTAGTAGGACAACTGCATTATGTTATGCATCTTTCTTGGACAACTACAACTGTATCATCTTATGCATCTTTCTTGGATAACTGTCTTATCCAATGCATCTTAGTAGGATAACTGTATTATCTTATGCATCTTTCTTGGATAACTGTCTTACCCAATGCATCTTAGTAGGACAACTGTATTATCTTATGCATCTTTCTTGGATAACTGTCTTATCCAATGCATCTTAGTAGGACAACTGTTTCATCTTATGCATCTTTCTTGGATAACTGTCTTATCCAATGCATCTTAGTAGGACAACTGTATTATCTTATGCATATATCTTGGATAACTGTCTTATCCAATGCATCTTAGTAGGACAACTGTATTATCTCATGCATCTTTCTTGGATAACTGTCTTATCCAATGCATCTTAGTAGGACAACTGTATTATATTATGCATCTTTCTTGGATAACTGTCTTATCCCATGCATCTTAGTAGGACAACTGTATTATCTTATGCATCTTTCTTGGATAACTGTCTTATCCAATGCATCTTAGTAGGACAACTGCATTATCTTATGCATCTTTCTTGGACAACTGTCTTATCCAATGCATCTTAGTAGGACAACTGTATTATCTTATGCATCTTTCTTGGATAACTGTCTTATCCAATGCATCTTAGTAGGACAACTGTATTATCTTATGCATCTTTCTTGGATAACTGTCTTATCCAATGCATCTTAGTAGGACAACTGTATTATCTTATGCATCTTTCTTGGATAACTGTCTTATCCAATGCATCTTAGTAGGACAACTGTATTATCTCATGCATCTTTCTTGGATAACTGTCTTATCCAATGCATCTTAGTAGGACAACTGTATTATATTATGCATCTTTCTTGGATAACTGTCTTATCCCATGCATCTTAGTAGGACAACTGTATTATCTTATGCATCTTTCTTGGATAACTGTCTTATCCAATGCATCTTAGTAGGACAACTGCATTATCTTATGCATCTTTCTTGGACAACTGTCTTATCCAATGCATCTTAGTAGGACAACTGTATTATCTTATGCATCTTTCTTGGATAACTGTCTTATCCAATGCATCTTAGTAGGACAACTGTATTATCTTATGCATCTTTCTTGGATAACTGTCTTATCCAATGCATCTTAGTAGGACAACTGTTTCATCTTATGCATCTTTCTTGGATAACTGTCTTATCCAATGCATCTTAGTAGGACAACTGTATTATCTTATGCATCTTTCTTGGATAACTGTCTTATCCAATGCATCTTAGTAGGACAACTGTATTATCTTATGCATCTTTCTTGGACAACTGTCTTATCCAATGCATCTTAGTAGGACAACTGTATTATCGTATGCATCTTTCTTGGATAACTGTCTTATCCAATGCATCTTAGTAGGACAACTGTATTATCTTATGCATCTTTCTTGGATAACTGTCTTATCCAATGCATCTTAGTAGGACAACTGTATTATGTTGTGTATCTTTCTTGGATAACTGTCTTATCCAATTCATCTTAGTAGGACAACTGTATTGTTTTATGCATCTTAGTAGGACAACTGTCTTATCCAATGCTGCCCTCAGGCTCATTCTAGGCGCCTAAGTCATTTAAATGCTTCCAAAGAGATTCAGTTCTACATCCCTGTACTTCAATCTATTGATATATCATCTTATTCTCTTGATATATCATCTTATTCTCTTGATATATCATCTTATTCTCTTGATATATCATCTTATTCTCTTGATATATCATCTTATTATTTTGATATATCATTTTTACATTTACATTTTCACATGGAAAATTTACATTTTTTACATGGAAAATACTTGAAATTTTGCATGTGGCTATATATCATTGATATACCTATAATTGGTGAAAATTTCAAGTCAACAGCACCATTAGATCACAAAATCTGAAAATACAGCAGCGTGTGCGGTACACGGAAAACTGCCAGGCGGAAAACTGCCAGGCGGAAAACTGCCAGTCACTTATTGACAATTCAATCAGTTTAGTCAATAATGACATTAAATTAATAAAGAAGCTTTTCGCCTTTCGTTAAGGAGTTAAAGGGATATTCATTTTTACAAAATAAAAATAATAGTTGAATGTAAACCAATTGATTAAAAAAATATGTAAAATATATAATTAGATAAATATTACAAAAATTAATCAATTACAATATAGAAATTGAAAATATAACCTTTCTTAGAAAATACTGAGAGAAGAAACAAAGGAATAATTGTATTAGGGACAGAGTACAATTTCATTGTTTACACAACGCGTCTTTACATTATCAGTTCATAACAAGTATAGTGTCTAATTATTTCTTTTTGTGTTTATAATTTGAGAATTGAACGAGTCATCAACCCTGCAAACAATTCTGTATTGCATACACATATTTATCATGTGGTTTAATGATTGGCAATGCAGTATGAATATGTGCTATCCACATTGAACCAGTCTAATCATCATAAAAACACATAATTAATGTGGTTATGCCATTTAAAAATCATATCATAAAAAACATATCATATAGAGATTGTATACACCACATCATATCCAGATGTAAATTACCATACTTATAACAGGTGTTTGCCAAGTGTTATTTACCACATTCATAGCAACATGTTAAATACCATACTTATAACATATGGTAACCACATATAATTTACCATATTACCACGTAAAACAGCATGTAATAAATATGGTATCCATTTCCAAAAATATGCACGGTATACATATGATTTAAATGTGTAAGTGCCACATGGTATACACATGGAATTGTTTGTAGTGAAGCTTAATATTCACTTGTACTCACAATAAAACAACTTTGATTGTCGTTCATGGAATATTTAGTTTTTGCAACCCAACATCAATGATCATTAAACCGCAATTACCTACCTAATTCTCTGACAATTTCACTCGATCGAATTGTTTGCATATTATTTAATAATACTTTTTACATATAAATGAAAATTGTTTAAATGAATGAGTTGTGTTAATGACATGGAGAATAAAAATGTAAATGTAATAACTATTTAACATACATATAAGTTGATTTAACATTCACATAATTTATTGTATAATATAAAATTATTTATTATGAGAATATCTAATTATCTAGTATTCACAAATCAGTACACAGAGTTTAACGTTTGCTTAGGAACCAAAATCTATATTGCTGACGTCAATAGGAAATTAAAAACAAGAAATCACAAACGTAACTGAATATGTTTCTAAAATTTACGTGACTTTGAAAATAAGTTAAAAATAGTAATTATAAAATCCTTATGTGTACTGAAGTTTGGTTTACTGAGTGTTTAATAAAGTAGCTTTATTGAAATATTATTTTTCTTTGAATATTATTTAAATATTCCAATATCCATGTAGTTATTACTTTAAAAATGGATGTCCCCTTAACCCCTTAAAGAAGGACTAACGCTATTTTTTATATAAATTAAAATGTGTTTATAACTAAAGAATATTTCAGAAAGTCAAAAAATATACATGTATTGCCAATAAATGACTGGCAGTTTTCCGCCTGGCAGTTTTCCGCCTGGCAGTTTTCCGTTTGGCAGTTTTCCGCTTCGGCAGTTTTCCGCCTGGCAGTTTTCCGGACACCGCGTGTGCATTTGTTAGAAAATGCGCCATTTTGAAAATGGCGCATATCTCATTTTCCCCATTTGCTATGGATGGGAATTTTTTTCTGGTCATCTACATACCAAACGGAGCAAGTGTGCCAAATTTAAGCTCTATACCATTTTTGCTCATTACTCAGTAGGTAAGTATACGTCTAGCTAACAAACGGTGGGCTCATTTTTAGGTATTATATTTATGAAGAAACCAAAATCAAAACGCTGGGTCGACACGGTTATCTGTGGTAGCCGAGTAGTCGACCTAGTGCATGGAGCTTACTTTCACTATCCCCTCTTCTACGAGGCCTTCTTCTTTCCTTTTAGTCTCTTGAAACGCCTTTCTAGCGACTAGAGACGTAAAACAATATATATAATAATAATAAACATGCTGAAATACAGGTTTCAACATGTCCGGACATGCATAGCGTAGAAACCTATGCATGTCCGGTAACTGGGTAGAAACCAATGCATGTCCTGGGTAGAAACCTAGTCCTGTCCGGTAACTGGGTAGAAACCTATGCCTCTCCGGTAACTGGGTATAAACCTATGCATGTCCGGTAACTGGGTAGACACTTATGTATGCCCGGTAACTGGGTGGAAACCTAGGCCTGTCCGGTAACTGGGTAGAAACCTAAGCGTATCATGTTTACACGGGTCTCATTATACCCGTTGAAATATAAATTGAGCCTAATGGCCTTAATTAAAATTAAAATTGATTCTATTTTATCTGCTGTAATACTAATAACTATTTTTATCTGTGATTTTGTAAATATACATTATACACTTCTCATATTTTTTTATACTCCATACCCAGTAAGGTATATTGCACAAAAAATAGGTATATTTATTGAAATATTAATATTCTAATATAAGTATTTCTTATCCAGTCATTGTCTGCGGTGAAAGGATGTAAGGGAGAGCTATGTCCATTGGGCCCCGACTGTTGTAATTTGGATTTTAGCCTATGTATGGTCGTTAAAGAATTATTTCAGGAGGCTTGTCCCAATCTGTTAAATAGTGTAATAAAATCGTGTGTAGCGCTCCATGTGGAACGCGGTTAAGCCGTTCACTTCAATCCAGGACATCACACTACGTGGCTGAGAGGTGCTCCTCCGAAGTGATAATGACTTTAGGTGAGTTTACTGTTATTCAAATTTATTTACATGAAAATGTTTTTATTTGTGATTATCCAGTTATATTTATTCATCTAATACTATGAACTGCAGTTACCTACCTATTTCATGTGTTATAATGTATTTTACTTAATTGATGTATACCTATTAGGTAGTAGCTAGTTGGCGTGTTGTTTATATATGTTTGTTAAACAATATCTATAAATAATATCTTAAACAATATCTATAGCTATTAAATGAAACAATCCTTCATTTTGCAATTTTAACTTTAATTATTAAAAACCTATTAACACTGAAGCAAACACTCCAAAACTATCATTATTTCCATTAAAAATCAGCGAAAATGGATATAGATCAGATACCTATCAAACAAGTAGATGAATGGTGAAGTCAATTTACACTTTTATTTGAAAGAACAGAAGTATTCTATAAAACTATAACTAGCTCACTAAATTATTATGGTCCAATACCAATTGACTTACAGTAGTTACCTAGCTAGTTATATATTTATATGAGACATTGTTTTTCTGCAATATTATTTTAGACTCAATAGTTACGAAACGTGTTTTGATTAATTACTGAGCCATTATTAATAAATACACTAACTATGCGATTTAAGAAGGAAGTTAAAACGTGAGGGTATGTTCTTTGATCTCTTTTGACTAACTATTGATAATTTGTGTGAATAAGGGTTTAAGAAATAATTAAGAAGTTCAGTTGTGGAAAGTTCTACAGTTCATTATTGTGTGTGCTGTCCCAAGATTATTAAGGAAGTTGTGTGTCCTGGCGAGTATTCGTGACACTTTGTGTAAAAATGTTCCGTATCTTCCATATTTTATTTTCATTATTGCGCTGTTTAAACTAGATGACCCGAACCTATAACGTATATATTACAATTTTTACGGATGTTCTATTCACCAATTAATAATTTGTGTGAATAAGGGTTTATGAAATAATTAGGATGTCGAGTTGTGGAAAGTTATATACCTAGTTCATTATTGTGTGTGCTGTCCCAAGAATATTAAGGAAGTTGTGTGTCCTGGCGAGTATTCGTGACACTTTGTGTAAAAATGCTTCCTATCTTACACATTTTATTTCCACTATATATTAAGCTGTTTTTCACTATTCTATTTTGTCTATAACAAAATATTTTACATATTCCTACATATTTGTTAAGGTAAGGTTCTTACAAAATTTAATGTTGAACTTTGTGCACTAGATGTTTTTTTAATGAAAAGTGATTCAATAATTTAAACCTTTGTGTTGATAATACAAATATTTAAAATAAGTAAATGGAAATACATACCCGACGTTATGTGATATTATGTCTACTATATGTTGCTATATTTAAATATATTTTCTTTCCATTCGTAAAACACCTTCATACATTCGATGTCTATTCTTTATTGTTTCATTAATTTGAATTTTATGCTATCAAATATAATTTAAAAAAATCTATGATGCCAAAAAAATTAATCACGATTTGCAAACATCCATAAATGTAGAATCTCCATTTATTCGACAAATATAATTTCTTCGGGTAAATTGACAAGAGATTATGAAATGAACATGTGATCTTCATTGGAAAATCAATAATTAGAAACCTTATTTGCATTGTCATTCCCTTAAATTAGAAAAAAAACCATCAGGGTTTATATATTCACCTTGCTATAAATAAACCTTATACACTCATTTGCAGATATTTGGACTGTCAAATTTGAGGACGGTATTATATATGAAGCTACAGATGCTCGCATTAAAGGTACAAGACCCTTAAACCGGGGAGACGCTGTAAATGCAAGATATAATGATGGACAGTGGTACCCAGCTACAGTGGAAAGGATACCAGGTAGGTTTTTTTTCTAAATAACACGTTACACACAGTTTATTTCAAAATACATTCGGCTCCTTTTATTCGTATCTGTTGTGTTACTAAGAAACAACAGTATATGTACTATGAATTAAGAGTGTTAAGTTTTCAATTATTCAATTGTTTTCCAGATTGTCAAGATGGTACAAGGCAACGCTTGAGTAAAAAATGCATTCGTCGAAGTTGTGTTTCTTCATCATCAAAAAATATCAAACCTGAAATCAACATGAGCTCAATTGGTAAGTATATTTACCGAAGAGTACCAGTGATGGCTTCATATAGTTGTTTATAATAATAAATTTATTCATAATATTTTTCAAATCGACCAACAGTTACTGAAAATGCAGCTGCGAATTGTGAATCAACAGCGAATTCCCATGCCAATTCTATAGTTGACACATCTCTGGAATCAAAAGGTGTAAATGCTTCCGAAGTATCAACCGTCACTATAGACAACAGCTCCATTATTCCTACAGTGCAATCTGAATCTACTACGTGTTTCCTTGCTAATTCTCTAGTTGACTCAGTTCCGGAAAAAAAGAATGTAAATGCTCCCAAAGAATTAACCATCACTACAAACAACAATACGAGTTTCTTTGTTAATTCTTCGTTTGAAACAGTTGTAGAATTACAAGGTTTAAATACTATTGAAGGATCAACCACCACTACAAATAACTGCTTCGCTACTGCTCCTAATATGGCAACTGATTCCTTCTCAACACTCGATGCAGTTTCTAATTTGGCGTTTCACTCGACATGTCATGGTGAGTCATTTACGGGATTATTTCAGAGTCCGATAATATAGTATAAATTTGTAATTAATAATCAACCGTTTTCAAAAGGAAGGATTTAAAATATTGCGAGATATAATGAATGCTAACCTTTACATTTAATAACATTTTCTGTTTTTAACTCTCAACATATTCTCTTTCATTCTCAGCATCCATCATAACTCTCAACATTTAACAACAATCCTGTCATTCAGGATTAATGTAACCACGTATTAAAACTCCCAACATATTAATTTAATATTTTCGACATTCATTTGTATTTTCCAAAATTCACCATATTCGTGGTACCCTCCCATTCACTTAATATGTATACATAGTTCATTCAATGAATGAATCACTTTAAAGTTTTGTAAATTTGTTCATTTAGAGTAAGACATTATTTTAGTGTCCCTATCGATTGTTTCCGAAATTTAAATATTTCCATAATGGCGGATGTGACAATGTTTCGTAGAATCATATACCATCACGTTAAACATTCATGTTAATGTTGATAGTAATAAATTTTGGGTAATTGTGTATAGGTAGATATTGCAATTCTAAGAGTTGAAGGATATAGTGAATGGTGATGTTTCGGAGTTAATATGAATGTTGAGAGTTATCATTTATGTTGAGAAAGTTTATTGATGTTGAAAGTGCTGATAAGTTGAGAGTGATGATAAATTTTGAAATAATTTTTAAATGATGAATAACGGTTGGAATGATTTTGGAAGCTGAGATGAATGATATTGTTGAGAGTGATCATATCGTTGAGAGTGAACTTTTTACGTGATAATACATTTATTGTTTGCTTAGAAGTATTATAGATTCCTTGTTTAATTTATATGAATTTTTTTTCAGATTTAATCGCATCGCATGATGGAATTCAATACAATGGGAATGAGAAATTGTCATCTGAATAGATGATGGAAGAAAATTGTACACCTAATTATCAGCCATCATCCACTCATTCGTCCATTTCTTTACCTAACTTAGCAAGCTTTCCAGTGCTGGATTCTGATATGATTTCAGAAGCATTTAACTCATCCTTACTAGCTGGATGTGAAGAACATCATATCGAAGAAGTTCAGATGAATTTTATAATTGACAACAAAAGTGAATCATACAATGCAAATAGTTCAACGACACGGACTTCAACTAGCGATATCAGAGAACATCGAGCACATATGGAAGATCAACAAGCAGCAACATGCAGCAACATTTCATCTCATACATCACCGATTTCCGGTACACATCATCTGCGCAATAATCACCCAAATACAGAATTGAGAGAACCTGTAGAACTTGCCCCTCAAAATAGCATGCAGGTATCAGGAGTGGAAACGAGAGTAGGTATCAAGTATGGCAAAAAAAATT
The DNA here is from genome assembly GCA_947561585.1 of Caprella mutica. Classification (NCBI taxonomy): domain Eukaryota; kingdom Metazoa; phylum Arthropoda; class Malacostraca; order Amphipoda; family Caprellidae; genus Caprella; species Caprella mutica. The sequence continues at coordinate 326,401 of CANNZV010000015.1, forward strand.
GTTGTCTGTATTGTGAAAAGTTGGTTTCAAAGTTGCCGAGACATTGTGAATCTCACCATATTGAAAAATTTGATGTACGCGAATGGATGACTTTTCCTAAAAAATCTGCAAAACGTCGCCGAATACAAGAAAAAGTGCGAAGACAGGGCAATTTTAATTATAATAAATTAGTATTGGCAACTGGATGTGGAGAAATAATCCCTCTGACAAGGCAGAATTCTGCGTCAAGTAAAGATTCAAGTCATTACGCTGCTTGTCACCATTGTAAAGGATTTCTACTAAAATCATATCTGGCTAATCACTATCCAAAATGCCTTTTCAACGATAGTAATGAAAAGAAACCCTCTACTGTCATTATCGACCACAGTGATGCATTAGCAAATTCAGCCACTTCGGAATATTTCAAAAAACAAATTGTTGAAGGATTCTTGTCTGACCATATTACTGAAATAATTATAAAAGATCCAACAATAATGAAATTTGGAGAAAAGCTTCATTCAAAGAGAAAGGAGAGACATAATGCCAACTACATCCGTCAAAGAATGCGCCAAACAGCGCGGTTACTTATAACAGCTAGAACAATTGATGAGGAAATCAATTCTCTTGAAGAATTACTCTATCCAATAAACTATGAGACAGTTGAGGCAGCAGTCAAACGAGTGTGCGGTCTCAATGAAGTGAATGGCAGATTTGCAACAGCTGGACTACCACTAAAGATTGGACATAACCTAAGAGCATGTGCAAAAATTGTCAGATCCCAGTCAATTATAATGGGGGACGATGATTTAAAGCAGAAAATGACTAACTTCATGGAACTGCTAGATGAAAATTATATGATAATGTCCTCTCTGGCTCTGTCAACATTGTCTGAAGGAAAATTCAACAAACCAATATACCTACCACTTACCAAAGATGTTAAAAAATTCAACCTGTATTTGAACGACAAGATGGACAACATACTAAACTCTTCTGATGCAACAGAATATAAAACATTAGCTGAACTTGTTTTATGTTCAATTATAATGTTCAACAGACGGAGAGCTGGGGAGTTGGAGAGAATGACTATTGAGAATTACAAGAAAGGTTTAAATGCTCAAGTCTCATGTTCAGACATAATAGAAGAACTCGGTATGGTGGGAAAGATATTATACAAAACGCTAACAAGGATAGAAATTAGAGGAAAAAGAGGTAGAAGGGTACCTGTACTGTTGAGACCCAGACATTTGAGAGCTATAAATTTCCTGCTTGAAAAAAGACAAAGTAATGAACCCGAGGAATATTTATTTGCCCGCCTAAAAGAAGGCGCAAAAACTCCAATAAGTGCCACTGCTGCTATTAGAAATCACACAGCAAAAGCAAATCTAGAAGCTCCAACACAAATAAGGTCGACCCTTCTTAGGAAACATATTGCAACTGTCAGCCAGTTAATTAACTTAAACCAATCAGAATTGCAGCAGTTAGCTACTTTTATGGGTCATGATCTTAATGTTCACATGGACTATTACCGTCTACTGATGATATTGAACAAATTACTAAAGTAGGATGTCTGCTAATTGCAGCTGAGGAGGGAAACTTCAAGAGAGGTGACTCAATAAATGTAGGAGATATCAATATCAATGAACTAGCCGCACTTGGTGAAAATAGAACCAATGGCGATAAAAGTGACAACGAATCTGCTTATAACGCAAATCAAAAGGTTCTAAGACTGAATGAAATGGGGCATGGTGACAGTGTGGATGATGACGCAATGGATGGTGGAACAGTGAAGAAAAAAACGAAACCTAATGGCAGAATTCGTAAGTTTGAGCCTTGGAAAATAATAGAGAAGGAGTTGGTACTTGATTATTTCAATGTCCAAATAACTGAAGGCAAGTTGCCAGGAAAAGATGATTGTGAACGCTTTTTAGCTGAATATCCTGATGTGAAAAGAAAATGGACAAATATCAAAGACTTTGTAAGAAATCAAACTCTACGTAAGAAAAAGAAGAAATAAATGAAAAACCATATTAATATCAAACTTCAAAGCAAAAAAGTACTTGAGTAATTATACAGTTGCAGTACGACATTGAGTTTCATACCTTCATTCAAACAGCATGAGTTTGAATGACAAACATTGTCAATTGCATTTTTCAATTCGTCTCCTTTACATTTTAAATAGTAAGGAATGTTACCATTTGCAGTTTATAGGAATTTAGCTCACGGATAATTGATTTTTTTTCTTTGTTTCATATAAAATGGATAATATTCATTACTATTATTGAGTAAGTAATATATTTTTCTTTGATTAATTTTGTTTGATATTTTCATTTCTGACTAGTAAACTTTGTCAACGGTTATATAGTTAAAAAACAATATTTTATGTCTATTGCATTTTTCATATTTTCGTCTCATTTACATTTTAAATAGAAAGGAATGTTTCCATTTGCCGTTTATAGGAATTTAGTTTGGATAATTGATTCAGTTCTATTAATGAGTAATTATTATATTTTTCTGTAATTAATTTTGTTTTATATTTTCATTTCTGACATAAAAGCATAAGCAAGCGTTAAAAATCTTTTATTAATCAACTCTAAATTATATTAATCAAACAATGTACATTTTTAAATAATGGCTACAATCACTTGGTCCAATATAAATAGATTAAAATACTTTTCAATCAAGCATGACTTACTTAATATACAATGGACCTAATAAGTCGTCCAATACCCAATCTAACCAGTACTACAGAATGTGAGGAGCGTGAAACCAATACTGACTTCTGTTGAATTTTGTATATAACTACTTATCACTACGAACATTGGTTCTGTTCTGTGGATACAAATGTGTTCTTTGAATTAAATTATAAAATCAACCTTTTTCATAATTCGTTCATTTGTAGTGAATTAATTTGTTTAAGAAACAAAAAATTAAAAAAGATTTTTAAACGATGAAGTGCATTTTACACTCATGAACTGAAGAGATTGCCATGCATCATTTTAACACACTTGTCCCAAAATCAATGAAGTATAGTGTATCTTTTACACACATGTACTGAAGAGATTGCCATGCATCATTTTAACACACTTGTCCCAAAATCAATGAAGTATAGTGTATCTTTTACACACATGTACTGAAGAGATTGCCATGCATCATTTTAACACACTTGTCCCAAAATCAATGAAGTATAGTGTATCTTTTACACACATGAACTGAAGAGATTGCCATGCATCATTTTAACACACTTGTCCCAAAATCAATGAAGTATAGTGTATCTTTTACACACATGTACTGAAGAGATTGCCATGCATCATCTTAACACACTTGTCCCAAAATCAATGAAGTATAGTGTATCTTTTACACACATGTACTGAAGAGATTGCCATGCATCATCTTAACACACTTGTCCCAAAATCAATGAAGTATAGTGTATCTTTTACACACATGAACTGAAGAGATTGCCATGCATCATTTTAACACACTTGTCCCAAAATCAATGAAGAATAGTGTATCTTTTACACACATGTACTGAAGAGATTGCCATGCATCATTTTAACACACTTGTCCCAAAATCAATGAAGTATAGTGTATCTTTTACACACATGTACTGAAGAGATTGCCATGCATCATTTTAACACAATTGTCCCAAAATCAATGAAGTATAGTGTATCTTTTACACACATGAACTGAAGAGATTGCCATGCATCATTTTAACACACTTGTCCCAAAATCAATGAAGAATAGTGTATCTTTTACACACATGTACTGAAGAGATTGCCATGCATCATTTTAACACAATTGTCCCAAAATCAATGAAGTATAGTGTATCTTTTACACACATGAACTGAAGAGATTGCCATGCATCATTTTAACACAATTGTCCCAAAATCAATGAAGTATAGTGTATCTTTTACACACATGAACTGAAGAGATTGCCATGCATCATTTTAACACACTTGTCCCAAAATCAATGAAGAATAGTGTATCTTTTACACACATGTACTGAAGAGATTGCCATGCATCATTTTAACACAATTGTCCCAAAATCAATGAAGTATAGTGTATCTTTTACACACATGTACTGAAGAGATTGCCATGCATCATCTTAACACACTTGTCCCAAAATCAATGGAGGATGAACTCGACTGTCCCAAATAGTTCAAAAAGTATCACTGTCCCAAATGAGCAAGAGAACGCGTATAGGTGAGTTTATCAAATCACTTTCACATTGAATATGAACATTTGTTACTCAGCGTACTTAGTGTAAACACACTCATTTCATTTCATTGTGTTTGTGATTTATCACCTAAGTGTTTACTCTAAAATTAATCTTCCTACAACTTGCTATTTTTATTGGATATCTATAATCATCTTCTTCTTTTAATTCATTTTTTTTAAAGATATCTATAATCATCTTATTCTATTTTCATTTTTTAAATATTGTTTATTATTTTAGATAGCTATAATCATTTTGAATCTATAGTGATGTTAACAGTTGTTTTTGAAATTCTAAAGCAAGTTAAGTAGTTAAAATGTTTATATAAGTTAGTAATGACATGCAATTAACTACTCTGGTTATAAAATATGCCGCTAATATTTGTTTTATTCAACTACCATTATAGTATTAGAAGTTCCGATCGAAAAATACAGTATTCTTTATGAGATGTAACTAGGACGTAGTATACATTTTTTCTTATGTTTCACATAAATTCAAAAAAATATTATTTGACGTTCAATTATGATAAGTTATATTGCAATATAATGTACTCTGTTCTTTATTTACCAATAATCAATCCATTACAGATATCACTTCAATGTTTTCTATTCTGCCCTTTTATTTGAATATGGAGTTAATTTTTTTATTCACTTTGCAACATTCTTTTACGTCATAATTTTACAATTTCTATTTTCTTTACTCATATATTTTGTACATTAGGCATTTTGTCCGTTAGGCATTTTGTCCGTTATTCCTTTTGTCCTTTAGTCACTTTGTCCTTTAGGCATTTTGTCCGTTAGGCATTTTGTCTGTAGGCATTTTGTCCGTAGGCATTTTGTCCGTAGGCATTCTGTCCTAGTAACCTCTATTGGTTTAAGTTTTATAGCGATTTGTTATCGGTCACCCCTAGGTGGAACGGTTCTAAGAAAATTCCACTGAGGAAAGTTCCAGTGCAGAAGATTTCATTTGGAATTGCCACTGAGAAAGTTTCAAGAAATTTTCCACTGAGGAAAGTTTCAAGAAATTTTCCACTGAGGAAAGTTCCACATGGAAAATTCCACTGAGGAAAGTTCCACTGGGAAAATTCCACTGAGGAAAATTCAACTGAATATTAATAAATTTATAATTTGTACTGCTTATATTCTAAAAAAATACTTTAGAAATTATCATCTTCATATTATATAAGCTTTTGTGATATATATTCCACTGTTCCTTTTTAAGTGGTTTAATTAAATTTAAGTGAATCTCTCTCATTTTCTCATTGTACCTTTTCCTTGGGCAACACCTAAGGAAAAGCATTGCTAAGCTTCATCTACTTGACGTTAGGATAATTCTACATACAAAAAATATTACAAAATATTTATTTAAGCTCTTACTCCGCAAATCTGGTTATATTTAAGCTAATTTTCATTTTGAATGTAGGTACGAGTTTGAAGTAGGGGCTAATAAAATAAGTATTATACGAGACGATAGTTTGTAACAAAAAGGCAATAAGCACAAAGAGTAGAATCAGTTTACATATTAATGATGGGGACGAATTCTTCAATTTGAACATGTTAAATATAGTAACAACAATAAAAAAAATTGTAATTGTAAGGTATGCGCTATATCTTGTAAAATTATCAATCCAGCTCAGTTTAGATATCTATTTCCGTCTTGAAATCCACACACTGATCGTTTCAAGCGTGAATCAATTGTCTTTGATTTATATGAAAATTGTATTTTCAATGTAAGCTATGTGCTGTATCTTTTGAGAATGTTAATCCATTTTTGTCATGATATCCAAGTAGAATGCAAAAATTAAATTTGAAACCTGTACAATTACGTTATCAAAAACACATAAATGAAATGATTTAGAACTAGAATTTGCACAAAAATGCTTCACACAAATATAGTTCAAATTTTCATAGCATTATAGGTTAAAGACACTATCCTACCTACACTCTTCTAGTATATCATTGGACAGAAATAAATAATTATTTGAATGAAGTAAATGTTTCCTAGCTCTCAACTTACTGGAACAGTATCACCTGCTCAGCTAAATTAATTTAGCAAAACATATTTTGGAGTGTCATTTGGACGGAACAGTAATTTTCTTAGAAAATAATGAATACTACAATATATTTTTCCAGTGAAATCCTTGGGAAAAGTTCCTGGTTGATTTTTAAATATAGGATTTTATTTAGTGGAATTTTCCTCAGTGCAATTTTCCTAGTGGAATTTTCCTCAATGGAATCTTCCGCGCACCGGTGGAACACCAGGTATATAATTGCATATTACTACACATGTTTATTGAATTTCAAATTCACGAAGAAACTTTGTAATTCAAAACATTTCTTTGTAAACTTAGTTAGTTTCAAGAAATTAATGATATGAAATAATAGGCCTCTGTGTGTAGAAAAATATGGGATATTCATTACGCAATCATTTTGTACGAACATGTTAAATTCTAATTTAATTGAGTTATAATATACATGAACGAAAGGTTTTTAAAATATATTATTGAATCACCGTATCTCAAAGATCAAATATTAAATTGAGAGAATAACTGATGACCTGTCAATTAGTTATTAATTAACTATAAGATTGATTGTCGCTATTGATTGATGAAAGCCGTAATTATTGATATTGTACATAAGCTGTTCATTCACGTTTGAAAAGAATATCTTTGAATCAACATCGAGAATTATCTACTCCTGCTGGCAGTCACATGTAAATTCATTTTCTTAGAAAATTATCTAGAAAATATATTCTTGTATATGTCATTTTTTTTGGATTATTTGAATAATTATATAAATAAAATATATTTTTCACTCTACAGAAATTATTTCCTCTTATTTTCAATAAATGTCTCTTTCCTACTGAAATAAAAATTAAGTTCATTTCTCTTCAGTGTAAAAGCGTACAAACAAGCAAACAAACACTGTAAATATAATTTTATTATGATATAAATAGAAAACAAATTTGATAGATACAGATACGGTTTTATCAAAATTTTATAATAAGGTAATGTACCGTATTCATAAAAATGAAGGAAATCCTCACAAGCATAATTTATTGTAACCTTAAAATATTGCTTTACTTTCAACAAATTATTGGATTGAAATCGTATCGTTAATTTCATCAATGGTCATTTTGGTTAACAATAGATATGTGACATTCATATTATTCATTGAAACAATGTATTACAATGGTCATGTTGTTTTCTTATAGACCTCTCTTGTATCATTTTTCGGCTGGCAACCTGAAATGTTCGCAATATTTTGAAATATAAAACAGGCAACGATTATTTTTGGAACATTTTCTAACTACACGCAACTAACGTATTGTAAGATAGGAAATCGACGTTTGAGTTGGCCACAGCATCGTTCAATTATTACTCTCTTGTTTTTCGATGAGCTGGTTGTTTTTTACAGCAGAAAGGGTTGAAGGAATACAAAATTGGGACATGAGACATGACTTTATAGTCTATACATGGGGTGGGCAAAGACAGCACTCAGTGTTCTTTTGACACTCGAGTAGCACTCGTGCCCAGGAGGGAAACGGTGCTTTATTTATTTTTTTGTTCAAAGAAAATTCAGTATTTTTAGCCATGACTGCTTCATAAATTGCAAGTATAATATAAAAGAGGATGTTAAACTAATTGAAGAACAGTATATTTGTAAAGACCTTGGTACTTTGATGATCAAATTAATCCGTTAATAAGATAATTTTGGTTTATTGTTACAGTACTGCCAGTGTTTAATTTTCGTACCTCTGTCTTCTTTTATCTACGTAGATCAGTTATTTATATATTTTTCATACGTTTGTCTATGGTCTAGGGACACTCTAACGCTAGTAAGAATTTGTACCACCATTTTTAAGTCCCTCTTATAATAAGATAGATAACCATTGTCATTTATCCTGTGATTTTACGAGTTACCTATTATTACTTTTGCAAGATAATTAATTTTTGTTTATAGTATGAATTGTTTTCACATGAAAAAGAATGTATTCAAATATCATTTATTAATTCCTTCTAAGGGCACCGTTCCCAGGATATTGTCATAATTTTGTCAAAAAATTTTTATTGCGTAAATAGGTACCTTAGAGACTTATTTAGCTGTGTGTAATGTTTTGTGGCTGTACTGTGAACGTGCACCCCCTGGAGTAGAGGGAGAACGGGAGGGGGGGGGGTGGAGTTTAGTCAGTGAGTGTGCACAAATTCTGCTCGCGTGTACGCGCTCGCGGTCTAGTGTGCACCAAATATTGATTCTCAGCCAATCATAATTGGCTCCGAGTTATTTATCTAGTGATATCTGGAATTGATACTCAAACAGACGTCGAGAAACCTCACTGGCATCAGTGCTAGCCAAGATTTCTCGAGTGTAAGATACCACGTCGCAAAACTTTCAACTTCAGCGTTCAGCCTGCTGTTGAAGTTTTGCGTGATTGTGTTGTGCAAGGTGATGTAGTTGAAAATGGTGGTTGTGGTGATATCCTCGGTGTTGGTGGACTGACGAGGAGACTAATTCTTATACCCCCTACAAAACGAGAGCTACGTAAGTGCGATGACAAGTATTTAGTTTCTAAATCATTCATGGCGTCTCTGTTGCGCGCAAGTTCAAATTGTACTGACTGTGGTGCGCAGGTTGATCTGGATATCAGTACTGGTACCACCGGAGATATAATTAGGTTTCGCTGCAAGGTGTGCGATATTACTGTTCTAGAAACTGCATCCAATAAGATTGATATTTATGATAATTTGCCTTGTAAATGGAGTGATAATTTTGTGTGTTCAGTGTATACAACACTAATAAATGGAGGTGGATTTGCGGGTCATTGTAAAATAATGAATAATTTTTCTATAAAGCATACTGTGTCAAAAAATCATATAATGAATGTGCGCATTACTTGTATGAAGTTATGACCAGGTATTATGATGAACAGTTTTCTTTGGTGTTGCCAGCTGTTATAAAAACATACGATGCTGTGGTTACTGGTGAGCCTCTAGAAGTTCATGTGAGTTACGATGGCACATGGATGAAAAGAGGCAACACATCACACATTGGAGTTGCTTTTGTGATTGAATGTAACACTGGTTTTGTCCTTGACTGCGAGGTTTTGAACAATTATTGTGAGATGTGCACTAAGATGTCGAATTCTCTGTCAGAAGAGGATTTCGCTATTTGGAAAGCATCTCATGATAATTGCAAGCAAAATTTCGCAGGCAAGTCTGGTGCTATGGAGGTTGAAGGAGCCATTCGTTTATGGAGTCGGTCTGAGACGAAAGGTTTCAGGTACGTTACCTTTGTTGGCGATGGTGATTCAGCAGCTTTCAATGCAGTTTGTGCATTGAATGGTGGTGAAGGGCCTTACTCGGTCCCTGTCGTCAAGGAAGAATGCGTATACCATGTATCTAAACGTCTTGGATCACGGCTGCGTGAACTAAAGGCTACCCTGAAGACTGACACAGTGACACAAAAGGGGAAAACAGTTCAGCGCAGTACTCTTGCGGGTAAGAAATGTTTGACAGATTTACATAATGACAAACTAACGTCGTATTATGGTCAAAATATCTGCAAATTCCCTTCAGATGGAAATTTTGTAGACCTGCGCAATTCAATAATGTCCTCTTATTACCATGCTTCCAGCACAGATTCCAACCCTAGGTATGAGCACTGCGACACTTCGTTCTGCTGGGTGAAGCAGGCGGAGGCTGCTGGTGTTGCACATCCTTCAGAAGCACATCCTTAAGGTATATATATCCCTCACTGATCCTTCTCTTCTTGGTTGCTGTTTGAAGAAGAGGACTCAGAACGCTAATGAAAGCATTCATTCCAAATTGTGGGCGAGATGTCTCAAAGTGAAGGACTGTAAGTTCGAAAGAGCTAAGTTCAACACTTATGATACCGCTCTTGTTCACAATTTTGGCAATGTTTGTGGCTTTCTTTTGGTTCATCTGGGTCTCTCTTCCGGAAGTATCACTGATAAGAGACGGATTAGTGATGTGAGTACACCTGCAAAAAAGAAACCGAAGAGTCGTCGACGTGATGAGCCCGGAAACTCTGGTGTCTACCAACCCGGAGGATTTTGAATGAATGGTGTGAATGAATGGTGAATGTGAACAACTTTGTTGTTGTGGTTGTTATTGCGTGGTGCAAACTTTACCACAGTGAGTCAGTTGGCAACTGATGATACCCCCACCTTTGAATTGATAATAGTGGGTCTTTAAATCATGGATATTTAGAGCCACACATCGCAATAACTTTCAGTGTGATTTCTGGCTCTTTTTAAAAATGCAATATTTTTGCATTCAACAGCTTACTCCTTTTTCAATTTTGAAGCTACGGCATTGCGATATTTTGCATTCGATTCTCCCCGGAATTTTCTACAAACTGAGGGAGAGTTTTATTCAATTTTCGAATTATTTTTCAAAATATTAAATTTTGAAATATATATATATTTTTTTTTTCACTAAAAATTTCAATAATTTGAAAAACAATTCGAAAAATCAAAAAAACGCTTCCACAGTTTTTAAATAATCTTGTGGAGAATCGAATGCGAAAAACCTTAATTTCATAGCTACAAAATTGTAGTATCCATCTATTAATTTACACACTGTTCGAAATTTGTTCGAAATTCGAATAACTCGTTTTCTATAGGTCGAATTGAAAAAAATGTCAAGACACAAAAACATCTCAGAATTCATTTTATATATGTGAACGAAGTTTCACAACCGTAGCTTCAATAATAAAAAACTTTTCAAAATTTGGGAACTGTGCTCTTAATGCAAATGATGGATCTACTTCCAATATTTATGTACAAATTATACACCATTGTACGTACTTCTATACAATTTACCACTTCATTATAATTACTGAGTATCCCCTGCCATTTGAAATACGAAAAGAAAATGGTAAAGGTTCTGAGACTCCATCTTTTGGCACTGAAAAACACAACGTGTGCCCACCCATGGTTTAAACCGTACCCGTGATCACCAATTAGCCCAACACTTTGTTACAGTTCTTAATTTTGAAAACACTCGTGAATTTCATCATATCCTCAAGTCGTGAAGAGAATCCAGACCAAAAAAAATTAATACTAATGAACATTTCTTTGCCATCACAAGTGGCTTGAACATTCAGAGTCTATCTTCCTTTTCGATCAATACACTCATCTCCATGCAGTTTTGATTTCATGATCCTCATACGAGTACAAATTATTACTGATATCGCCAATTGATGTCGGAAGCGTAATTTCCTTTGCCATAACTGTATTGCTTCTAAGATATCTCAGTTGGTAGTTGAAAACGTAATTCATTCATTTCCATGAGCTATGATTTATGCTATCAACATCTATACGCACAGTCTGCGATTCCGTTGCTTGGCTATCACCATAGTCGTAGTTTTTGACTGATGTCCCTTTGATAGCCAGGATCATTGTGGTCAGGCAAACGAATTTTCATTTGCATATGTTCTATATTTGAAGTAAAGGGTCTTCTTTATGAACACCCATTTACCTTTATCTGAGCATAAGGCTATGCTTCTGCTCTAAAAGTAGAACGTTTTGCTTGCAATTTTTATGAAAACAAGTAGGACATTTCCCTCATATTTTGCAAGTATTAGCATATGCTTTTCTTTATGAATTCGGCTCAATATATATTCCATATTCCATAAATATTATTTCCTTGTTATACCGTTCGTTCCTCTTAAACGATAATTAAGAGTTTTATTCAAAAGCCCTTTTATTTTTCACAATATTATTTTTGACATTATATTTTATATTTTGAGTGGAAAAATTGATACAAGTGATTTTTGTCATTAATATTTACCCAACAATGACTACTCCATAGTTTATATTAAATAAATGATTCGCAATTTATATCATACTAGGAGTTGCTCCCAATCACCGAACACTCACAGTACTCGTAAAGTGCTGCGAGTTTTCATGAACCAATCTGAGGTTAGATTTCTAATTGACCTTTCGTGGCCTATGTCTGAAGTTTAAACCCACTTTCCTAGTATTGTGAGTCTAACTAGGTGCTAAATTATTGTGACTTCACTCTTTTTAGAGGCAGGAATGATTAAGAATATGTGTTAATTGGAAACAATATTTTTTCTCTTTTCTAATAATGGCAAAATAAAAAAATACATGGTTGCATCGAAAAAACGGTGGCCGGAAATTTCGGTCTGGGAATATTCGCTCATCAAATTTCGGTCTCTGAAATATTGGTCTCAGAATTATAATTGACCTCTAAACATAAATGACCGTTATGTAGTTTGCTGTATCTGCTTGTCTATTGTACTGCACACTTCATGATTGTTTAAAAACCTAGAAGAGGTGTTCGGGGGGTGACATGTTCCCGATAGATCTAATTCATAAGTGTTATTTATACCTGAGTCTGAATTTTCTGAGACCGAATTTTCCGCTCAAATCTCCTGCTGAATAAATTTCAAAAAATGTTGAAATTAGTAATGATACATATCATTTTACATCGGTTAATGATGTCATCAGCTTTTAATCAATCTGAGACCGATATTTCAGAGACCAAGTTTGAGGCCGAATTTTCAACGACCGAAATTACCTAGAACCCAATAAAACAGGCGTTTTGCAATGTACCAAAAGTACAAAGTTCCAGAGATACATTCACGTGTCGAACTGACAATATCTGCTGGGTAACAGACTTGATTCGAATTTATGAGAAGCTAGAAGTTGCATGCCAAATTTTGAAGAAAACCAGATGTATTCGTAGAAGGTTACTAGAGTGTATCTGTTCTATTTCAAAGATATTTCACTCTATTAGATGTTCAATGTTTCCTCAGATCACTCAAAACCAGTGAAAGATCCAGAACATTATCAAAAGTAGAATATTTTTGCATTTCACTTCCTTTTCAGAACAAGTGGCATAAAATGAATTGGAAACTTAGAAAAAAAACAATGAGCAACAATTATTAGAGAGAAAATGAAAAGTTTTCATAGAATATTTAGTCAGCTCCCATCGTATCTGTTAATTACTTTGTCAATGTATCTTATTTTCAAATTTCTTTTGAACAAACCCATAAATTATCCAACTCCCAAGTCTTCAGATGTATCATAAATACTCTCATTATTCATTTCCGAATATTGCAAACAAAGTCACAGATATTAGGATGTCACCTATCAAAATCTCCATTAATGAGATGGTGGGATTTACAATAAACGGAATTAGTCATGATTTCTGACATGAGAAAATTTTCAATTAACATGTACTAGATTGAAAAGGAGACTTTGATCTGTACTAAATCAATTATATGAATATGTGTGATCTATGAAATTGGTAAAGCAATATATTTTGATATTTCCGTTATCTAGCTTCTGATAGTTGTGATAGCTCGTGATTAGTCCCATATATAATTAGTATTGTAGAAAAATAATGACAACAGTTCCTCACATATAATGAATAGTAACTTATTAATAACCCATAAATTCTTATAACTAATATTTAAAAATTTCATCCAAATATCATAATTTTTATATATTTAGATAATATAATCTATATATTGAAAAGAAGGTAAATTTTTCTCAGTAACACATAATTTCATCGAGAAAACCAGCATAAAAAACACGTTTTTGCAAAACTGATCGACCACAGTAAGATACGAAAACAAGTTTTATTCCAGGCAAAAATTTAGCAACCTTTGTGTGTGAATTCATCATTTCGACTTGATTTTTTATGTATTCGAATGATTTTTTTTCTTTCAAATACGAATTTAAGTTAAAGGGAGTGTCTCACTTTTTTACTTTTTTTTTGAAGAGTGAGATGCTTGATTTTCTCAGATTTGATTATACTATGAAAATAGACAATTTTTCACAAAAGAGTTTTTTATGTTACATGGGTTTGGCCATGGCCGTCTATAGTTTATCAGGCCAGCTCATCATAGCGTTTATAGTTCAATCAGTTGTTCAAAGTGGTCCTATGATATCTAGTTACTGTCGCTAAAATTAATGGATAAAGATGGCGCGCAACATATTTTCATCGGTTTTTATGCCATTGTTCTCTTCTTGATGTTTGTTTTTGCCTTGCGTTTTCTATTAAATAAATTAAGGAATGTTCCAGATTATTTGTCATCAAATTTATGTGAATTTATCAATCATACTAATTATAAACGTGGTTTTTAACTGAACGAGTTGCCAGGCTTTGGAAGAGAATTAGAGATTTAAAAGTTAATTATGAACTTATTATAACCTACTTGTTAGGATTCAACCTTTCTACTTGTGAAATTATGTTAACTAAGTTACCTAGTATGTTAATTACGACTGGTATACCTAATTGAGTGGTAATTTAGTATTCTTTAGCACTACTTATTACATATTTCAGATGCTGGCAAACTGTATGCCAATTTACAGCTAAAATTTTCGCAGTACATCTGATCCTAATTCCTAGCCAATTTGGCTCATATTTGATGATTTCAAGCCTAAATTAACATAGAATTCATTCAAATCTTAAGCCAATTAGATCTATCTAAGTTTTAACATTTGAAATGTGAGCTAATTTATTGGGTTTAACTGGCATACTCTGTAATATGGTCAAGTTCAGCCAGTTCAATTTTATATACATAAATTTTATCAGTTACAGATGAAAATTCGAGAAAAGAATTCTTCAGTCCTATCAATTATGCCATTGGCAATATTTTCATTCCCCATTAAAATTTTCGTCAGACAACTCTAAATTGGTCTAAATTGCATTAAGATGTGATTTTCATTCCCTATTAAAATTTTCGTCAGACAACTCTAAATTGTTTTGAATTGTATTACGATGTGAGGACAACCACCATTTTGATTGAAACGCCATCGAGCTCATGTGTATATAGACGAATTTTGAATAGATTAGTTTTTATCAGGTCAGTTAAGTAACACTATTATAATAATTGATTAATTTCAAATCCATTGGTATAGTTTATTTCATCATTACACAGTTATATAAGTGGCTTAAAATAATCCAATTATAGAAACGGATGCAGACTAAGTTCGCCATTGGTTTTGATTTTTAGGATTACTTTCAACAGCTGTTATTTTCAGGAATCTGGCCTGATCAACTATAGACGGCCTTAGATTGGCATAGTAAAATATTTACAACGAGTAGAGTTTAACAAGAAATAAAACTAAAACTAATCTAATCAAGCCCTTTCAGTCGCCATCATTGGCAAATCGGGCAAATTCAAGTAAGGAATATGTAGTTTATTTATACATCGAGAAAAATTTGTACAATGTACATACAAACCTATACACACATCTATATGCTTCATACGTTCATACAAATACAATTAATACACATGAAACTATACAGTGATACAAGATGTAGACATTATGAGTAATAAATATGAATTAATTAAATATTGGTTTAAAAAAATCACCGTGACCAGAGCCAAACAGTGAAAACTCCGATGATTCACCTCTCATAGTAATATTTATAACCTTTCTAATTAAAAAATAGGAAATATGACAATTTATCACTGGTAAATATTATTTCCCTCTCAGTTCTGTCACACTACCTTCTTAATGTTGGTTCCATGTAAAGGAGGACTAAAAACTTAGTCTCTTGCACTCTATTTCAATCTGTAGAGAATTCTCGTTGTGAGAATCAAAAGGTATCTTTTTACTTTCCTAACTTTGAACGTCAATCAAGATAAGTGATGTTTAGAATATTTTTGACAAGGCCAAATAGTGTATAGAATCTATATAAGATAGAGAAAAAAATGTATGGATCACTTCATGACGTATTTCATCAACTTAAGTCATTTACTAAACATAAGTTTTCATTTTCAAGCTCAAATTCTTCATGAATAAAGTATGTATACTACTTAATCTACTTTTACTAGAATAATTACCGTAAATTCACTTTAATTTGAAAACATCACTTCAGTTTCCATATATCCTGTATAATAGTGTATATTTGATGAATTAATATGAAGCTTGTCGGAGGAAAATATTGTCATTATTTGAGATTCTGGTGATCGGAAATTATTCTTTAAAGACTGGAAATTTATGCTATTTTTCCTAATATACTGAAATTTAATAGAAATTCCAAATTTCTAATATCAAAATATATATGATCAATCACGAATATACTATAAGCATGCACTAGTCTCTTACTTATTTACATTGCTGTTGGAATTCGATAACATTCGGTCAATTTGTTATCTTTCTCCATAAACTTTCAATTTTAATCTTCCAAATCCTGAGAAGTTTATCCCTTCAGCGCGACACCAACATTTGAATATCATTTGTTCTAAAGCCAATAAGAAAGAGCGCTAAGACGAAATGTTTATTGGGACTTTCAGATACTTGAAATGATGTCACTTCTTTGAGTGATTTTAACGTTAATAATAATGAAAAAAAAATTTTTTTTTACTTTTCACCATGATTATTGCAATGCCTTTTGTTTAACATTTATATCTATAAGGAGGATTAACGTAAAAACACAATTAATAAAACCCACTAAAACAATAGTTTTTACAAAATTGGTATTTAATAAACGTTTTTCAATATATGTTGAACAAAGAAAACAATACTTTGTTCAATATATTTATTCAAAATGGACAATCAGTTTAAGTTCAATCATTTACAAATTTAAAAGGTAAAATGGAAAGAACACTCTATTATAAATTCAGATTTCATGATGAGTATCCAAAATTATTGAAAAAAAATTTATATCAAAAGTCAAAATCAATTATCGCAAAATTGGTACTAAATCGATTTAGTATATTTATTTATGTAACATTAGAATATTCGTTGATTTTAGAAATGTTTATATAAAAAGTATATTGTAAATTAGTGGCGCCATCTGTGGACTGTGGTGGACCGACGTACTAATCATTGTAGTACGTAAACAAAATGATAACCAGTCCCAGACTTGAATCTTGAAACTGTTATTATATGTTTGAAAATGGTGGAAAGAATTTGTGAAATTGAAAACTATCCTTCGAGACAATTAGATTTAGATCTGAAAAAGAAAACCATCTCTTCATAAATTAACAGTAAATACTGTTGATAGATAAATTGTTACATTACATGTCAAAATTAATATTATGACCAATTTACTTATTCATTACAATAAAGTAAATGGATAGAAATACAACATAGAGTGATTTTTCTTTCTCTCAATTAACTGAGGTGGTTTTGGAGTTTCTTTCACAGTAGAATAATTGTTAGCCAATTTGAAGCTATATTCACAGTTTACTATTCTTATTTATGATTTTTTTTTTAATTTTCAAGATTTTTGCTTTCGTCTCACTATGGTGATTAAAAACAATCCTTTGAACAGGCATTCTCAGGTGATAACTATCTAGATAAAATGTTTATAGTTGGGATAGTATATGTAGTAGCGTGATTTTGTTTCAATGCTAACTATGGATGCTCATTTTAAGTGGTTAAAATTACAACATAAGATTCTCAACATGAATATATAATCAATTAGGTAAAAACACTCTGATACCTAACTATATATATTCAAATTTCAATAAATTTATTTCTTGCTGAAAAAAGACAATAGTTATAAATTAGTGTTGAAATTGAATAGAAAGATGAAATAAAATACAGTGCCGGATTCTTTGTTTTAATTGTCATTCCAACTTACAAAGATGAGAGAATTCAATGATAAAATTCCTCTCAAATAACAAAAATAATGATCATATATTATGAATATGTTCCTAGCGAGATGCTTGCTCTTTTAATGATGTTCTGTGTTAATACCAAATGATGAATGTTAGAGCTCAGAAATAGTCTCTTATTTCTGAGTAAATTGGAATGAAAAAGGAATATTCAATCTTGTGAACAATAGATGTTTTGAAAATAGGGATTGTATTATAGTAACTGACAGTGATTCCAGTATTGTATTTCAAAAATACAACTGTAGGCGTTCTTAGTCTGTTCAAAAAAAAAAAACTTGTGCATAATTTGACATCGAATATCTCTCTTTAATTGTTTTATCACATTTCACGAGCGTGGTGTTCTAAGGTTTTATAAATTGATCACAGTTAACATCACATAATTACGGTAAATTAATTATTTTTATATTAAATATCTTGTATTTCGATTCAACATAGTTAAATAATTATGTGAATTCCATATAAAATATAACTTTAATTTAGAAATTTGTTTTTTACTACTCTGTTATATTTCATAACAAGGGTAAACTGTTTTTAATTCAGTTCTTTTCATCGCGAAATTAAATTTTCCTCGCCCCTAATATTTTCATTCTAGTAATTCTTCATTTCTTTGAGACGAGGAGGCAATCTTACAGAAATATTTTCTTGAAGACTGACTCTGGATGATATTAATTAAATGTAAGAACCCATACAGCATCAAATAACAGCTTCTATTTATTTATACGGTCTACATTTAATTGTATATGTACTAGCAAGGATATATTTTATTTAAGTAATATTTATATGTTATTTAATTTTAAAGTTTCAAAATTTTATTTTTCTTTGATTTGAAGAATCTATCCCTTACTTCATTATTTATAACTTTTATTTTTCCATTATTTAATATTCATATTGTTTCATAATTTAAAATATATATCATATTCATGTTTTATTTCATAATTATATGAAAAATTTATTTCAATCAAGGTATAATATCTAGAATTAATTTTCTTTTATTCTACTTCTTTATATATACTTATATAATTTTTTTTTAATTACATCAATAAATATTAATCTTTATTGCACCAATATTTGTTAATTACTGTATAGGTTTCACAAAGTCTTCAGTAGATTATTTAAAGAGAGTATTTATACCTTCTTCTGAAATATAATCAGTTTAATAATTAATTTTACACAAACAAAACAGGAGGAGAATTGCATGTAAAGAAATATTTAAAAAAAGAACTTGAATACACGAATTAATGAAATATTTTGCTTATTTACTCAAAGTGGAGGAAGTAATGACAAAAACGGAAGGTAAGAAATTACTTATATGAGATACATTTATTTTTTTCTTCTGGAAATGAAATGATTTTAGTCGCAATATCTCCAAATTTCCATATCAGAATACAAGAATTGGATGAATGGTTAGATATTGCAGGGAGTTGTTTAAGATATTATAACTTTTTTCGCTATCATGCATCAAGATTGTACTCGTAGATGATGCATTTTGAACTGAAAACTGGAGACGGTCCTAATCAATATTTTTATCGTAATGAATTGAAACTATTGCCTTGTATGGAAAACTGTTTTTATTCCATATTTTTAGATACTATTAATTTCTCATAATTTTTTTATTATATCAATTCTTAATTCTTTGGATATTATATTAGTAATTTACTAAAAAAATTATATTTTAATTTGCTATTTTTCTCATTTCATTTCTAGGTTTTCTAATCTGATATGTAAATTTTCTAATCTCTTTCAAATTTTCTAATCCCAAAGAAATTCTTCTAATCTAATTCGCAATATTTATTTCTTATTGTTCACACCTCAAATGTATATATTCTTATCTAATTTGCATTTTTTCTAATCATATTTGTTATTTTTCAAACCTAATTTGTATTTCTACTAATCTCCTTTGTAATTTTTCTAATCTCATTTGTTATTATTCTAACCTAATTTGTATTTTTTACTAATCTCATTTGTAATTTTTTTAAACCTATTCATTTCTCGACATACCTCATTACTGTAACTTTGACTATTACCAATTCACGAACCTACAAGAGAATAACAGTGAAGAATATTGCAGGTTTAACAAGCCGTTCTATAACGATGAACTATAAATAAAGGAGAAGGCGTGAAAAGAGTTCGTTACCTGTTATTGATTACACGTCAATCCAGGTGATGCATATTGAACCTAACGTTGAACCCATCACACTGACGTACATTGAAAACCGTGAATAGGGTTAGTTTAAAGATAACTAAGGGCTCCACATCTTCGCTAATATAAGAAAAAGTATATAATTATTAAAATTTTATCAGTTATTTCAATAAATATACATGGATACTAATTGAAATATAAATTACATTACTTATTTATATTAAAGTTTTGCTTCCTATCGAAACTTATATACATACTTTTTCTTGTGAGATTGAAAATGTGGAACTGTCGCGGAACTTACCTTAATTATTGAATTTTAAATTGAAACTAATAGATTAACCTTTTTTCGTTTAACTAGAATATTTATCACAATAAATCATAAACAAAAAATTATTAAAAATTTTAGTAAATTATAATAGAGAAGATTATTGAGAAATAAAAATTCAGTTGATCATCAACTACTATATATTTATGAATGACTTAAAATAACAAGTGGAATTTTCGAGACAGGTGTAGTAGATAATCGTTAGTGTTACTATTGAACTATGCAACTATGCTACAGAATTTTGCATTCATTTACTAATTAATCTAAATTATTAGTACTGTGAGTCTTCATATATTGAGAATACTTATTTTATTATCCCCAGTCAGACTATTTCTAAATATAATATTATATAACTAATCCATCATTCTATCCCGTTGTAGTAAAGTATATATATAAAATCAGTTCTATCATTCTTGCAAAGTTAACATCAAAAGAATGGAAATTATAATCTTCCAATGAATTAAACCGACATTAATATACAATTTGTCATTCGCTTTATAACAGATCACTATTTTGTTAATAATTTAAATAATATTGATCGTTCAGTATAGGATCTTGGCTTCTAAATTAATTGATATATTGCTAGAATATAATTTGAATCCATATGAAATTTAGAAAGTTATGACTGTTTATGTATTTTTGATGGAATTTTAACTGTCAATCGCTTTATTGCAGCTATGTAAAAAAAACAAAAAATGGATGATTTATTACTACAAGGAGGGGGAAATAGTAGCAGATCTTGCAGAAGGGAGTTCTCTTCAAGATTTAACCAAAAAAACTGGAAGAATTGTGAGAAACCTAGTTTCTCTTGTGGAGAATCCCAGCACCAAACCAAGGAGAAATGAGGGACGAGGGTACGATTAGAAACTCTTCCCTTCATGATATGCGAAAAATATGATGTCAGGTCATACAGTTTAATAAACAATATTACACAGTTTAATAAACCATTGAAATGTGTTGTAAACTCTTTCAACAAAAATGTATCCGTAAACTAGAAAACTTCAAAAACCTGTCAAACTAATTCTACAAAAGTTTGAATGTTTTACAACGATATTTTCTAAGTTTTCTTTCAACTGATCCAATCCATAGAACTTTCATCCGTAGAGTTACAACGATACAGAAATTTGTTAGACATAATTTCTATATTGCCTTGCAAATACTTTGAGATGTTTATAATGAATAAACTGTACCATTCACTGAATTTTTTCTGAGAATTTGCTTAACAATTTATAGTGTGGTCAATGCTATTTATTCAATATTTGTGTTTCTATATAATGTTATTTTTATTGATTTTTAATATTATTATTAATACAATATTCTATCACAAGTAAATCAAAAGCCAAGTATATTGTAAATCTTTGTGATAATTTTTTGCTAAAAAATTCAACTCTTAATTAAAGTAGCAAATAAATCGATAAGATTAGCACTCCAATTCATTCCAGATTTCCATCCAAATCTCAACAATTAGTGATTCCAGAGAAACTGACAAGGAACATTTTACAGCAAGCTTGGGAATCGAGAAAAAAAATTAACCTTCTGGTCGGTAGTGTGTTTTTAGACTATTTTCCATTCAAAGAAAGCGAATAATGATTCAAACTAAAAGTTTTGAGATTCAAACTAAAAGTTTTGAGATTCAAACTAAAAGTTTTGAGATTCAAACTAAAAGTTTTGAGATTCAAACTAAAGGTTATAAATGCATTTTAGGGAAATATTTTATTCAATTATAGAAGATGTTACTTTTCAGCATTTACACCTAAACATTTTTCTAGATGGAAGAGTGAAAAGTGATAGTGAATAGTCATAAAATTCTATGTAAATTAAGAAAAAATAACTTGAATTTATATTAGATTTAAATTAAATTTGAACTTTTCATTATAGACAAAAAATGTATATTTTATAATACTTTTAATAAATAATCATTTATTTCATCTTTATAGATATAAATATCTTTCATTTAACAGTGTTAAACAAATACAATACGGAAATACAATGCAGAGTCTATACAAAAATTATTGATTCTGGGTCCTAATTGGTGTATAATGTATATATACTCCAAATCAAATAGTTAAATTCCAATACACATTGTTATTCCAAGCAAAGAGATCTAGAAAAAAAATTCCCACTTCGCCTGTGATCTGAGAATTAGAGTATTTTGTTCATTTTTTTATAGAAAGTTAGTTTCAATAATATTAGAATTTATTGCAGATTGTCTTTGGAATATATATATTTACAAAAAGTCGATTGCTCTGAAAATAAAAAGATTTGAACTTTTTTTAACGAGCATCTTTTATATTGTGATTTCCGTTTTTTCGTACTGTTTTTCATCTCCAATCACATAAAAAAATGTGAAAGATCAGTTGATTAACTTTGATTTTAATTAGTTCAAAATTACCAATTGAAATAAAGTAATAACTGAATATCATTTTCTTATAGAATCAAAAAAGTTGTACTTCTGATACCTAAAAATTTACAATAAAAACATTATATGATATCCCCCAAATAAGCATAGAATGATTCAAATCTTGTAAAAGCAACCAAACCAATCTGCAAATAATAATCGTCGTCAGATTTTGATAGGTGATACTGATCGATGATAATAATTATTGAAGAACATCTACTTACGAAAATTAATAAATCAACAAAATCCAAATACAATGTAACTAATTTAAAACACAAGAATTATATTGTCATACATTTTCGATATTGGATCCGGACACGAATTTGTGGTCTTTAACTCGATAAAATACGATCAATTTCTACCAGAATCGATAATAACGGAAAATCACTACCAAAAAAAATGAAAAACTATGAGGGAGATCATAATGCAGAGACATTGCGGCTCAACTTTTGGTATCGCCATCATAAAGAAGTTTGAGCTATAAACTAGAACAAGACTCTCAAGGAGATGAGAGAAATATTTAAAAGAACCTCTTCGGGAGGATATTCAATGGAAAGGAATTAGAGGTAAAGTTTCAATTACTGAGCCGGTATTAGTACCTTAAAGATTTTCATAGTCTTGTGTATCTTCTCTAAGCATGAAATATCCATAAATTCTTCTAGTTCAAATTTTACAATTTATTTGTTAGTTAACCTAACTTGCAACCATATTAGGTACCACTATTCCCTACTATAATGCATGTATTTTTTTATCAATATTTAAAAATAAAGTAGTTTAAACAGGAAGTGAATAAAATTTTCAGAAAATTCATTCGTTTGCATGAAATTTCTATCACAGAAAAAGTTACAGAGAGATGCCATTGAAGATTGAGTGGGTGGGTCTTTTTCTCGAACTTCGGTAACCCAACCATAAATTATTCTCTGGTTAAATATATGAAATGAACTTCGTCCTGTAATATAGGATACATTCCGATATATCATACAATTCCACATTTTCGATCGTATAGGAATATATTGAAATAAAATAACAAGTTAAATAATCCATATTTACTTATTTGGTAGGAAATGCAAAACGTTCCAATAACTCAAAACTTGTTTCAAGGCTAACAAATATAAATGTAACATGTAGACATAATTTTTATATATTACTATCATTAATTGGTTTTGAAGGTCATAAATACATATCATTGATTTATTAGGTTTACTTAATCCTAATCTAGTTGTAAATTTTATATTATGCCATATCGACTTACATCCCAAAAAAATAACAGTCCTAAAATCTCTTTTCATCCATTGAACATAAAAGTTATATTCCTAATCTGTTTTCAAAGCAATCTAACAATTTATTGATATTGATGAGCTCTTGTAAGCAGTTTTACATCCGCGGAGAATTTAGCCAGACAGTATTTTCTTCCTCAGAAAAAGAGAGGATATGGATTCACTAAAACTATTTCTTTTTTCGATAAAGTTATACTAGAGTGTCGGTAATAATTTTACTTTCGACAGCAGTGAAATTATTATATGTAACTACTGTATCTTCATTATCATTATTTACGACAATATTGGTATTAATATTAGTTACAAAAATACGGTATTATCACAATTGTTATCACAATATCGTTATTGTGGAATTATTATAAATTATTACTGTATCGTCATCATTATAAGATACCGCACTATTGCGATATTTTTTTGAAATACGTAAATTAAGTTTTCAATAATTACTACTACTGAGAACTTCTTGCAACCTTAAAATATTGCTTAATAGCTAGCATACATTCTTATCATACAAATGTGGTACTATGACAGATAATTCAATCTTCATTAGGAATCAAACTTACCATCATTAGAAATAAGAATATTGGATAATTTTCTCCCTCACTTTTTTATGCATTCACATCGCAAGTAATAAAATACGAAACAGTTATTTATGTATTCATGTACTACTTATTATGCACTACTCCACTCACTCGTAAAATATTTATTTGCACTCATGCTACTCAAGTGTTTATGTAGATTTTACGGAGTGTATTTTATCTTATCAAATTACCTATGCATGATGGTATACATTGGTGAAAGTATTGAGTTATAGTGAGGTAATATCAGTGAAAACAGTTATTGTGACAATGTACTATCAGTAAAAAAGAGTCACTTTGATGATGCACTATCGGAGACTAGAGTCTCTGTTATGATGTACTATCTGAGAAAAGAGTCACTGTTATGTTGTACTATCAGAGACTAGAGTTTCTGTTATGATGTACTATCAGAGAAAAGTCACTCTGATGATGTACTATTAGAGACAAGGGTCTCAGTTATGATTTACTATCAGAGAAAAGAGTCACTGTTATGATGTACTATCAGAGAAATGAGTCACTGTGATGATGTACTATCAGAAACTAGAGTCTCTGTTATGATGTACTATCAGAGAAAAGAGTCACTGTTATGATGTACCACCAGAGAAAAGAGTCATTGTCATGTTGTAATATCAGAAGAATCACTGTGACAATGTATATCTGAGAAATTAATCACTGCGATGATATAATGTCAGCATCAATTTTAATTTGCAATCATATTCAAATTTTATGAAATTTACTTGTTTACTCACAACAATTCTTATATATCTAGAAACCTTACAATAATTATTAGTATAGTTTCTATTTATAAATGCTAAACTAGTAAACTATGTAAAAACTATTACATAAATAGTTTGCTTTCTTTGACATATAGTATATATGACAGGAGAAAAATATTTTATTCTTTTATTCTATTCTATTTCATATTTTGTGCTCATGATTGCGATTTCTAGCATATATATCTTCAAATATTTACTCAAGATATTAATATGAAATGTTGCCATATATAGTTTGTAAAATGCTCACTTTGTATGATGATGTTTGACAATTGAACATTAATATTACTCAAGAAGGATTGACCCATTTTTCAGAAAACTGTTTTTATTTGCGGACGATTGTTTCCAAAATTGCGTAGTATTTATAACTTCACAGAGGAAAAATATTTTTTGTTCCTGTAACATTTCTGATTTCTTTTGTGAAAATTTCTGATTAGTATTCGTGAAAATTTCTGATTAGTTTTTGTGAAAATGAAGATTTATCAATCAAATTCGTAAAATTCTAGAGAATAGAAGTTTATAAGGAGTTCAAATCTCTGAAAAATTTCAAACAATACTATGTACGGATATTTTTCATTTCCTTCCCATCTTCTTTCGATAAGTGATTTTGATAACTAACCAAAATTCGAAAAAAAATGTTCTGAGCGGTGATGAAAAGCAAAAGATTGTGTATACTGAAAAATGCCGTTAACATTGTATTTTAGAAATCAATCGAGGATTCTAAACCTGCCTTTGATTTTTTCTGTTTTGTAGTGTGAAAACTCATCGACTTCTATTAATTTTCAGTTGAAAAATTCGTATTTTGTAGGTCAGCCGAAACATAAATATTTCACAAAGATCATAAATACCCCCATTGTCACCTTTAGACCCTTCTTTGACTGGGCTGTTTCCATATAGCCTGCAAAAAAGATGGGACAAAAAAGTATACTGCCGTACATTCCTTTTGGAACAAAATGAAAGCTCATGATTTTTGGCCCAAACCCGCCCCCATCTAGACCCCACCCCCCATGGGGTTCTATAGTGCTCGACGCTGCCCCAAAAATTGTAACATTATTGTTCAATACCTAAAGATCCTCTTTCAGCAAAAGAATAGGAATGATAATTTTCAACAAATTTGATGGGTCGATCCTCAACCATATACTATTTGTGTTATTCTAAAATGAAAATGTTTAAATAGGTTTTCTATCTTGAACACAACTACTATAATATTTCTAGGTTTCAAAATGGCTGAAGCATCAATTATAATTAGGTATATTATTTCTTAAATCCGCATACAATTTATTCTATGTAAAACAGTATACATGTTTTTCTTTATTAACAATCGATTAATCATCATTGTTTTGTATGGAATGCAAATATATAATTCAATTAAATTCATTTATTCAAAGTCACTGCATGCAGTTTTCTGTGTATTAAATCTTCCTACGATAGAGCCCATCTGCAGCTTCAAAATTAGGGATCATTATTGTAAAAAAATAGATTTCGACGAAGTCAATGGTCGTTAGAACAGACATTAGATTCCTTTATTTGCTGAAAGAAAATGTAAATTAAGTGATTACTTAGTGTACAACGTACATTGTACAATTGTACATTATGTTAAGAACATGACTTATAGAATTTAGAACCCATCCTTAATAAAAAATTACTACCTACAAGTTTTCATATTTATATATATAATACATTATGAACAAATATATAATTATAGTTAATTATATTTCAATATAAATAGTAAATTTTACAAACACAAATAGAATTTTTATATATTTACAATATAAATTTTATGAAATTTAATGATGAATTTTATCAATTTAAATGATACATTTTTTTAAAGAAATATTCATATCATAAAGAATTGTAAATAGAATAGTAGATGATTTCGTAGGATGCGTTTATTTAATATAAACAATACCACCCCATGTACCACATACCAACATTCTAAGGTAGTGAGTGCATCGGACTGTGAAATTAGTTTGTGTTTTTGTTGTCTCGCTTGCCTTTATATTAGCATCTCGAAGACTACAAATTTGTGTGACTATGATCTGGTAACCAGGAATTAAGGGAAGTTCGAAGTTATCAGAAGGTTCAACTTTTTGATTATTTAAAAAGTACATTAATTATAATTGTTCAACACGATATATTAATTATCTATACTTTTATATTTGATCTATAATGTGGATGCGTCCAATAAGTCATAAGATACAACAGAGCTTGTTTAAATAAATCTTGCATATAATTTTATAAATATGGTAAATGGTAATAAGGAAATATTTTATATATATGATGTCAATTTCCCATTAATTTGATTATAATTTACAATTTTTAGTTTTCATGCATGAATTATTATTTCTTTCACAGAAAGCAAAGGGTATATTTTAGACGTCATTTATTTAATTATTATTTGTTTATCATCTTATCGCAAAACTGAAAAAGTATTTATCCAAATTTCCTAAAAAAATTTAAGACGATTGGTCACTGACCATTAAGCATATGGTAGAATTGTGGAAGCGATCCGATCAAAAGTCAAGGTCAATGTTATCCAAGGTGATTCTTAAAAAGAATTTAACCATGTTGCGTGTAACTTTGTGGGACGATTGGTCAATATCCAGGAAACATTGTGTCATATCTTAGGGTTGATCAGACCAAAGGGCAAGGTCATTTATAAGCGGCAACGAAGGTATGCTTTCTACCTTGTGGACTTAATCTAGTTTATTATATTTTAAGGCATGGAAATGCAGTGCAATTTAAGGATCATATTTATCAATGAAACCATCCTATTTTTTATGCGTGTAACATTTCTTGAGAAAAAGAAAAAATTGTGATTTTTGGGTAATTTTTAATTTTTCAAAGTACCGGCTCTCACCCTAAATAAATTTTGCAATTTAGGCAATTTTTTTGCCTAAATTTTTATATTTTGCACACATCTTTTTTACATCAATTCGCAACTTTCATGTACACCTAATGCACTATCGAGACTAAATATGGAATATTCGCTTGTAATGCAGTATCATTAATATTCCAAAAAATCTTAGGAAACCTTTACCCAAAATAGACTAGAATAGTAATAACTAATAGCTAAGGGAGTTATTTTTGAACCAGAAAATGATTAAGGCATCCTGAACATTCCTGAATATGCAACGGATCTATTTAAAATTATTTCCTGAAACATTATACTATATTAAATTGGAGAAAATGGAGAAAACATTACTTCCGTCGATTTAATTTGAAAATGAAGATGATTTTCTGGTTCAGTATCACTTAATTATTATTAAAAAGTTCTTTTAACATACCTAACAGAAAAAAATGAAAATTAATAAAAAAAATCGGAAATTGTACATCCTTCACGCTATTACAACACTAATTGTATATATCGTGAATTATTGAAAAAAATAGTCTAAAACCATACAGTCTCTTTATTATCGATTCGTCAATTCGTTAACATTTAAAAAGAGTTTATGTGAGAGTTGATCGCAGTCCATAGGATACTGAGTGAACTATCGAGGGCTAGGTTAGCTCAGTTAAAAAAATATAAAGCCATCATTCTGTCAATTTAATTACTTCCATCATGTACCCAAATACCATACTCCATGTTCGTATAGCAAATATCATCTCTCATTTTATCAATAACTTAATCAAACATCAATAATCTCAACGATAAAACAAGAATGTAATTAACCTTAGAAGTTGGAATATGTTCATGTTGAATAGGAAATGAATTGATTAATAAATAGAAAGATACAGAATTGCATATAACGATTTTTCATTAATTATAATTTTAGTAAGTTAGCATTCAATGAAGTTTATGATTGATACCAAAGGAAAATGTCGATTGACTCATTTATGATTAATATTGAAATTCCGTTAATTTTTAATATGATATATATAACTTTTATTTTATTGTTGTTTTTGGTTCTGAATATTTTTACAAAGACTCTCCAATGAGGAATGAACCCGTGTTGAGGTGGAGATGAATTTATAATTCTAATAAAATAATATATTTTCGTAATGATAATTTTTAGGGTGTTCTTATCTAGGATATTATTTTTCAAGGCAGTTTTATCTTGGATATTCTTATCAATCATTTCTCACTACAATGAGGAAAAATATTTGTCATATATTTTTCGTGTCCCATTTTCAGTAATTAAATAGGTAAAAATGAAGAATTTAAATTTGATACAAACATGAAAACATTCATAAGATATTCTAATTTTTGTTTCTGTGTTTCTTCTATTTTAGATATATGAATAAAGGGAAAAGCAATAAATTTATTCGAGAATGTTATTGAACACTGCAGGGTATGGTATAAATTAAATACAAGTGATTAATAATTAGATTCAAATTAGAATTTGAAAACACGTAGAATGTTTTGAATCTGTGGATTGTTTAGTTATATACACATATATAAATATTATTCAAAATCTGTTATTCATAAAGAGTGGGTACACTAGTATTATGATAGTAGCTGAGAAATATTAAAATATGTAAGATTTTAGTATATAAGAAAATAGTATTTAGGATATTGTCATCTAAGTAAGATTTTATTATCTAGAATTTATATTCTGAACAAAGTGGAAGGCCTTAAAATTTTATTTTTTATTAGCCATGAAGTAAGCTGTGCTGCTATAACAACCAAAAAGATGTTCGTATCGCATTTTGAGAGAAAAATATCCTTAATTTTTAGTGAGAAATAATAATGGGGAATTTGTACTTTTATTTACACACATGGATATCGCTAATTTGACTGTTAATTGTATTATCAGAGAAAGAATAAACGAGGTCACTTTAAATTTTAGATGCAAAAACGTGGAGTTTTCAGTCAAAATTTTGAGTTTTGACAAAGTTGCATAAGATAAGCTCAGCCTTCTTGTAATATTGAAAAAAGATACCAACTACTTACTATTTAGATACCAATTAGTGAATTATCTCTGAATATAGGAGGTTGGTGGCATTAAATCTTACTGTTTTGCAATCATCTTTACATTTCTATTAAAATTAATTATAATTATTGATTTGTGTTCTCCAGTAATAATTTGAGTATTTTCACTATTTAGTTTTGGTAATTTAATATCAAATAAGTATAAGAATGTCAAAATCAAAAGCATAATTCTTAATAATTATTTACCTGAACTATAGCAATAGGAAAGTGAGGGACATTTTGGTTGGTAATATTGAAACATCTATAAGTGGGCGTTAGAATGAAATCACACTATTATATATCATAATTATTCTCGAAACTTGAAATCATCCTCGTTTATAATTTAGGATAGGAAATGCCATGACATTTCCATATTTTTTACTTATTTCTATTTTGATCGAAGAATTTGAACCGTCCAATAATTTGTAACTTGTCCATGTAATTGGGTTACATCCACCATCTGTTAACGAGGAAGTCACAGAAATGATTAGCTAATATATAATAGATTTTATCCAAGTATTGCTAACTCTGTAATCAAAATTAGATTTTTCAACTGTAATTAATTTAAAATCAAATGTTATAAGCAGCACAGTTTACTATTAAAAAAATAAATGGTAATCATATTGAGCCTCTATCACTGCTGGATCTTATAAGGTTCACCTAGAACTAGATGCTAGCTATTTCAATTTAAATTAATTTCAGTAACTAAAAACTTATCAGATGTAAGGGGTATGACCTCAGCTCGAAATAAAAAGCCATATCGCTGACGTCAAATGGAAAGGAAGTCGAAGAAGCAGTCAGAAAAGGAAATAGCTAAGTGAACACTTAACAATGTCACCTACTACCTGTCGGTACAAATGCTCAGAGATGCAGAAAAGCTACTCCGTGATTTACCAAGAAATTTGTAGGAAAAATACACAAACACCAGTATCTGCATTCACAGACGGAAGATGAAGATGAAAAGATTATGGAAAATT
The DNA here is from genome assembly GCA_947561585.1 of Caprella mutica. NCBI lineage: Eukaryota > Metazoa > Arthropoda > Malacostraca > Amphipoda > Caprellidae > Caprella > Caprella mutica. The sequence goes on from CANNZV010000015.1 coordinate 357,604, forward strand.
AATAATACATTCCAGAAAAATCTAAAAATTCTTGGTTGAAGAGCATGACTCCAGCGCTATTTTCTAAAACTGCAACTAGTGTTAAAATTATGATAAGCATGGTAAATATAAAAAAAGATAATCCATAATACAACAGTTCAGAGCCCAAAGATGCCACCTCATTCTCTAACATTCACCACAGACAATTCAGGATTGAGCCCCTGAGGGAAAACATTCATTTATCACCTTCAGAATTTAGTTATTGATAAAGGGTAAAAAATTATTTTCTTAATATGAATAATATATAAACTTAGAAACTAAAATTGCTTGACTGATTCAAAAGTATTGTAAATCTAAACTGATACAAACAATATAAAACTAAATAAATATTTACTATTGGTATTGTACAAAGCTTCCTTCTGCCTTAAGCCTAGGTCACACCGCCCTAACTTTGTTGGGGCGTTCCTCGAGCGGTGAAAAAACTTTACCACCGCTCGTTATCGTTCATAGAAGTTGGTTCTCCGTTAAAGCAACGCCATATACGCTCGGCCACCGCTTATGTTCTCTCACCGCACCGAAGGGTTTGAGTTTTTCAAAATGTTGCAAGCGTTGAGGAGCAGTAGTTTTCTTTTCTACAAAGTTCTCTACCTCTAAAATACCGCTCAGCCAAAGTTTGGCACCGCTAGACGCAAGCTCGTGGACGCTTTATTCCTGTTACAATTTTAGGATTCAATGTGGGTCAGAGAAAATGTCCTAATTTTTTCTCAATGTGTCAGAGAAAAAGACTTAAAGGCCCTTTCAGACGTGAAACATTCTCACATTGTTGCGCAACAATTTGTTTCAGAACTGTTGCCGGGGTGTATCAGCCACAATTTCTATGCGACATTTCTCGATTCGCCCTGTAAAGGGCCTTTTAGACGTGATTCATTTTGTATCAGCAACATTGTATATACAAATGTCGCGCAATTGTTTCTGTATACGGCAAGCAATCTGTTTAGACGAGAATTTGGTGCGAGGCAACTCCAGTTTCGCACAAGCAACTGTATATATACTATATATATTTATATAAATATATAGTTTAAAGTACAAGCTATTAGTCATATCAAATGATTGGAGGTTAGGAACTTTGAGGGATAACTTCAGTAGGTTAATTTACTTGGATACAAAATAAAGAAATCAATCATAATTTACAACGCAGATCTTTATGACATTTAAAACTTAAATCGTAACATAATAAACGCAATGCAATAATAAATTGCTAGGACGCCAAAACAATATTTTACTCCATTTATAGAGCGTGTACTGTTTTCATATAATTATGAATTAAAGATCTATTTACTTATAAAAAATGATACATCTGTATGTGGTGTGTAGGGAGATGTGAGTGCGTCTGTAGCAGTGACGCACTCACCTCTCTCTGACAGCCAATAACACACTGAGGATGTCTGTAAACATTTGTTGCAGCATTGTTGCGCAACACCAACTGGCACTGAGCGAATCGAGAAATGTCGCAGAGAAATTGTGGCTGAAACACCCGGGCAACAGTTCTGAAACAAATTGTCGCGCAACAATGTGAAAATGTTTCACGTCTAAAAGGCCCTTTTTTTAAGAGTTGGTGTCGCGCAACAGTGCTGAAACAAATGTTTACAGAATTCCTCAGTGTGTTAAGGGAGACGTGATACATTTTGTAGCAGCCACATTGTATATACAAATGTCGCGTAAATGTTTCTGTATACGGCAAGCAATCTGTTTAGACGAGAATTCGGTGCGAGGCAACTCTAGTGTTGCACAAGCAACTGTATATAGTTTACATTACTTGCTATTAGTTATATCAAATGATTTGAGGAGAGGAACTTTGAAAGATAACTTCAATAGGTAGTTTTACTTGGATACAAAATGAAAACATCAATCATAATTTAGAACACAGATCTTTATGACTTTTAAAACTTAAATCGTAACATAATAGATGCAATGCAATATTAAATTTCTAGGACGCCAAAACAATATTTCATTCCATTTATAGAGCGTTGGTTGTATTTCATATAATTATGAATTTTCTTGTAAAATATATATTTACCTATATAAAAAATGATACATCTGTATGTGGGGTGTAGGTCATAAGCCCCCCCCCCCCCCCCCGGTCAAGAGCCCCCCCGGTCATGAGCCGGTCACGAGCCCCCCTGTTTTTAAATCCTTATTTACCTATATTATTTAATCCTTATTGACACTTTTGTAGTTCATTACTGATTAGACATAAAATATATGTATATCGAGGGTATAATGACCCTGCCAGGTCATTAAACAATCATGAAGTGTGCAGTACAACAATCTAGCGGATACAACAAACTACATTAGCAACTCTCAGTTATTTCTATCTAAGTAGTTCTTCATGTGTTTAACTAGGTAAATAAGGTTTATAAAAACATGGAGGGGGGGCTCGTGACCGGGGGGGCTTATGACCTAGGGGGGCTCATGACCGGGGGGGCTCGTGACCGGGGGGGCTCTTGACCGTACCTCCTGTATGTGGTGTGTAGGGAGATGTGTGTGTGTCTGTAGCAGTGACGCACTCACCTCCCTCTGACAGCCAATAACACACTGAGGATGGCTGTATACATTTGTTGCAGCATTGTTGCGCAACACCAACTGGCACTGAGCGAATCGAGAAATGTCGCAGAGAAATTTTGGCTGAAACACCCGGGCAACAGTTCTGAAACAAATTGTCGCGCAACATTGTGAAAATCTTTCACGTCTAAAAGGCCCTTTAACTGCCAGAGGTAGATAAGTGCGTCACTGCTACAGATGCACACACATCTCCCTACACATCACATACAGATGTATAATTTTTTATATAGGTCAATATATATTTTACAAGCTAATTCATAATTATATGAAATGGAATGAAATATTGTTTTGGCGTCCTAGAAATTTAATATTGCATTGCGTTTATTATGTTACTATTTAAGTTTCAAAAGTCATAAAGATCTGTGTTCTTAATTATGATTGATCTTTTCAATTTGTATCCAATTAAAACTACCAACTGAAGTTATTCCTCAAAGTTCCTCTCCTGAAATCATTTGATGTAGCTAATAGCAAGTAATTTAAACTACAATATACAGCTGCTTGTGCAACACTAGAGTTGCCTCGCACCGAATTCTCGTCTAAACAGATTGCTTGCCGTATACAGAAACATTTATGCGACATTTGTATATATACAATGTGGCTGCTACAAAATGTATCACGTATAAAAGGCCCTTAATTTAGTCTAGACAAATGAGACATGTTTTAAGATAGATATTGGAAAAAGCATTTAGTTAAACTATTAGAAATAAGACAATAGCCTCAAATATTTTCCTGAGTCCAATTAGGCCTTAAATCTTATTGTGTAATACCTTTTCCTAATTAGGCCAACAAAATGTAACTGAATAGAAACTGTAGCTATAAAAGAAGTAGAACTCAAACCCCAAATTGTTTGTTGGTTAAGAGATCTTTCTGAGGTCGTGTCCCATGTGTCTGTAACCAGTGCGATAAAGGAATAGAAGATAAATCACGTTGAATCGTCATCATTACCATATCATATCTATAGGAAGTTGAAGAATGAGAAACAGTAGAAGAAGTCGTGTCTGGGAAAGTAAGTCATCTAAAAACTTAAACCCAGACGTTACAATTCCACTAGGCCAATGCAGAAATCCTGAACGGTGCTTCAACAGCTTCGCCCGGGTACTGTATGTTATTCAATTTAGTCTGTCTATGATGGGGGAACACTTTTAATGGTATACTATCAGATATTTTACCTGTTATATTGTGAGCATCTGATAATGATTAAAAATTTGGAAATGGAAATTACGCTTTTGTAGAATTCCTCTAGTGAATGTAGTCTTGAGAAAATTATCCCTTCTAGTGAACAAATTTCCTTTAATTTCTTAAATTGAATTTATGTTAAACGTTGCACAAGCTTTGGCAGAGTGTTTTTTTTTACGAGTTTATGTATAAAATATATAAAATACTATAGAGTTAGCTTAACGGTAGAAAGAAGCAGTGAGCGTTCTTTTGGCGGTATGAAGCTCCATACCAACGTGAAACCAAAGTTCATCACAGCAATGAATCACTGCTTCATTTTCTGAGGTCGTTTCAGCAAACTTGTGTCCATGATTCGAACGCTTTTAAACGCCATATCAAAATTTATGCAACATTTGATCACCGCCCTGGCGATGCTGGCAAAGCAGCGGTGGTCCAGCATACAAGATTTACGTATTTCCTTTTATAATGGTGCCAAAACTTGTCTGGGTTTTGTTGAAGTGGGGAACTTTGCGGAGCGGAAAGCTACTGCTACTCAACGGCCTTAATATATTGTGCAGTTCAAAACTTTCGGATCGGTAGGTGTGAACATAAGCGGTGGTCGAGCGTATACGGCGTTGACTGAACTGGAGCCAACTTCTAGTGAGCATTAACAATATTTTGTCCTCGCTTCAGAAACGCCTTAGCAATGTTCCTCCGGTGTGTCAGGCCTTCAAATGATGAGCCTCAACTACCGATTTATATCAGAAATCTAACAGAATTTCTGATAGATTTCACTCAGCTCCGTCATCAAATTCAGTATTACGCTATACCAATTTTAACCCCCGCCGAGCCAACGCCCACACTCGTAGAACACCGCTCTATCAACTATCGGGGTGCCATGATAGGCTTTTCCTTTGTGTACGCGGTTACTAGCGTTGTCGAAATTTGGTTAATTTTCTCTCCGTTCAAAGAACGCTCCAACAAAGTTCTGGTGCAATGATCTAGGCTTCAGATACCCTTATCTATACATCGAAGCAAGCCTTACGTTAAATAAATCAGAAAATTAGCAATTCCTCATGCTATACTACATACTGAAAATATTTTGTCCCATAGCTTCAGATATTTTCTATTTGATTAAGATCAGTAATTAGTGTTGATAATCAGCCCCCATCGAAAGTTTCGTGTAGGTTTCGACAACTGCTGCATGTTCTCCAATGAAGAGTATATTATTATGCACCCAAGTAATAAAATAAAATAAAATAACAGAAAAATAACGAAAAAATGGGAAAGAAACAACTGTTGAGGCTCATGGTTCATCCCTAGTTAGTTTGGGTGACTATATAACATTAAATTAACATCAAGATGACGTGCACCCGTACAGCGCATACCATCGTCGCCACATACATATAACCTTGACCATCCAATAATTTGTCTTGAGTTTGAAATGAACTTTACCTTTTCCCGTTCACTCCCAAAATCTGATAAAATATTTCCTGGTTATTGACCAATGAATGGTCAATTCCAAATTTCAGGGAATTAATTAAAAACGATTTCAGTTTTAATGACCAATTTTCGGACAATTTGGTTGAATGCTATTCGAGATATAAATCACCATGACATTTGACTTGATCGCTCTCGATATATAATAAACTGATTCCTTGATGAGGACTTCAAATGTCAGACAATTTTGTTGAATACTTTTTGAGTTATAAATGACCTTGATCTCACCGTTTCCAGAAAATTATCAACTCTTTCCTGGATATTGACCAATCGTTCAACTAAATTTTAGGCAATTTGATTGAATTCTTTTTCAGTTATTCAGTTATAAATAGTGAGAGTGGTCATAATAGTGAACTTAATTCATGGTACAGAAGGGACCGAGGTTATAGGGGGAGGACTACAAATTGATCAAATTCAACAGAAATCTAGTTCATGGAAAAAATTGGTTTATCGATTAAATGACAAAATAAATAAGACAAAATGAAGGGAGCGGCAAGTTATACTTGTTAAGTTTTCATAAAAAATGTATCTACATATAACTTTTCAAAATATTTTCATTATATTTTCTTTTACTGTGCAAAATTGAAGACTCCATAAAAGCTATCTTGAAAAGAGAGATGGAAAAATGAGATCGAACTGTAAATACGTTCTATAGGTTCTAAACTCCAGCAATCAAATTAAATTATTTATCAATAGCCTCTTCTCCTTCCTACCACGTTAATAAAATAATAATATTGTCAACACTACTTTTCGTTATGGAAGATGGTGCTATAGGGATACGCTGTTCAATGCAAGGTTTTAGATCTAGTTTACAAGTTTAACTATTACACAGTTGATGCAAATGACTGTGTTATAAAGCAATGAATATGTAAACTAATTTTTTGAGTTTGTAGAAATCTCTTTGGCAATGCATCGGTAGCCTAGAGGGCTTTACTTATATCCATAGTATATATTCTACTAATTTTTTTAGTTATTGAATTTTTAAAATATTTGAACAATAGCCAATTTTTCAAAATCAGCCCTTATATTAATCGGGGATATTATAGAATTTGCATAATTAACTAACTATAGACATTAAAAATTGAACTAATTTAAATACGCCACAGCTGGTGTGACACAGCAGCCGATAGATAATTACAAGAAGATGTCCCATTATAAATATGAAGTTCGAAATTATATAGTCGAACATTGAGCATCTTTTCCTACTAGTTATCAGATACTGTGTCATATTGGCTAGTGTATTTACCTTAGTTCTTGTCCATCACAAAAAAATATTTCAAATTATTCACACTCTCTTAGATACGACTGTTGCAAATAATAATTCAATGGTGGTTGTTTTGATCCTACCTACTGATAATATGGAACGAGTAGTTATTGCGTCAATAATTTAGTGCATGAAAAAATTCGATTCATTTTATATCATATGATGTCTAACAGTTTTTCGTGTTGTGCTACTTAATGTAGTTATTATTTCATTAGAATTTGATATACGATGAAATCTGTCGGTAAACCACTAATTTATTACAAAATTGTTAAATAACTGTTCCTGTACTCACTCACATGTGAAAAATTTTAAGAGAAATCCACGACTAGCGTTATAGTTTAGAGCAATAGTTTTTATAAATATAGTTATTTCGTCGAAGGCTTGATAGTTCTAATAAACTTTAATCTAAATGTATTTATTTATCAATACAATATAATTTGATTCGTGCTATCTTTCAATATTCAAAGATAATGCATTAATGGGCCTCTAAGTAGACCTAAACTTTTAACTAATCGACATCTTTTCCCAATACTACAAGAAGGCGGAGCTTATACTATATGCAACGTTGTCAAATCTCAAAATTTTAACTGAAAACTCCACGGTTTTTGCATCTAAAATTTAAAGTGACTTCGTATATTGTTTCTCTGATAATTCATATTAGTATCAAGTAAGTATAATATCATCGAAATATTGATAAAAATTATAAGGAATTTATAGTTCAACTCTGATTATGATGGATTGAATTGCAAGATTATCTCCAATTGTGGGTTTATTTTAAGGAAATATCCCTTGAACAATTTTTTTTAATCCTAGGATATTCCCTCGACATCCCCGGAATAAATCCTTCTTTCCTGGGATATTTGTTAAATGATAAAATGATTATAATCAACGCCACAATGCTCAGACACTCATTGTACTCTGAAAGTGAGGATTTACATAGTTTTTACTGATACTAATGGAAATCAGACATAGTTCATTTCCTATGTCAACAGTAACTTTTCAAGAAATGCAAGTCTTCCCTTTACCTCTATAGTCCATTTTCAATTCAGATGAAGATCATTTGAAAGAATAATTCAATTCGTTAATTAAGAATGAATGAAGTAGAAAAGCAGGTGTTAGCTCCGTCTGTTTGCTTAACATAAGTCCAATTAGCCCAAATTAAGAGCTTCGTTTCACTTCTTTGAATTATAACAGAGGTTGAAATAGGTGGACGAAGACCAGCCTAATTAACTATTTCAAAATAGTCCAATTGGAACATCCAAATTTGAGAGAAAAGAAACAGTCGGAACGGAACTACATGAGTACGATATTTTGCAGTGGAACACATCAGACTACGCAGTATACATTGATTTTAATTATAATTTGGGAACATGTTTTGGTACATCTTATTCATGTAACCGAAAAATATAATTACAAATTCCTCTCTATTAAATATAATTTTAGCAGAAACAAGACATTTTCAATTGGTTCAAATTGTATGGGAAGATTTGTATATCATTGTATGCAATAAGAGAAATTTATGCTAGAACAGCAGGATATAATATTTTGATGTGAAAACCAAACTTAATCTTCCATGAAAACACAAAAGCTTTTTTATTCACATATTAATGCAGGCCCTGGAATTTTTTTGATAAATTGGTAAAATATCAACAAGTTAATATTTCTCGCAAATGATATTTATAAATTGCACACTTGTTAAAAAGTAGAGGCCCTGGAATTTTTTTGATAAATTGGTAAAATATCAACAAGTTAATATTTCTCGCAAATGATATTTATAAATTGCACATATAATAAAAGTAATTCCTGAATATCATTTTTTGTATAATTTTTTTGCATTGAAAGTATTTGGCGGTAATCGACATTCAAAGTACTCTAAGTGGCTTGCTTTTAACATAAAATATAGATCATGAATCAAAATGACCTTTACATGTTTCTGATTAACCTATCATATACTATGTAAACAATCGGTTTCCGATAACTGTAAGTCTGGACAAGAACCAAAGTACTGCAAAATTCAGCTTATTAATTATAAAAATGTTTGTTAACTGATATTCGAATGATTATTCTGATGTAATTTCACTCCAAATTCGTATAATCTGAAGAAAGGAGTAGTAATTTAGTTCCAAAACAATTTGTTATATAATTTTCTCACTTTGTTATATCATTTTTTTCAATTCCTTCGAGATATTTCAGCCACCACAAAGCAGATATCCTTCACAACATCCGGAGAAGGTATTTTCACGCCACTGAACATCAAAAGCTGGAGACAAATATTACTTTACTGCAGAATATTCTATACAAAGAGCATTATCGTGCGATTCGTTCAAGTCTTCTTACGTCAGAGAGAAAGGTTTTGTGTTGTATAGAAAATTAAGAGACAAGATTTAATCCTCTATGGTCCCATCATTATAATTCCTCTTTGGTCAATTTAGCCATACAATTTTTTTTTGTATCAAATGTGAGTTCAAATACACGCGTAAATATTGCAATAAGTGATCGTAGCTATTTTGCGAATATAATCAACAATAAGAAGATCATTTACTTGCAACTATAAAATGTTAGGAGAAAAATCTTGTCGTAAATTTATATCAATTGAAACCACTAATAATCTGTCATCTTTCTTTGGTCATTCTTGACGAAATCATCGTAGTAGCCAGCAATACATTTAACTATCATACATTTTTAGACTTTATGTAAAACGACATTTCCTGTGAATAGATTTTCCAATAGGCAGAAGTGGTATAACTTCAAAATGGATCTAAAGTTGAGGTACTCAGAATAAATATCCAAAATCAGAGAAAAGCCTCGTGAATTTCTTGTTCTAACTTGGGGCCTTTACTTTCCTCCTTCTTTTGATCGACCAGATACTTCAGCAGCAAATGAAAGACATTTAACTGGTATCCCATTTGAAAACTTCTGAAAAGTTTCTGTATCAGTGATACTCAGAAACATAACTACAGTCAAAAGTACTCTGATAATCTCTTCCTATGCCTGGGCATTATTTCACAAAGAATCTTCTTAATTACATATGAATTTGATTTAAAAAAAATGTAATCTACATTTGTGTATTTTCTTATATTATTTATTAGATATTTACACTGGAATTATGTTCCTTGCCATGAAAGCAAACACATATGCAAACTGGTAACAATTCATCCTCAGTGCGTCTGAATTTCATGCGCTTTTGGCCGATTTGCGATATCGATCAATGCATAGTTATGATCCATAGTTAGTGGTGACTGAAAATAATATGGTCTCAACTGAAATATCTATGGGCCTTTCATATTATCCTTCTTAAGGATAAATTTTATTAATGTCTTTGTTTTTCCTCACAGTGTAACTCCTCTATAATGAAATTCTGTACATGGAATGTTGAATCCTAAGAAAGGAGATAACCCGAATAGTAAAAAAAATTCTTTACTCTTCCATTTTTCTAAAAATTATAGGCATTAATGACAGTTTAAAAAAATCACCATACAATAAACAAGCTATTTCCTTATTCAGGATACTAATTTCGCTATACATGAATTCATTATACAGACCGGAGGTTTACTTTCTTTTCTATATATATGATTATTAAAATAAATCAAATTTTCCAACAATATTTTAATAGATTTTATAGAAACATACTTCATTTAGTATTGGTACACGAATCGGACACTCGAAGTACTTGGGAAGTGTTCGTTAACATAGTTCATGATTCAATCTGAGCTTAATTTTTTTTGATAAAACTACCATGATTTAGCAATAATAACACCCAATTTACGAAAACTGTGTGTGGAATAGAGTGTCAGAGAACTCAAAGTTCCTGTTCTCTTCTACTGAATTATTATATTTCTTCTTTGATTTACTACCATCAACACTTTTGAGGTTATTGTAAACATTTATAGTTATTTGTATTGTTCATAATGACAATAATTATCTACTAAATCGCAGGTTAATAGACTATAATGTGTCTGAGAATCCGGTAAAAACGTCTCCCGAAATTGGCAATTGTGGAACTTTCTGAAGAATTTTTTTTATCCAATCTTCTATTGTTCAATTTTATGCTTTACAAATAATATATAACATAAATCAAATTAATATATTTTTTATATATTTTTAAATATAGATTGCAGTTATTGTAGAGAAAAAGTTATTGTCATAATAGTCTTCTATGGCCCATCATAAAAGCTTTATATGACAAATGAGTTCAATTTTCTAAATAATACGTGACATTTTATATGTGAATAAAAAAAAAATTAAAATATATTTATTTATAATTATGTATTGAAAAAAATATTTAAAAAATTATAACCTGGAACAATTAACTAAAGAAAAGTACAAAAAATATAGATACAATTTGAATACATTCAATTTCATACCCTTGCGTATGTTCTTAGATCTATTGAAGCAATATTAATACAAATGAATTAAGAGCATGACATCACAATTTTTTATGAATATTGATTAAAGAGAAATACAAGCAGATCAATTTACAGATTATAGGTAAAGTAAAGAAATTTTATATTACTTCATGAAAACAGTAATGTTACTGTTGGATTTGGAGCTTACCTGCAATATTAACAGTACCACTTTAATATACTTGCATACACACAAGTAATCATATATTTACTATCACAGGCTGTTTAAGCTAAGGTTTAATAAAAGCAGAGTCAATCTTAATTAAGTTGAATTCAAACAGACACAAGAAAGAACAGCATTACATGACAATTCGATATTTGGAACTGACGCTCCCTTGCCTATGATTCAGTTTACAGGTATATAAGAAAGCAACATACTATGAATGGTCTAACAAGTGAAAACATAATATGATGCTAAACAGTAATCATTATTCATTACTAACAATCAACAACAATGTAATATTTATACAATACATTAATTTTAATAATATATAACACCTTCCCCCTTTAAAAGTTACAAATTTAATTTTTCTTTTGATACTCCACGATTTTTTATAGGAGGTAGCACTCTTATAACAATGTCATCTACAACACCATTCTCAGAACTACCAGAGTTAGGAGCACCCTCATCGGAACTTTCCACAGTCGTCCGCACAGCTTGCTCTCTATCGTCATTTCCTACAGGGTGGGGCGTAAGTTTGGAAGCAATTTTTCAAACATTAATATAATTCTTAAAAATAAGTTCTTAAGTAGGTGATAGGATTTGAACTGTAGTAGAGACACTACATTATGACGTGGCAGTGTTATTTTTTACAAAAAATAAGTCAATTCAAAAATGCCAGACAAAAGAGAAGCCATTATTGCTCTACACCGTGCCGGGAAGTCAGATTCCGTCATTTCAAAGACTCTCTCAATAGCGAGATCGACTGTTTGGAAGTGTGTGAAGCGTTTTAATGAGAGAGGAGACTTAACTGATCGTCAAAGAAGTGGTAGACAACGCTCACAACGCACCAAACAACTGATAAAATGTGCCCGAGAGAAGATCAGGAGGAACCCGAAAAGGTCAATACGATTGTTCGCCAAAACAGCTAATGTGAGTCCCAGAACAATGAGAAGAGTTGTCAAAGTAGACCTAAAGATGTCCTCTTTCACCCTCCAAAAGAGACAGACTCTGTCAGAAGCTGTAAAGAAAAAGAGATTGGAGAGAAGCAAAGCACTTCTGAGAGAATTGAAGTCTGGCACGGTTGGTGAATTTGTTTGGTCTGACGAAAAAAATTTCACCGTGGAAATGGCTCACAAACTGAGGAATGACAGAATAATTGGTAAAAGTGCAAAAGACATCCCATACAACCAAAAAACTGTCCACAGAACCATGAAACCTGCTTCAGTAATGGTCTGGGCCGCCGTTTCAGAAACTTGGAGATCTATTTTAATTTTTGTGGAACAAGGCGCCAAAATCAATGCTAAATGTTATATTGAGAATATTTTGACGCCAGTGTTGGAGTCAGCTAAGGATCACTTCGGTAATGACACTCTATGGACATTTAAGCAAGATAAATGCTTACTGCAAATGTCACATACTCACTTCACATACTGCAAATGTCAATCAAAACTGGTGCCTTGACCATCTTCCACGGTTTTGGTCCAAAGAAATGTTAATACCCCATATGTTAATCCTATAGACTTTTCGGTATGGTACATTCTTGAATCAAAGGCCTGTGGTAAATTCCATCGCAGTGTGGATGATTTAAAGCGTTCGCTCCAGAGATCTTGGAAGGAAATTTCACAAGAACGCTTGCGTGCCGCAGTAGGAGGAGTTCGGAGGAGATTTGAGGCTGTTATTAAAAACAAGGGGGGACATTTTGAATAAATTTAGGATTTTGAATTCTTAAAACCCTTATGTAATAATACATAATTGTAAATTATTAAATATATGTTTCGTTGGATCATAATATGCACTTTCATTTCACTATCAGACTGGCGAGAGTGACTCGTTCCGATAGCTCTAAGCTGATCCACATGTCGTTTGTGGATTTTACCGTCACCTTCAACCATATAGTGCAATTCACCCTCTTTTCCTTTGATGATACCTCTAATCCATTTAGTAGTACCTTTGGTATAACTACGCATCATCACATGAGATCCCACTTCAAAAGAAGGAACTGATTTACAATAATTTTCCTGCCTATTATTGTTTTTACTATCAATATGCTGAGAAAGGAAAGGTTTTAATAAATCTAAAGAGTTACGTAACTGTCTCCTGTTCATCAAATATGAAGGAGAATAACCTGTCACAGAGTGTGGGGCAGAGCGGTAAGTTAATAGAAAATTCAGTATGGAAGTTTCTAAGTTACTTGGTGAAGGGTCAGAAATTTTAACAAAATTTTTAAATGTTTGAACGAAACGCTCAGCCTCACCGTTTGTCTCTGGGTGATAAGGGGCACTTTTAGTGTGTACAATACCACACTCCTTCATGAACATGGCAAACTCCTCAGAAACAAATTGGGGACCATTGTCACTTACCACACGGACTGGAAATCCATGTCTGGCGAACAAATGCCTGAGAGCTTTAATTGTATTAAATGAATTAGTACTATTCATGGTTATTACTTCTGGCCACTTACTGTAAGCATCAATTACAATGAAAAATGTTTGGCCACGAAAAGGACCAGCAAAATCTATATGAATACGCCTCCATGGTCCCTGAGGAAATTCTCACGCATGAGAAGTATGTTTAGGTGCATTATTTCTATGGCTTTGACAATTATAACAATTTGCAATTAAAGTTTCAATTTCTAGGTCCATTTTGGGCCACCAAACGTAGTACCTAGCCAGGCCTTTAGTTTTAGTGATGCCCATATGGCCTTCATGTAACATATTTAATATTTTACCACGAAAGCAAGGAGGAACTACAACTCTATTTCCCATTAACAAAACTCCCTGATCAATGTTCAATTGATCCTGAACCTTCTTATAAGGGACATAATCTGTACCTTCTAGAAAGTTAACTCCACTCAAGACACAATTGTGTACAACACTTAAAATGTTATCCTTACTTGTAGCTTTAGCTATGTCGAGGGCAGAAACTGGTAACGGTATTGAATTAATGCTTAGAGTGTTACCACGTTCCTCTGTACTTTCGCAGTCGCTTAAAGAACCTTGCATCGGCAGTCGGGACAGTGCATCGGCATTTCCATTCTCTTTTGAGGATCTGTATTCTAGTTTATAGTTATAAGCACTTAGAATTAGTGCCCAGCGCTGTAGTCGTGCTTCAACTAAGGTAGGTAACTTACTTTTTTCTCCAAATAATGCAAGTAGAGGTTTGTGGTCTGTGACCAATGTGAAAGTTGACTTACCATATAAATAATAATGGAAATGTTTAATGCTGAAAATTATGGCTAATGCCTCTTTATCAATTTGCGAGTAATTACGCTCTGCCTTTTGCAATGTCCTCGATGCATATGCGATAGGCCTTTCTTCCTCGTTAGGAAAAACATGAGAGAGCACAGCTCCTACACCCACAGAAGAAGCATCACAAGCTAATTTAAGAGCAAGATCAGGTTTATAGAATGTGAGAAATCTAGTAGAACATAATTCATCTTTTAAGGTATCAAAAGCTTCTTGACACGATACAGTCCAATTAAGAGGTTTATCCTTTTTAGTTGAATCATATAAAGGAGATGCTAAAGTTGCTAAATCGGGAACAAATTTTGCATAGAAAGTTACAAACCCTAAGAAGCTTTTTAAATCATTTACATCAAGCGGAGTTTTAAATGCCTTGATGGCCCTGATTTTGCCATCGGTTTTATGCACTCCACTTGCATCTATGATCATCCTGCAAAATCCTAAGTAAGGTTTTAACTCTAGCATTATGAGTGGTCTCATCTGGAGCTGCAAAAAGAATATCATCTACAAAGCAAAATGTTCCAGGCAAATTTCTAAATAAATCATCTACTGTACGTTGCCACAAAGCAGGACTACTGGCTATTCCAAATGGAAGCCTCTCAACTCGAAATAACCCTTTTGTTGTATTTACTGTGCACATCTTTTTACTATCATCATCCATCTCCAACTGGTTAAAGGCATTTTCTTAATCAATTTTTGAAAAAATCTTATTACCACTAAGCTTTGAAAAAACTACTTCAGTCGTTGGCAAGGGATGATGAGAAATCTCTAATTGAGGATTTACTGTAACTTTATAATCCCCACATAATCTTATAGAACCTGGTTTAGGAACAGGCACAATTGGTGTTGCCCACTCTGATTCAGTAACGGGTGACCATAAACCCCTTTCTACTAATTTATCTATCTCTACATCAACTAGTGGTTGAATGGCAAGAGGAACTGAACGTGGAGGAAAAAATTTAGGAACAACATTCTCTTTAGTAACCAGATGTGCCTTTCTATTAAGAACTTTATCATTAGGGTTGTCCTGGAAAACATTTGCGTACTCATTAATAATGGAATTTAAATCCTGCTTTGTGTCAACTATATTTGCCTGTGCAGTAGTTTTATTATCTACCAGCAAACTATTCCAATCGACATGCTTTAAGTTTTTAATCCAAGCTTTTCCCAATAAAGCTCGTGAACCATCAGTTGTAATAAAAGCTTTTTCAGTGAAAAAATCTTCATTTCTATGTACTTTTACCAAACATTCCCCAGCCGTTTTAATTATTGAACCATGCTAATCTGTTAACAAAGCTGATGCTGGAAGAATGGTAGCATTTAAAGATTTAAACATGTCACATGGAATAAGTGTTGCCTGACTCCCAGTATCTACTATAAACTTAATAGGTACACCATTCACATTTAATTTTAAATAATCATGATCAAGTACACTAGATTTAACAGAACTGACATTATATAATTTTACAGTAAATATTTGCATGTCAACTTCTTCAGTAGCATTAACTGTCTTAACTTGAGAACTCTTTTTGAAATCACTATCCTTTTTAGATAAACAATTCTTGGCGAAATGTCCCCTTTTATCACAAACACGACATACTATATTGACAGCTGGGCATTTTTTATCATTGGCTAAATGAGAATTACTACCACAGCGGAAACATTTCTTAATTTTAAACTTAGAATTACTATGTCCACTATTATTACTAGTACTTTTATGAGTAACATTGACTTCTTTTTTCTCAAGTTTAAAATCTACATTATTTGCAGAAATCTCAGCAACTTGCTCAGACCATTGAGAGCCCTCAGCAGCATGCCTTGCAATATCAAGAGCTTTCTTAAGCTTTAAATTTTTCTCAAGTAATAATTTTTCCCTTAACTTGGGAGTAGCATTAAGAATTATTTGGTCAAGATGAGCTAAATCCCTTGAATAATTATCAAAGTTACAATTCTTAGAATGAACATTTAATCTATCATTAAAATCTGACATAGATTCTCCAGATATGATCTTAATTTGCCTAAATTTTAATCTTTCACAGAGTAGATTAGGCTCTTTAGAGTACCTATCTTCAACTACCTTCAATAAAGAATTGATGGTTGTTAGTTCAGCATAATTAGGCAAATTGTAAATATGGTCTTCAATTTCACGACCAATATAAGTCCAAAATACATCTAACTTCTGTTGTTCTTCTATAAACTTATGCATTCTACAATAACGAACGAAAGAACGTTTCCAGTATTCCCACTCGGCAACCATATCCTTAGCCTTGGTATTCAGAGGGCTAAGTGGAGGTACATTTAATTCAGAAGTCATACTGTTGAGTATACAAATAATTTATCCAATACTATCAATTATTACTTTAAAAATTGCAATAGTATGGACCCCACTAAAACTTATTATAGATTTTTAGTAGACTATCTTACGATCCTGTGTTTATGCCATTACAGATACTCGTTTGAATAATAGGAGAAACGAAGATACGTAGGAAACCAGAGTGGAATTGTAAGTTTAGCGTAGCCTCAGCCTAGCCTGTGTCCAGTGAAAACTGTAGGTGGGTAGTCGAGAAGTCATACAGAAATTACATCAATTTGCAGCCATCCTCGTCTCCATGTTGGATTTGGAGCTTACCTGCAATATTAACAGTACCACTTTAATATACTTGCATACACACAAGTAATCATATATTTACTATCCCATCCTCGTCGCCATGTTGGATTTGGAGCTTACCTGCAATATTAACAGTACCACTTTAATATACTTGCATACACACAAGTGATCATATATTTACTATCACAGGCTCGTCGCCAATTTACACTGTTTAAGCTAAGGTTTAATAAAAGCAGAGTTAATCTTAATTAAGTTGAATTCAAACAGACACAAGAAAGAACAGCATTACATGACAATTCGATATTTGGTACAGACGCTCCCTTGCCTATGATTCAGTTTACAGGTATATTAGAAAGCAACATACTATGAATGGTCTATCAAGTGAAAACATAATATGATGCTAAACAGTAATCATTATTCATTACTAACAATCAACAACAATGTAATATTTATACAATGCATTAATTTTAATAATATATAACAGTTACGACTCTCACGAATATGTGCTAGAATCAAATTCAAAATCCTAAGACCACTGAATTAGCCTCTGGATTGAAGGAAGTGCATCCCAGAAATGTCTAATATTATAATACTAGCACTGTATTGACACATGAACAGATGATATCCTTCCTTTTAGTCTTTTAGTAGAATCGATTTAGTATGAAAATGTAATTATACTATTTATTCTTTTCTAACTAACAAAGAGTGAGTATAGGTGGACATTAACAGCATCTTCCAACGATTAAAGCGCATTGATATGCATTATTATGTTAATATCATGTCTTAATATATATATTATCATATGAAAATATTTTATAAAATTCATGAAATTTAATTATTTCATCATAATATATGATCATACAACTATCTTATGTTATGAAAATTATTTCATGGTACCAGATTCATATACCACTCGAATTACATGAGTTTTTCCATTTCTCTAATCTACATATGTGTACTACTATAAACTACATTTCCATATTACATCGCTTAGAAACTTGAATCTTTTCTTACTTCTAAAAATATGTCCCAAACCCCCTGAAATATTTCACAGTGTGCAATGTTGCAGACCCTAAATGATGCCCTCTTTCAAGTTTCATTGATTGGGAGATCTTGCATCGTAGTGCGATCTGGATTCAAACCAGTCATGAATACGAATTCTGCTCTTATTTTGGAAAAAAATATTTCCAATAAGAACAGTATGGAAAGTCCTGAATTTATTTTAGCATGTGCCAGAACAAACTGATATGTTTCTCTTTTTATATTAGTAGACCTCAAAAATATAACGTCTTCATTGGGATATTAGCGTTAGAATTGTGCAGTACATGTTCTTAATATATTGCGTAGATCATGTAAACAATAGATATAACGATAATTGTGTACCAGCTCTTTTTATTAAATACTATTTTCACAATTTAAATACAAACTATAAAATTTGAAATAATTTAATGATTAAATTGAAAAAATATGAAACATGTGTTAAAAATTATATTATAACAATATATGATCTACATTTTCGATCTTTTCATGCGAATTAACTGACTTTAATCTGTCACTGACACAATCCTAATAATTTTATCAGCTATAAAAAAAAAATACAGAATAATTATTGCAGAATGCTTTATTTAAACGTACTATTTTTTTCTGGTAATTAATTTTAATTTTAATAATTTACATTCAATTCCATTATTGAAAATTAAATGAATAGTCATTGACTTGACCTATTTCTGTAACTAAATATTAGACTCAATGTGTAAATGAAACAACGATCTTTTAAATTATCAAACTTGTCCATATTATCAGAAAATGAACAAAATTCCTATTTTATATCATTATATATAACATATAATCTGTTTATATAGTATATTCCAGCATTGACGCGAAATCATCCTTATAATTTTATAATACTGACAGTTTAAGGGAAAAAGGCAAATCCTTTTTTGAATTACTTATATCTTTCATTTCAGCCGATTAAATTTACCTCCTAGCTTTGTTCCTACATGGATACCAAATATATTTTTGTATTTGAAAGTTTAAAAATATTTATGTATCGTTGTGAATCAGCGTAAATCACGTAAATTAAACAAATAATTGTAATATGTTGACCTATGGCAACGTAGAAATACAGTTTGGTTAGCTTATAAACGGTTATAGATAAATTCCACCGCGGAAAATTCCACCACGGAAAGTTCCACCAGGTAAGTTCCACCGCTGGTAAGTTCCACCACGGAATATTCCACCGCCGGAAAATTTCACCGCGGAAGATTCCACCGCATAATATTGAATTTCATTTACAGAAGGTATAACATATAATATTAATTCATTTAAAAGGAAAATTTTTTTTTGTGGTTGGTAATCGAACAACATTTTATTAGTTAGAAATTTAAGAAATTATAAGAATATGTTATGTTAAGTCAAGAACTAAGTGATAAGCTAAGGCGAACATACGAAATAATAGACAGATCAAACGATCTTTTAAATACGAATCAATTAAATTTTTTATAAAATTTAAATCGTGGAAATTGAACTAAAAGTTCCACTGCCCCACAGTCCAACAATTCAGATTCCGTTTGATTCTCTTTTAAAACTATATAACTTGAAACTGAAATTAAGGATAATATTTGGTTAGTAAAATAAATTTTATTTTATATATATTATCTATCACCCCAGCTTTTAAATGTACCAAAATATATTACAATTTAGATCAGCGACGATAATAGGTGGAGTTGAAGAATAAATTTGACACGTACTGAAATAAAATGTGTAATTAGTATCGATATATTTTAATATAAAAAGAAAAATAGCAAAGTTGAAAATTTCTGTAACTGTTTAATAATCTCTTTTGAAACTATTACAAAATAAAGTTTAAATATGATGTGTTTCAACTTAATTTTGAACATAGCTAGGCTTAGGCAGGTAAATTGCGATACATTAACTAGCTTCGATCTGAAACCACAGACATACGAATAAAAATCATAAATTCAAATTTCACAAAATAAATATACATTAAAAACATGCTTGTCATATTACTGCTTAATATTAACCTTTTCAATAATGAAACATAACAAAATTTATTTCTGTATCAAATATTAAAATCTGAACTTTAGTGTTTCTGTTGATAGATTCAAGAAGCTAAATTTATCAGTGTTGCCACAGGTTGGTGTTCCAGTACCAGCGTCATAGTTTGTCACTATTAACCAGTCGATTATTAATTGTTTTAGATTTAAAAAGAAGATCCATTCAATTATAATTATCAATTACCTAGTCCTAGACTTAGAAGTACATTTGAAAATAAAATGCTTATTTATACTGTTTATTTGTACATTTTTTTCAAAATGGTGGAATCTTCCGCTGTGGAATTTTTCACATCTTGCATTTAATGCCGGTGGAATCATCCGCGGTGAAATCTTCCTGGTGGAACTTTCTGCGGGGGATCTTTCCGCGGTGGAATTTACCGGCCACGCTTATAAACACATATCTGTCCACCTATTCATGGAGTACAGACACATGCGTTAGCTGTGATTTGGTCACACTCCATCCACTCACAGCTCTGTTCTCTCAGTTGCCAATGTATTATATACCTATGTATTTATTTCTCTTTATATGTTCAATATTTCAATGAAATTTGGTACACATTAATTTAGTATATATATTAACAACCAGTAAGAAATACAGTTCCGTAGGATTATAAATAAGAAATGTAATTTTAACACATAGTCAAACCTTCTCGTTCATTCTGACAGTCAAACTCATTAGGTTTAATGTTTACCTTAAAAAAAGTCTTATCAAATTCAGTAGTAGATGAACTTAACGGGGAAATTAAATTGTACGTGAATAACTAATTTTATGGCAATATGCCTATTAGGGTGGGCCAAAAAACAACATTTTGGAAATTACTTATGGAATAGTGATATTAAGTTGATATGACAAGTAAATTGGTACGTGTACTGAAATCTGAGGGAATTCTTACATGATTAACAGTTGCCCCCAAGTAACATATTCGTGACTTTTACTATATTTTGGCAAAAAAACTCATAAACTCTGATTTTTTATCATTTAGAATAGGCAGTTAGCTGGAGAAGAGTTTATTTTGGTGTTTGTGCCGGAAAATCAGACAGGTTCAACAATGTTCACAGTTGCCCCCACCCCTCTAAATTGTTCGAATTTAGGGACCGCTGGAGACTGTAGTCATTGTAGTGATCCACACTTATGGAGGTCTGGTGGTCGATGAAGATCATAATAAGGAAATTTGCATACAATTAATTGAGCAAAAATATCAATTTTTGATTAATAAACCAACATTTCAATATTTGGAACACTTGGTGACTCAAAAGAGTTGATTAAGCGAATTACATGGGTTATTTATTATCCAAATGCTGAAATCCGAGTAAATTTGAAACTTTTGCAATACGAAAATATTGATAAATGCTTTTATAAAATGAAATAAATACAATTCACAAAGTTATTTTGAGAATTAAATTACTTCTAACTTATCACAATAACAGCGTGATTGCTCTAGAAGCCAAATTTTAAGAGATATAGTGTAATGTTAATATATTTCACAAAAAAAAAGTGCTCTGGGCAACTCGAAAGTATCAAATATTAATCTGCAATTTTGCAAGTTGTGTTTTTTAAACACAACTTTAACAACACAACATCATTTTGTATAAAATTTCAAATGTTTCGGGGCAACTCAAAAATATCCAGAAAATGCCTGGAAATTGGCATGCATTGTTATTTTATAACGTATCATTTTATTATAACTATTCCATAAGAAGATTCTGAAGTTTGCCCAAACCTTTATTTTTTGGCCCACCCTAATGTACATGTAAGACAATACGTAATTTTCCCTCTTCTATACCTATAAAAACCAAATAATTATACGCTCTCCAATAAATCACAATATCATACAAAAGCAGCTATTCCCAATATTAAATATTGCATCAGAATAAAAAATATGTTTTTTTACAATTGCTATATATCAGAAAAACTTTAATTCATCTCTCAATCAACTGTAAATAAACCAATCAATTCTTTTTTTATATTCAGCTTACCGGAATATATGTATACTACATTAATAAACTTTCTATATGTAAACACTAATGAAAATAATGAAAATATAGATTTCTAAGCATAAGCAATTTTATTATTATTAAACATAATAATATAAAAATTTGGAGCTGATAACATATTATTAAGTGATACAAAGATATGAAAAAACAGGAAAGGTTGAAAGAAGAGAAAATGATAGTAAGAAAATATAAAATAGAGCTATATTGTCTTATATTACAGTATTTAATCGTGAAGAATCATAATAAAATATCATAACGGTAGAAGAACATACAACAAAACTTTTGAATAGTTATTATTTGTGTTTCTATTAATCATTCTATGGTTATAGATAATCAATCGTTTAATTATAGATCATAATCTCTTGTATTCATTTTCCACTCACATCTAACAATTTGAACACGACATGAACTAACTTTCCTTCTGGTATTCTACAGCTAAAATATTCTGCTTTCTTCATTTAAAATTTAGACGGTATGAGCTAATTACCACATTCAACATTAGACTCTTTTTTTCTAAATGTCTGAATGCAGTACTTCCCCATTGTCTGATGCCAAGTTTTACCTCCAGCTCATTAGCCCGTCAATTTGCATCACAAAAATATAAACTAATTATTGAAGTATGGCAAACATGAACACACTGTGAGATTAATTAAAGCGTATGACAAATATGAACACAGTGTGACATTTCTAAAAGAGTATGACAAACGTGAACTGTGATCACACTGTGACATTTCTATCAGAGTATGATAAAGATTAATTCACTGTGACATTTCTATCAGAGTATGACGAACATAAACAGTGAACACACTATGATATTTCTATCAAAGAACGATAAACATTGACACACTGATACAATTCTCTCAGAGAATGAAAAACATGGAAAAACTGTGACATTTCTATCAGAGTATGCAAACTTAGACACACTGTGACATCTCTATCAGAGTATAGCAAACAAGGACACACTGTGACATTTCTATCAGAGTATGACAAACATGGACACAAAATGGTATTTCACTCAAAGTATGACAAACATGGACACACTGTGACATTTCTTTCGGACTATGGCAAACATGGATTATATGAAACTGTGTCGTTTCTATCAGATTATGACAAATATTGACACTCTGTGACATCTCTTTCAGATTATGAAAAACATGTACACACTGGGACATTTATTGTACCAGAGTATGGTAAACATGAACAAACTGAGTCGTTACTATCAGAGTATGACAATCATTGAAACACTCTGACATTTCTAGTAGAGTATGTCAAACAGGGATTGGACATACTGTGTCATCTTAATCAGAGTATGGCAAACATGGACATATTATGACATTTCACTAAGAGTATGACAAACATGGACATGCTGTGAGATTTTTATCAGACTATGAAAAACATGGACACAATGTCGCACTCATATTAGAGCATTTTACATTGGATGAATAATACAGTTGTTAATCATATGAGTTTCATTTTTTGTAAACAAATTTTACCATTCATTAAACTGTTTTATTGAAAAAAGAATCATAGTTGGAACAATTTTACTCCTTCTGACTTATTATTAATACATAAATGAATAATGAAGTTTAGAGATACTGTATTTTCTCATATAAAAATGAAATAGAATATTCTTATACCAGTAGCAAATTGAAAGAAATTGTATGATTCAAAATATACCCTACTTATTTACGATTACTTTTATATTGATAATGATAATGATTTTAACATGATGAAATATATGAGATTAACAAAATTTGAAAGAATATGTTGCAACTTTATTGTTTCGCACTGAAGACAAAATTTTTAATAATATTTCATGTTATCTACCTTATATCCAAAATGAAGTTCAACATTCAGTGCTAGAGGAATATTGTGACACAAAAATTATATTTATTCATTCCATTCTTCTCGCTAAATAAAAGCTGACTCAGCGTTGGCTCAGGAGGAATATTTAGGCAAATTAGTGCGTGGAGATGGAGATAAAGCACACTAAACTGCTGCAAATTTCAGCTCGTCTTTAATGCTGCTGCAATGATGCATACAACAGGAAAAAAATTAACAGTTAACAGTGCCAAGTGCATATTCCAGTACAGCCAAGAATTGCCGTGCAGTTATTCATGGACTTTTCTGTATTTCTGTAAAGTTATATATTTATGTAAAGTTGCAGAATCCCGTATACTATATTCACTGATGCGTTCATATTAATAAGATAAATTTAAAAAAATAATGTAAAGTACCACTGTGACGGGTTCTATAAAACTGCCAGTTTAATAATATATTGAGGAATGAATGTTGGAAATTGCGTATTAATGCGTGACAAACTGAATAACGTAACTTATCCGGGAGAGGTGCCTTAGGTATAAAGGCCTAACACCGAATCACTGATCTCAAATCGTATTACGTAATAATAGTTATAACGAAAACCGTACTAGCACCTAATTGAATAAAGAAAACAAGGACTGAGATCGAATACTTTAAAATATATGGTTATAGAATAAATATTATTATAATAAATGCGAACACAAACTAATCATATCTGTAAAAACAGGACAGAGATAAATAGTCTTACCACAAACACTACTTTGAGATAATAAATTTAATATAAGTCGTACTTGACGGTATGGAATACAAAAAAAAGTTATTTTATATCTAAAAGTAATATAGCAAATAGTACTCAGGTAGTCTATCCTCTAAATAAACGGTAATAATATAAATATTTCTTATGCAAATCGTATACAGACCAATTTTTTTTAAATAAAACTTACTTAGATCAAATGATACGAAGATATTTGTATTTAACATAAAGAAATACAATAAAAATAGTTCTGGGGTATAAAGTATTAGTACAAGCCGTACTGAATCATTCAAATTTAAAATAAATAATCTTTAAACCTAATGAATTTAAAGCAAATAAAATCTCCACAAACTTTTTTAAAAACAATCGTACTCCGGTAAGAATATTTATCTATAATAGGAACTAGGTATAAAGTTTCAATGCAAACCTGTACTAAGGTCTAAAATCTTTATGAAAAACCTACCAAGGACTAATATCAATAAAATAAGAGGGACTTGGCAATAAAGAAATAAGACAAACAGTCTTACAACCATTCAATCATATGAAAAACAGTACCCAGATACAAATACTTTCAAGATAATGGACTTTGCATCGAAAGACCTAGCTTCTAATCGTATTTACATCTAATAGTACTGCGCAAATGTGATTTACATATTATGATCTCAAGGCCGACTGTAACTTGGGCAAACTGGCCTGAGGTCTAATGAATTTATGTCGAAAGCTCCACCTACCACCATTCCCCCTCCCTCTCCCACACACAAAGGGGCGGGGCACGGACACCGTCATTCTTTTCAGTGCAGATTGAACCGTAGTGGGGTGCGCTCACTACCTTTTCGCGCATCAAAATTTCTTTTAGGGTAAAATATAATGCTATTAGATTATAGTTGTACATAGCTAATACAGTATATTATAATAACCACCAATTTGAAGTTGGAATGGAACAAGGTATCAATAAACGGGTCTCGCATATAGTTTATTAAAATTTTATCTCCACTAAGAGTGAAAAATATTTAACACATGATTACATTTACTATAAATCAACCTTATTCCTTACAAAATTGTAATCATAATATTCTGACATAATTATGAGAACTAATTACAGGCAGGCCTCGCTTTAATAAAAGTGGTACTCATTTCGAGTCATGTCTCGGAATTGATTACCGTTTGTATAAAACATCAATATTATAATCCAGATGAGGTTATTGAAGCAATGGTTCAGAAATTCAACATGTTCCATTTTAGGGTTAGTTCCGTGTTATCACACGGTTCCATATTTTCGAACACTTAAAAATCTCTTGTGTAATAAATAATAATAATTATTTATTTTTGATTTAAATTGGTATCCATTAACAAATTTGAATAATAATTATAATTTTTATATATTCTTTTCTGACGTGTACCAATAACTTGAAACTTAGTACTCTTCTTCCTAAAATATTTCATAGAGCATAAAATTTCTGTTTGTTAAATGTAGAACAATAATTATAGAAGTCTTAAGTATACTGAAGGCCTTGCTACACGGTGAGAGAACTGTCGTGACAGTGGACAGCAGCTGTCCCTGTGTAATCGCATGCCAGTAGCTCAATGTAATAGCATTGAATTTCCATGACAGTTACTCGACCGATGCAGTCACACTGTGCGAGTAGCTGTACTACAGTAACTCGCTAGGCCAACTCGCACCGTGTAACAGAGCCTTCAGTGAGAGTAACCTACGATTGGATTTTAAAACATCTATTCTAATAATTTCCCTCGTGTGTTTATTTATTTGGTGTCAGTTACGCACGGGAATATATTGACTTGGATGTTTAAATTCCAGTTTTTATTCAATTTTTTAATGTATTTTATCTACAGTATAAAATAAATTAGACATACCAGAAAATAAAATTTTAATTGAATTCATTAAAAGTAATCCCTTAATAATGGGAAATAAATTGGTATTCATGATGACCCGTTATTTTTAACGGGAAAGTACACCAGTATTTTAATAAACAATATTTCGAGCAGGTTTCTTAGCTCGTTTTCAAGTTTGTAGAAAGAAATTAAATACAAGTTTCAGTTAACCGAACGCAAATCAGTAATGCAAGAGTTCTTTACTTTAAGGAAGCAATTTCACTTCCTTTCTAATTTCATGTACTGTAACACACATTGAATCCACCCAATATTTTCCTATTCATTCACATTGGTTCTTAATAGAAGTATCCAAACTTCTGTATTTCTTTATCTAACTTCTATAGAAAACAGTAGCAGAAATTACTGCTTAACTAATGTTCTGTCTAGGCAGATCTACTAAAACACCACTTAGTTGGACTACTATGTCCAAGTCTACTTCTAGTCCAACTATGACTACAATGTCATAGTTGTATTCTACTATGGTAACCGGAAACAGCACATTTTCTAACTTCAGTTTATTAAGAAACTACTACCAACTAAACAACTATTGTTAAATCAGATGAGAGTTAGAGTTAAAACGCACGCATATACCATTTAAAAGAACACTTATTAATTAAATAACCATATCTAGTTATATTACTACCACTTAAAAAAATGAAAAATGCAGATTCTCGCAGAATAAAACAACATTATCACCGTGAAACTCTGAACAGCTAAAAATGGAATTTCATAATTTAGAATAATGTATTTACATAATGTATATTTTTTATTGATATTTCAAATACAAAAGATCCTAATTCGTTTCACGGTATCAAATATATTTATCATATAAAAATTGTAATATAGATAAGTAGCAGTTTATTAAAATGCTTTTGATGACACCACCGCTAAGAGAACTGCATGTCCAGTTGTCCACTGAAAGAAGTCACCATTTCACCACATTGCTTCAGCTCAATTCATGAAGAGGATCTGCGTAAAAATAAACATTCATATAGAGTATATTATTTCTGGAAGTTTTTTTTAACTTTTATAAGCAAATATCACTAAGTGAATCAAATTATTGGAAAAAATATTATTTCTTCATTTTCATATTATTATCTACATGAAAGATTGTGAAATTATAAAGCTCAAGAATTTAGATAAAAGTAAAAAGTGGCAAAATCAATTATCTCTAATGTTGTGATTTATTAATTTTAATAATACCTATTGATAAATGAATAAGATACATAATTTGAAATTCAACAAAAAATGTATCCACTGCCATTGAATAAGCATGAATCTACATATTCATCAGTCTACTATAATAGTCATGACATGCATATTATATTGAGGACAAATACTTAGATTAATTACATAACTATTATATATAACAGTAGCATAATACAGGTTTTTTTTACTTATTTGTCCCGATTCTAAACTTGAATAACTATGCATCCAATTGGCCGATTTAAACAAATTAATTATTCGGGGTTGATAATATAAGCAACTACATTAATCTTTACTAAATTTCGTTATGCCCACCATTGGATTCAAAATTAATCTAAGACGCATCACAAAGTTAACCATAGCTGCAGATATCATTTCTTGAGAAACCTGACTAAACGCTATTGTAATGGCGGCTTTCAGATGATTTAACCTTTCATAGTTCTGTTTATTGACGAGTCTTTGATTAAAACCCAGGAAGAAAAAGTCCGCCGGACTCAAGTCAAGTGAGCGAGAAAGCCGGTAATAAGGTCTTACCGGCTTAATAAGGTCTTAATAATATTTCCAATCCCCCTGCCAGGGAACTTTTCATTTAAATAGCTATGTCCTGACGTCCTTTTTGTGAGTGGGTGGGTGACTGACCAATGGGAAAAATTGTGGGCATTGATTCCCCCATCGATATGAAGTACTCCTTCATCCGAAAAGAAGAGGAGTTTGATAAAATTGGCTCAACTTTTTACAAGCATCTTCAAAAACTTTAGAAGTTAATTTGCAGCCTACAATTTGAGAAAAAATACTTTAATTCCAAAGGTATATATAGGGAACCTGTTTTACAAACCAAGTAAGACCATAAACAATGTGGAGTCTATTCAGACCAGGTTTGTGTAAATCAGCTAATTGGATGCAAACTTATCCAACTTTAGAATCGGAAGAAATAAAAAAACACACCCTGCACTTCTATTCAATTGCAGTGGATGAACACATTGTACGAATTACCTCAGTGCGTTTGCAGTAGGGTTTGCCAATAATTCAGGAGTGATGCTGGGAGAAGTGTTCGGGGTCTTTGCAAAAAACATCATCTGAAACGAAGTAAACCTTGCTGAGAACACCAGCTGAAAAAAGAGGTTATTCCAAAAGCATTTGTCAATGTATGTACATTTATTCGAATAGGAAAGATAACATGTTTATCATGATACATTAATAAGCCAAATGCATTATAAACTACAATGATGTGCAATGTAAGGAAACAAATATTCTAGATTTAGAATATCGTTACTATTATTAATAACTGGAACTATTTCATTGATGTAAATAATATAGCTATACCTACCATTATATATATATTATAATCAACACAAACAACTTTGTAATAATGAGTTAAAACTAGAATATTATTTTAATTTCTTTAGTTTGTTGCTTTATAATAAATACATAAGTAGAGTGTCCCAGAAAAATGTGCCCACTCTTTTGAGAGCTTTTAATTTTGCTATTAAGTGAAAAAATAGAAAAAAATACAGAAACTCACGAGAAATTCGCAGAAAAACTTTCAATTCGGAAAGGACATGTGGCAATTAACAACTTTAAAGACAATTGTTTAATTTGTTTTACAAAGGAAATCTTGCAAATACTTAATGACTACATCACTGCACCAGATCAGGAACTTTATGGTAATTCATTTGATATTTTAGGTTTATGTAGATTGGTGCACAAACCCATAGTAAAAAATTTGTACGAGTAATGGAGAACTGGTTCCTAAGACGTATTTGGTCAGAAAATATTGGAAAGGGATTTGATGTTTATTAGCCTACAAAAATCACTGATCTTTACCCATACATTTCTTTCGCTAATTAATCCTTTACTAGCTTCATTGTACTTCTGTTTATTTCTTCATCACTAACTTATAAATCGATAAAAAATATTTTTTAAAGTAATATTGTACTAAATGATTTTAATTATGGCAATTAATACCACGGGATTATTTTTATGGGATATCATGTATATAAATAATTTAAGAGGATATTTAGAAAATTCACGCCAACTAAATAAAATAATGCAAAACAAAATAATGAATAATATTTGCTCAATAGAACAAAATTTATTCTCTTAATCATTAATGAAATAACGTTAGGAAGCTACAAGCTAGTTAATATAGAATAGCTTACCCTGCAAGTTAGGAGACAGAGTCGTTCCTGATGAAGATGAAGGTAAGGATTACCTCTATAGCCCAGATCCTGTTAGGTCAGTCGAAGTGATAAACGGTATGAAATCCTTTTCACTTTTAGCTGGTGGAAAGAAAGATTAGGTTACAATGGATTGATCAACTACAGTGAATGAATTGATTGATTGATCAACTTGTATAATACTCCATGATGATTATTCAAATGTTATTCAAAAACAGATACCTGTAATATCTATATCTATAGCTAGCAACAGGGCCTCATCTTAGTTTACTGCCAGAGTTGGTAACATTTGAGTGACACTAGCAGATATGAAGAACTTCACCCAGTAGATTATCCCAGAGTTACTTTAGAAATTTACAGTCACCATCTGATTGGGGATGAGACAAACAGAAATTAACGAGAAAAAACAATTAGCTATGTCATATTTTTTAATTGATTATAGGATAAGTTGACTAATGATTTGATGGAAAATTATTCTTGACTATCAAGTATAGGAACATTAGAAATATGATGAATCTACATTTGTGAGGTCTACATTTCTACAACCAGCTGGCCAGTCTTCCATTTGGCAGGTGAGTTTAAGAGAATAATATTGAGCACTTCAAATGCAAATGGAGAAAAATATCTGATATTTTTCCTATGCCACTAATACAATGTTATTTTGGAGAGAATTCATGATGTTTTGGTTATTTTGAAAGAAAATTTAGCTTTACTTGAGAGAAAACTTGACTTTCTTAGAAAAAACCTTTCTGTAGAATATACTATTGATGATGTTGAGGGGACGAAATACACAATATTTCTACGTAAGACAGGAAAGTAATCATTGTAGGGTGAAAATATTAAGCTTTTGAATACCGGTCACCACATTTAAGATAGGTATTTTTAAGAGAGGTTTGGCTATCAGGTGGGAGATTTTTACTTGAGAACAATTTCGCTACATTTGTGCGGTACTTTACATAAATTTATTCTCAAGAGTGTTCAGCTAAATGGGTGACTTAGTCCAAAATTTGAAATATAATAAATGAGTAGTAAAGCATGTAAATAAGTGAAATAATCCAAAAATTGTGCATCAGAAGAGAATACTTTTCATTTACCCATTAAGCTTGGGACTTTCCTGACATAGGGTCTCAAAGTTAAATCCTGGTTCTTTAACTTTAAGCAACTTTTCATAAGAAAAAGTCTATCCTGCTGAACCTTATATATTCTAAATGGTTGCTTATTGAAAGAAGTGCAATAACTCATCACATATGTTTTGATTTATTGATTTTATGAGCGCTTTGAAGCTATAATATTAATTATGGTTTCTGTGGTTTGAGGCTGAAGTTAGTTAAGTGTGCTGCAATATGACATCCTAGTTTTAGGCTAACTGAATATATTTTAAGTTCTTTTCTTACTAATAGGCAATATTTGAAGTAATAGGGTACTCACACACTACAAGCGAAGGGAGTTCCGCTCTGCTTGCAGTATGACCTGCCCAGCATCTCTGCATATGAAAACCAAGCAACATTAATGGTGCTCTGCCTGTATTGTGTATGTACCCTAACGCAGTAGCAATATTATGGCACCCTAACTGACTATGTTCTCAAACCACATAAACACTCATAAAATACATATCTTCAACAGGCGATGTAGAATCAATGAAACGGAACCTTTTCATTTACAAATTGCCCTTGATGACGTTATAATGTCTTTGGGTGAACATCTCGTCACTATCAAATGACCTGAAGTAGGGAGAGGAATAAATAGCCCTTGGAATTAATAACCTCTCTTAACTTAACATTAAAAATTTGTGAACAATATTCTACCATTTATATTTGCTTCAGTTTCAGTGTATTTCAGAGATTCTACAAACAGGTCTAGACACCCATAAAATTAATAAATCTTAATCCAGTAAAATCTCTTATCATCATAAGCAATATTTTAGAATAAATTCAGTTCAGCAGGATTCAGAATTTCTTGAATAAAGGTGCTTAAAATTAAAAGGTCTGCAATATACCTGAGTGGTGGGTTCCTAAAATAATCAGAACAGCCCAGAATAACAGGATGGTTATGACAGACTAATATGGTCAGACTGCAGAAACTGGTTAAGTGCTATAGAATTTTTTATATTCCTTTTGTTCTCAAAATGTCCCATATTTTTTGCAGACTGGCTTAATATATAATTACTGAAAAGTAAGAACAGAAGCCAAAATGGAGGATTTCTTGGAGAAAACTTTACAAGGCAATTCCTGCAGTCTGGATAGAATGTTTAGTGTGAGAGACTCCTATTTTGACATCTGAGATGAAGCGGCGCCCGTTCTGACCTCTTCAAAGGCGGCAGCGCCCGTTCTGACCTCTTCAAAGGCGGCAGCGCCCGTTCTGACCTCTTCAAAGGCGGCAGCGCCCGTTCTGACCTCTTCAAAGGCGGCAGCGCCCGTTCTGACCTCTTCAAAGGCGACAGCGCCCGTTCTGACCTCTTCAAAGGTGACAGCGCCCGTTCTGACCTCTTCAAAGGCGACAGCGCCCGTTCTGACCTCTTCAAAGGCGACAGCGCCCGTTCTGACCTTTGAGAGGCGCCTGTTCTGACTTCTGAGCGGCGGCATAGTTTAAGAATTAAACAATGGTAGTACAGGGTGTCTGCAAGAAAAGTAATAGATTAAAAATGGTTAAATTAAAAAACTATTAGTGGTAGAAGATTGAAATAGGTTTAATATTAAAGATAAGAATTCCAAGTTTTATTTTATAAAAGACTACCACCAAACTCAATAAAGATGAAAAACCTTATTTTGTCACATTCAGTATAGAGAATTATAGCATAGGTTAACAAAAAAGTAGCCAATTTAAAAGGGCTGTAATTTGTAAACTATTTCAGCTATATGTACAACTGAAATAGGTTTCACCTAAAAGAGAAGAATCTTAAATTTATTTTGATATCATTCTTTCATATGTAAAGAGTGTTTATAGGCTCATCTATAGAGCTTTAATATCATTTAGCGGTTTATTATCCCCAAGAAAGACACAATTAACAGTGAAACAGAGAAAACTTATCCTTTTATAATGTTTAAAAATGGATCCGTGATAACTATAATTTACTGATTTTAGGAATGACATTATGTTAAAATTATGAAATTATGTTAAGTGGAATGTCCACTTATTTATTTGATACACACGTTTTAAATGGAATATGATCATGAACCCATGCTAATACTCTACACAAAATTTGATTAAAAATCAATTTTAGTCTTGGATAAGTTTATTGAGTTTGGTGGTGGTGAAATAAAATAAAACTTTGAATTTTCTTCTTCAAAATGAAACCTATGTAAATCTTCTAGCAATATTAGTTAACAAATTATAACAATTTTAAAATCCGCTACTTTTTTGCACACCCTGTATATACATTGGATTCTAGTACAGTAAGTCATAAAAACAATTACTAAATGACCTCCATATATAATAAATCTTCATTCCTATCTGCCACTCAGATTCTGCATATTGTGTCTCCTGACTATCAGTCCTCAAGAGATTTTATTTCGACTTTGACATTTTGTCAAGAGTCTCAGCAGCAGATTCAGAATCTCCCTCAGCTAAATTAATTAATGTTAACATAGGAATTGATTCAAAATCTCTCTCAGCTAAGTTAATGATAACATAGGAATTGATTCAAAATCTCCCTCAGCTAAATTAATGATGACAGGAATTAATTCAAGATGCATATCTCCTAGTACTAGACTCCTCCAGAGATCTGAAATTTCTAGAATTGGGTTTAGATTTGTCCTAGAGAATCTTGGGGAAAATGTTG
Source organism: Caprella mutica (assembly GCA_947561585.1). Taxonomy (NCBI): domain Eukaryota; kingdom Metazoa; phylum Arthropoda; class Malacostraca; order Amphipoda; family Caprellidae; genus Caprella; species Caprella mutica. Next base: position 391,238 of record CANNZV010000015.1, read on the forward strand.
CAAATTCTGCAGACTGGCTTATCAGACAGAACGTACAGTGGTGCAACGTACTGCTACTTTCATACGCCGCTATGCTTATAGATTTGTATCAAAAGCTGAAATTAACATCTGAACATACTTGAGTTATAAGCTACATATAGATATAAGTAGGTAACTATCTGACTCAGAGACTCTTGAGTTTTGATCATTTTTAATATAAGCCAATGAATTGACTGTAACATAATAACAAGGGATAAAAGGAGTCATTTTAAGTAGTTTTTCAGGAATACCATTAGTTTTGGAAACTCTGTTTACAAAATATTACCAGAAACCAGTCTGTACTTGGTGCAAAAAATTCCATAGACTTTTTAAAAAAGCTGAAAAATCCACCAATTTTTCAAAAATTTGGCTACTCCACAAACATTTTTCCAATTTATCTAGAATGGAAAACTCAAATTCTAACAGAGTTACTCATGAAAACTCAACTGCAGATTTTATTAATTATTAATCCTGCAGAGTATTAGTAAAGTTTGTAACATGCATAATTCAATTTTTTCATATAATATGAAATATATAACTGATTTTTATATAGTTAAAAAGAGATAATGTGTAGTTTCTGCAGAGTTGTCTTCGGGATGAGTTCTCACATAGTTGATTTTGAATCTCTAACAGAGTTACTAGTCAATCAGAAGAGAGTTATTTATCAACCGAAAATTAGTGGTAACACTAACATAGGAATAATTAATAAATAGCTTAACATCCACCGACTTTGCTATAATATTATTTTCAAAGAGGAAAAATTACACTGACATGTTGGTGCAATTTACAATATAATGCAGTCTGGAATTCAGATATTTCTAAAACACCACGAAATAAAGTTTATAGTAGGTTAGGATATACTTTCGATCTGAATATAGCTTAAATAGGCTTATAGCCTATCAAGTTTGGGGGGTATGGAGAGCTGACAGACAGGAAAGGTACATATATTTGCAGTTTGTTTATCATGTATAATACCTATATCTCCGATTGATTCATGCATACTAAATGTTGAAATTACCTATGAGAAATCTGATGGAAAAATTTAGAAGTCAGCTAAAAGGTCTAAAACAGTGTACCTACAATGCTATGGTCTAGTCTGCAGAAGAAGTTACCTCGAGGCTCAAGTCTCAGCAAATACTTATATGATCCCACTCTGGAAAAAATGGTCTTTTCTGATGGATTAATTACTCTGTTGGAGTTTAGCAAACCTTAAAATACAGTAATAAATTAATAAGGATCTGTATAATCCGCAGCATTTAGCCTCTAAAATTCATCTGTTAGCCTAAGTTATTTCAAGGTCTCGATATAAGTTATATTGAGACCTTGAAATTAGTCTCCTGAATCATCCGGCGACAATTTTCAAATTAAATTATTTAAATCCTATGTTTGCATCATTACATCATTTACATGTAATTATTGGAGAGTATTTTAAATTCTTTGTACTTTTAGAGAGAAATTTGAAAATCTTTGGAGACAAATTGCCCCAAAAATTAAATATATCAATATATCTGGAGAGTGAAGACTGATTGTGCATGATTTGCAGACTGGGATACGTTAACCTATCTATCTAGGGGCCAAATAATAGTAATATAGTAATTCTCCTCTCACCAAATGAAAAAAAATCTCTCCAAAATGATCAAACTATCATAAATTCTCTCTAAAATAACATTGTAACATGGGAAATAAATCCAGATAATTGGAAATTTCTCGCCGTTTACAATTGAAGGGCTCGAAATAGCTGTCACAAACTCGCAATTAAAATGGAGAGAAAGGACATGCTTTCTTTCCTTGCCTAGGGAGCCTAGGGGCAGCTAAGGGGCCAAGTTAATGCCAGACTGCAGAATATGGAACATTTTTCCAAGACTCTCTGCATGAGATCATGAATTAATTCCTATGTTACCATTAATTTTGCTGCAGATATTCTGAATCTGCTGATGAGAGTCACAGAGTAACTCTCTCTCAAATCAAAATTTAAAAATCTCTGTGGGAGAAGAGACACATTATGCAGACTGGTGTTAATGTAATAAAACATGACCAAACTAGACATTTTAATGGAGAGTTTGTGACAGTTGTTTTGAACTTTTGAGCCATGTCTCAGAGGGTCTGAGGCTGGAAAAGTTTCACAAAAAATCTGAGCCAAGCCCAGTCTGTATTTGGTGCACAAAATCCCACTGACTTTTTCAAAAAGCTGAAAAAATCCACCATAAATTTCCAGTAATTTGGCTGATCCACAAACATTTTCCCAATTTATACACCAAAAATTAATGGTAACATAGCAATAATTAGCAAAAAAATTTATCACGAAATACAGACTGGAGCCAAGCCAATTTGGCTCATTTTATGAAGGTTTCAAGCCAAAATTATTAAATTAACATGGGAACATAGGAATTAATTCAAAATTTAAAGTCAATTAGACATATGGTCATACCTAACTCCTAGCTGCAGAGAATGGTTATTGAGTCGCCAATATATCTTTTTTTTCAAAAATGAGTCAACAAAAATTAGTAATGCAGTCACCAGTCATCAAAATTTAATTCAAATTTTGTAAGTTGACAGTCATCAATACCTATATTATTATACCTAAATAAATAAAATAGGTTTTGTAGATTTTTAATTATGAAAATATTTTAAAGCATATAAAATTAAAAATATGCTACCAAATTCGATGCGGTTTGCAGCAAAATGATAATAATCATTAGCCTCGTTGAATAAGACAATAAAAATATTTGCTTGGAGGGGACCTTTAAAGTTTTTAATACTCAGTGTGATCCAATAGTACAAAGCATCATTGTGATATTTAAGATAATTTAGTGAGAGAGAAATTAAAAATATTGTTGCTTTACTTAATTACAATTACGTAAGGGTTTTTACGTCTGCTGCAGAATCGGAGGCCAAATCACTGACTTCAAGTGTAATTTTATTAAGGGAAAGTGGATTCATGAGCAAAGTCAAATACCACCTGTCCGTTTCTAGCTCATGGATGCAGGAAAGCTACTCAGTGAATGCAGCCACTTACCAAGGAATGTGACGAAGAACTATACGTAAATACGGTGACTGCACTCACGGATCGAAGAGGAAAATGAAGAGGTGATAGTAAATGAAACCGACGAGTCTACCTAACACAAAATCAAAGACCTCGTAGTTGAAGAGCATAACCCTAGCTCTATGCTCTAAAACTGAACTGCAACCGCTCTAATTCAGCACAGACAGTTCCAGGATAGAGCACTCAATTTTTGAATTTCGAATTAGTTTACGAAAAATTAGATTTTTCGTGAAAAAACTATAATTTTCAAAAAAAAAATATATGTTTCTAAAAAAAAAATTATATTTCGAAATTCAAAAATCGATCCTCGGGCTTTTGTAGAGAATTACCAGGAGAATCGAAGGAAAAAACCGCAAACCCGTAGCTACAAAACTGTATTAGAAGTACATGTTTGAATACCAAAAAGTTAGTAATTTTTCAACTGCAAGAAAAATGAGTTCAAAGTTTTTATTTGGACTATGTATGGCACTAAATCCCCGCAGGGCGAAGTGCCCCGCTATTACTACTCAAAGGTAGTGGGTATCACTGGGCGCCACCCAGCTCTCTAGTAAAGTTTTACATAGCCAAACAACAACCGCTACAGAAAAAAAACAAACCAACAACGAACACCCATAAATATCCTCCGGGTTGATAGTCATGGGAGGGTCCAGCCTCATCACGCCGACGTTGCTTCGGTGTCATCTTTGCTGGTGTACTAGCCTCACTATTCCTTCTCTTCAGAGTTGTCTTTTCAGTAGAAAGACCCAGACGTGTCAAAAGAAAGCGATGAACATTACCAAAGTTATGAACAAGAGCTGTATCAGTAGTGACGAACTGAACTCTTGTCGAGATTAGCGTCCTTCACTTTGAGAACTCTCGTCCACAACTGCCAGATCTATTTTATTAGAATGCTTCTGAGAGGCTAACTTTGAATAACAGTTAGCCAATTGTGAAATAATGATGTAATTAGCAGCCACTTAGCTAGGCATGCATGTGCCAAATCTAAGAGTTAGGCGGCTCACCCACGCTGTGCCAGATGTAATGGCGCGCCAAATTCCAAGCTCCCAACCCCTGTGGAAGGGGAGGGGGGTGATAAACAGCTGATTTTTCTTTGTGAGATCAATCTTAGTAATATAAACTAGCTATTTAAGCAATAAAAAAAATATTGAAACTTTAGTGATTTAATCACGGACGGTCCCCTTAAAGCCAATTAATTGCCAATTGGCTTAGATTTGAAATGATCAAATCTAAGATACCTAAGTCTAATTGGCTTTAAATTTTGAATTAATTCCTATGTTCCCTTGTTAATTTTTCTTTTTGGCTTGAAATCTTCAATAAATGAGCCAAATTTTCTTGGCTCTAGACTTTTTGTGAAATTTTGGCTCAAAAACTAGCAAACAATTTTCCAGCCTCTGAAACATGGATTATCAATTTTAATTTTAAATCTAATTAAAGTGCTCATAGTCGTCTATCCAGACTGCAGAAACTGGTAAAGTGTTCTCCAAGAAATCCTCTATTTTGGCTTCTGTTCTCAGTAAAATACATGTAGATATAGGAGGAAAATGAAATTAAGGATTGTTATTTGTTCGCACAGAAAATGTCAAAAATGTCCCATTTTCTGCAGACTGGTCGTCTATATATGGGAAAGATACTTATTTTTCAATTTTAAGTAGACAATGACAATTAATCAGCAACTTGGTAATACATACTCTTAAACTAGGACCTAACTGAGATTTGACTAGGGTGAAGCAGGTAAATTGCGGCCCACTAAATAACTGCGGCCTCTACCAACAGAAACGCCATAGCTCCAGTCTGCAGAATATGTGAGATATTTGGGATATTCTCTCCGAACAATTTTGAATTAATCCCTATATTTACATTGATTTTGCTACGAACAGAATAAGAGATCTCTACGAACACTTTAGTGCTTTACCAGTTTCTGCAGACTGGCCATAGCTTCAAAACACTCGTTAAAAACAAAGAATTAAATTGTAGCATGCACTGTGCTCATTTTGATAGCAACGCAACATTTTAATGTAATTTCGGTTCAGAATATTTTCGAGATTCACTTGTGAGTTGTGAGGGCCGCAATTAAAAATTAAAGGGCCGCAATTTACCTGCGTGACACGGTGACCGGTGAACCGTGACCCTATTTCAAATCAAAGCCAATTAGGTAAATGGCTTTAACTGACATACTCTTATACATGTGTTTTGAGCCCTTCAATGACAAATAGTGAGAAATATTATATAACATTTTCCTATATGGCTATATCTACTGACTACTAGGTAACTACAAATTACAATGTTATTTGAGAGAATTTATGATAATATCAATATGATCATTTTGGAGAGAAATTTGGTGATTTATGGAGAGACAAATGGAATGAAGAGTTTATGAGCCACCAGCCTTTACCAGCTCCTGCAGTCTGGGGGTGACGGAGGTCAAGCAGGTAAATTGCGATACACTGACTAACTGCGGCTTCTTACAACAAAAACATCATAGGGTACATTCAAAACACACATCAAAAACTTAAATTAATAAATTATAGCATGCACTGCGCTTCTTCTGATAGCTATGCAAAATTTTAATGTAAATTCAGTTCAGAATGTTTTGGAGACTCTCTCGAGAGCAGAGGGGCGCAATTAAAAATTAAAGGGCAGCAATTTACTTGCGTGACCCTAATACTTATTTTACTTGGATGAGGCTGAGCCATACTAGGGTCAAGCAGGTACCTAATTGTGGCACCCTAAATACCTAACTCATGGAAGTACTAGTAGACCTAACTGCGGCCTCTAGTAACAGAAACAATGAGAAACATCATAGCCCAGTCTGCAAAGTGTTGATGTTCAAAATAGTACCTAGATGTTCCAATAATATTGGAACTGTACTGGGAACATCTGTACACCAGAAAGTTAGAAAACAGAATTTAAACTATTTGATTGATAGAGCATAATTATCTCTCAATTCTAAGCTTGATTTTTAATTTATTTTATTCATATACATAAGCGTTCTTAAAATAAATAAATTTGTACACGGTATTACCGTATAAACTAGAGTATTCATTTTAAAAGACCAGAGATTTTGATTGGTTGAATCTCATGAACGTTAAAATTAATAATTCAAAATTTGATCATAAAAAAGATCGTCGTTATTAATTTGGGATATACCTAGTATTTACATTTAATTAGTCCAGATGTTTTATAGGGTGAATGAAATTTGAACATAAGAAGCATGTCAATCTGGGATTCAGGAAACGGAAAGAAGCCCGCTATTAAAAAAAATAGCCATATGGTATTAACCGGTGCTCTTACATAATTATATAAAAAAAAATTGCCCACATGGTGACAGGGAACATTAACCACCACATACAGGTATAAAAGCACATAAGTAAAAAAGTCCACGATAATGATGAAACCAAAATTACACAAATTGCTCGCCACTCTCTATTTATCGTCACGTTTCAGTTATTTTCGTCTATAGCAAGACCTATAAACATTTTCATGATTTAGGTTTTTACAGTTCGATGTTTCCAATTATTTTTAGTATCGTTACAATAATTAGAATAAGTTCATTTGAAATTACAGTTAGAATGCCAGTTTATCTGATGTGATGTATGACGACACGGTACATTCAGGACAAACCTACCGAAATTGAGTAGGTATAGAGAATTTGTTATGCGCGATTTTACGCTTCAAATAGAAAAATTCAAAGTAATGTTCATACAATTTTGTTTCTGTTTAATTGCATTTCTTGAATATAAAATCAGAAATTAATTTGGTTATCAATATCTAAAATAAATGGATGTGTCGATATTTGGGTATCAAATAAAGAGAATTTTCCATTTATCGTCATAAGGGTGACGATTTTTACCCATTTATCGACCTACTAGAATATAATTAGGGTGGTAAGGTAACTTTTATACATATAATAGAATCAGAATAGTTAATTATACATACTATTCAATATACCTTGTTCATCTAAATACTGATTAGTAAAAAAATATATATTTAAATAGAAAAGGGCCATCTAATTATAAAACGTATAAAATTGTCACAAGTTTTAGACGTCATGTTGTATTGCCATATACGTTATCCAAAGAATGTTTGTAGATCTGCGTGTGATATTTAGAATTAATATATAGCTAATATTCATCTTAAAATCATTTAATGGCTAGTTTATTGTTTATGTTTCTCTGATTCGGTTATTTATTATTTACACAGTATACGATGATAGATATTTGTGAACTTCATCTATTGGGAAAAACAAACAGCGTGATCTATCAAAATTTCGATACGACTTTGGTTATCTATAACTTTTTTCTCTCAAAATAAATTGATTTCAGCTAGAATAATTCATATCATAAATTAAATATTGTTAATCCATCATATTATATCTCAAATGTCATTTCCAGTGTCCGGGAAAAATATGAATATGTTAGATAAACTTTGCAAAATTTAGTTTGCTATATATTTTTTTCATTTATTTTAAAGGTCCTCTCCAGGCTCCGAAAAAAAATGAGTTTATAACATATTACTATAGAACTAAGGTCTTCGATCATTATTCTACAAACCGCATACAATTCGTTTCAGTATCTATTTTAAAATTTGTTTTTAAAGTCTTTTAGTACTCTGTGAGCAACAATTGAGCGAATCTCTAATCTGATGCTCAAGAAGAAGATTGTACACCCTTTATTATGATTGCAAACTTGAATTTTATAAACAAACCATGCGTTTTCGGCCATTATTTTAGATATTAATTGTTTCTTTAACTATATAATCGTTTCTATTATAAGTTCTTTCAATTTTATACCTTTACACGAATATTAAATGGATTTATTAAATCTAATAATCCTAGTTGACAATCAAAAAAAATGGTGTACATTCTTTTTCTTCAGGCTGAAAATTTCTTAAATCAGTAAGTCTGAAGTAAAATAGGTTTTGTAGATTTTTAATTATGAAAATATTTTAAAGCATATAAAATTAAAAATATGCTACCAAATTCGATGCGGTTTGCAGCAAAATGATAATAATCATTAGCCTCGTTGAATAAGACAATAAAAATATTTGCTTGGAGGGGACCTTTAAAGTTTTTAATACTCAGTGTGATCCAATAGTACAAAGCATCATTGTGATATTTAAGATAATTTAGTGAGAGAGAAATTAAAAATATTGTTGCTTTACTTAATTACAATTACGTAAGGGTTTTTACGTCTGCTGCAGAATCGGAGGCCAAATCACTGACTTCAAGTGTAATTTTATTAAGGGAAAGTGGATTCATGAGCAAAGTCAAATACCACCTGTCCGTTTCTAGCTCATGGATGCAGGAAAGCTACTCAGTGAATGCAGCCACTTACCAAGGAATGTGACGAAGAACTATACGTAAATACGGTGACTGCACTCACGGATCGAAGAGGAAAATGAAGAGGTGATAGTAAATGAAACCGACGAGTCTACCTAACACAAAATCAAAGACCTCGTAGTTGAAGAGCATAACCCTAGCTCTATGCTCTAAAACTGAACTGCAACCGCTCTAATTCAGCACAGACAGTTCCAGGATAGAGCACTCAGTCCTGAAGCTGTCTGTGGTGAATGGAAAAGAAGGAGAGTGACATCTCTTGGGCCCCGAAATTTTGCAATTTGGATTGTGTGTTGTCTTTTTTCATTTTTTAACGCTAATTGCAGTTTTGGAGGATAGCGCTAGGGTTATGCTCTTCAACTACGATGTCTTAGATTTTTGTGTTAGGTAGGCTCTTATAGGCTTCATTAACTATCACCTCTTCGTTTTCCTCTTCTATTTGTGAGTGCAGCGTACGGTACGTGTGTTCCTTTTCGTCTCATTCCTTGGTAAGTGACTGCATTCAGTGAGTAGCTTTTTTACATCCATTCGAGCTTTGTCACCGACGGTGGTAGGTGATTTTATTCATGAAGCTACTTTTCTTTCTGACTGCTTCTTCCAGTCCCTTGTATTTAATTTTCCATTTTGAAATCAGGTATAAGGTTTTTGGTTCCGAAACAGACGTTAAACCCTCTCCTCATTCATTAATATCCCCATTCTGTCATTGTTTCCTCTGCTCAGCGACCAATTTCCCTCATTCTACTTTTATACTACCATTCTACCTGTTTTTGCTCCCATTTCACCCGATTTTCCTTCATTTTACCTGATTTTCCCCCATACAACCCAATTTTCTCCATTTTATCTATTTTTCCCCATTATACCTAATTGTACTCCACTCTGCGGCGTATCTAGGATTCGGTCAAGGGAGGAGGCACTTTAAAAAAAAATAAGTTTCTGAAAAAAAATCTACGGATAATTCCTCAGACTGGTCAGTTATTTGATTGTTTCAAATGCTTTGAACATGCTTACACTGTGTTCCGATGAGAAGCGTCATTTTTAAAATTGCGAAATGGTAGGACGTCATTATGTTCATAGAGTATAAAGAATAGATTTTATCCTATAAATATTAGCATTCTTCTTAAACCTTAAAAATGTTTTGGAATTTGAGAAGAAATGCATCGTCCTATACTCTGTAGTTTGTCGAAACACCTTCTTCTCCAACAGTATTTCGAAAATTCATACTTCACTCCATGACAAGTGGAAGGGCGGCTAAATCTTACCACCTGAAAAATTTCACAAGAGTTCGTGGTCTATTCAATGAAACTGGTTCTATTCACAAGAAAAGCAAATGATAACAAAACCAAAAAGAACAGAAACAGTGATTCAGGAGGTGAAGAGTTTCTATGAAGAACCCCACAGAACCCCCCAGTTTCTCAGCAGATTTCACCAACCAAAACTCCGTTGAGGAGGATCGTCAGGTACACTAATGAAAATCCCTGAAATATCAACGGAATAAATGATAGGTATGATGCTAAGGTAATATCTTTGTTGCCATTATCAATTGAATAGATATAATCTTTCATGCATTCCTTGATGATGATGGCAACTTGTCATCGGTTAATGGTGTTTCATATCTCAGATTGCTATAGGACATTATTTGGTGCTAGCTTGCTATGCAATCTGATCATCATTTACTGGTTTTGCATGCGATCTATTTAGAATTTATTAGCAAATATAAATGATGCAAACAGGTATACGAGATACCAACTATAATATATAGTATTTTATTTCCTTAAATAATTATATACTATTTTCCTATGCAAATCCTTATTATGGAAATACTTCACGAAAATATCGTTATATAAACTACATCCTCCCAAACTTATTTGGATATAAAGTTAAAATAAGCAATTAATATTATTTTTTACTTTCAATGCATGGTGACAATATCATCTCGTCTATATTGTTTGTTTTGTATCACAGTTACTTAAAGAGAAAAGTTATCATAATTATTAAAATGAAAATACTAATACATTATCAGATTACATTAACCTCACAGAGGTTACCAAACTAGCAACCCTTGTTTGGCCCATACTGAACCATTCTGCTTCTCGTTCTTCATTTTGGTGGATGCAAGAAGGCGCTCCACCACATTGAAAACATGCAGTTCATTTGCAGAAGAATGGAAAATTCCTAGCCAGCACACAATCAATATCAAAAGGTTTTTCCTACATATAGGCTTGATGAACTCTAGATTAAAGGTCCCCTCCACGCAAATATTTTTATTGCCTTGTTATTTTTAGATCCATAGAACTGTACAATAAACTTCCTTCTATTTTAACAGAACCAATGTCAGATTTTAAATTTAAGAAGCTTTTTAAAGAATATTGTTTTAGTAAATGTAGTTCTTAGTTTTTTATTGTTTGTAGATTTTTAATTAGGTTTCACAAGTTTTAACTTTCACGGAACCTTAGCTGCAATTAATTTGTATTTTTGTTTGAATTGTGTATTTTTTCATTTTACTCTGTATATATTTTGTAAGCTCAAATAAATAAATAAAATAAAATAAATAACTAGGCTAATGTTTCTAATCATTTTGCTGCAAACTGCATAGAATTTGGGAGCATATTTTTAATTTTATACGCTTTAAAAGATTTTTACAATCAAAACTCTGTAAAACCAATTTTACTTCCGACTTACTAATTTAAGAAATTTTCAGCCTGAAGAAAAAGAATGTACACCATTTGTTTTGATTGACAACTATGTATTAGGTTTAATAAATCCATTTAATATTCATGTAAAGGTATAAAATTGAATGAACTTATAATAGAAACGTTTATATACTTTAGGAAACAATTAATATCTAAAATAATTTAAATAAAGGCCGAAAACGCATTGTTTGTTTATAAAATTCAAATTTGTAATCAAAACGAAGAGTGTACAATCTTCTTCTTGAGCATCAGATTAGTGATTCGCTCAATTGTTGCTCACAGAGTACTAAAAAACTTTAAAAACAAATTTTTAAATATATACTTAACCGAATTGTATGCGGTTTGCAGAATAATGATCGTAGACCTTAGTTCTGTAATATTATGTTATAAACTCATTTTTTTCGCGGAGCCTGGAGAGAACCTTTAAATTTTTTTTTAACTACATTTATGGGTGAAAATGTCACCTGTTTTGTAAATGCTTGTAACTTGTTTTTTTTTATCAATAAAGATTATTCTTATTATTATTCTCATTTTCACTTCTTGGCTTAACTTAGTCACAATATTCAATCATTGGCTGCAGCAAAACTAATCAATACCATACTGCTACTCTGTGTTTCATCAGATACGTAATTTTTTAATTGCGAATAAGAAGCACTTAAAAATAAGTCAAATACCATTATAGATGCATCACTTTGAAGGAAAATAAAGGATTTTTACTATTTTTCGTTATTTATTGTCTTATACCATATGAGGCCCATCTCCTGAGGTCCTACAAAAAATGTTGAAAATGACCCCCTCTGATGTGAAGACAGAACGATGCACGCTTCAGAAGATTCTTCATACTTTCTTGAGATTCTTATTGTTATATTTTTGACCGGAGATTTGAGCACATTGTATAAGAGACTCATCGGGATCTGTTTTTTCTTATATATAAACTCGAGTTTGTGCATATGTGAAAGTCCAAAGAGTTGAGATCTGGACTGTGTGCTGACCCGGAATTTTATTTCCGTACTTTTGCTAATCACTCGACCTCGAAACTTTTCCTTAAATTCTACAGCTGCATTTGTGCAATGTGGTCTTGCATCCACCAAAGTGAAGAAGTTGTAGGCTGGGCCAAATAATGTGCTGGAGCAATCAGAGTTTTGAAAACAATTAACTGGTAACAAGTTGCCATATTCCTTAAGGAATGCTTGAACAATTGGAACCATTCCATTAATAATTGCAACGAAGATCATTACCTTAGCATCATACCTATCATTTGTTTTCCAGATATTTCGAGGATTTTCATTCGTATTTTTTCGATGTGTTTTTGATGGAGGCAAATTAACTTCTCGTCTGTCCAAACGATTCAATTGGCAATGTTGGATGGTTGCTGCATAATCCACTCACAAAACCGCTATTTATGTGGTTTTTGTTAATGGTCGAACTGAAGTTCAATGATAAAAACGGAAACAAAATGAATGTATGGCGATCCTCCACCACGTGGTTTTGGTGTGGATGAAATCTGCTGAAAAGCTTTTCTGAGAGAAAAACTAGTGGTTTCTTCGAAGAAACTCTTCACCTCCTGAATTGCAGTTTGTGTTTTATTGGTTTTGTTTTCATTTGCTTTTTATTGTGAATAGAACCAGTTTCATTGAATAAACCACGAACTCTTGTGAACTTTTTCAGGTGGTAAGATTAAGCCACCCTTCCACTTATCTGGGAGTGAAGCATGAATTTTTGGCGTACTGTTGAAGAAGAAGGTGTTTTGGCAAACTACAGAGTACAGGATGATGCATTTCTTCTCAAATTCAAAAACATTTTTGAAGTTGAAGATCAATGCCAATATAATTAGTGTAATAAAAATCTACTCTTTATGAACAAAATGTTTATACATAATACGACTTGAAGCAATTTAATTTCTCACATTTCGCAATTTATAAATGACGATTTGATAGAATACAGTGTTCGAGCATGTCAAAAGCAATTAAAAATAATCAAATAATTGACATTTCTTCAATTTGTAGAATCAATCCGTATACTTTTATTAATCCGTAGATTTATTTTTAAAAAGTTCAGACCTCAAGGGGGGGGGGGGGGGAGGGGCATCTGCCCTAAATGCCCCCCCCCCCCTTGTATATATGCGCCTGATCCCATTGTACCTAATTTTCCCCATATATTCCTAATTTTCCCCCATTCTACCTATTTTCCCCCATTCTACTTAATTTTACCCCATTCTATTTAATTTTACACCATTCTACCTAATTTTCCCCCATTCTACCTATTTTACCCATTCTCCTAATTATCTCCCATTCTACCTGATTTTTAACATTCCCTTAATTAGACTGACACTCCATTCATTGCTTCGAGACCCGATTCTTTGGTCTGACACCTAATTAATTGGTCCAACACCTAATTCATTGGCCCGACACCACATTCATAATTGGTCTGACACCCAATTATTTGGTTCGAATATACACTCATTTGTCTGAGACACCTTTCATTGGTCCTAGAAAACATTCATTGGTCCTAGACAACATTCATTGGTCCGACACTACATTACTTGGTCCAACACTCCATTCCCTGGTCCGATACTCCATTCACTGGTCCGACACCGTATTCATTTGTCCGACACTTCATTTATTGGTTCGACACTCCATTTATTGGTCCGACACTCTATTTATTGGTCTGACAACCCATTCATTGATCCTATACTCCATTCATTGGTCCAAAACATTCTTCGGTCCGAGACACCATTCATTGGTCCGACACTCTACTCAATGGTCCAACACTCTATTCCATTGTCTGATACACTGGTCCGAAACCGTATTCATTGGTCCGACACTCCATTCATTGGAGTGTCGTTCTCAGACACCATTCATTTGTCCGACACTTTATTCATTGGTCTGACACTCCATTCATCGCTCCGTTATCACATTCATTGGTTCGAGACTCCATTCATTAGTCTGACACTCAATTCATTGATCCCAGACTTCATACCTCTGTCATGGACTCCATTCACTGGTCCGACATTCTATTCATTGGTCTGATACTCCATTTATATAACTCCGACACTCCAATCATTGATCCGACACTTCATTCATTAAGGAAAATAATGAAGTAAGGGTTTTGAAGATGCAGAAGACATGACGGAACTGTCTGGTATGATGTGCAATATAGTTTTTCTTTTATAACTTAAGTAAAAAACTTTCTTTTCCAGATTCAATTACTACAATAGATAGAGTAGATAATTGTCTATTATCTGTCGAAAGGAATTTTTGGGATTCGAACATGCGAACGAATAATAGACCTGTTTACTTTAATCAAAAGTACTAGAGGGACAGGCTGAAAATTGTAAATCTGACTGATTATTATGATCCTACGGAAGTGGTTCTATTAAATTTATTCGCATCATTTTTTCGATTTTATTGGTATTTTAAAAGTCATTCAAATATTAGGATTCAGATATGTGAATAGTCAATATTACGATGCTTTGAACTCGTGGATTAGGGGACACTTTTGACTTATGATTGGGCCACCTGAATTTCAAGGTTTTCAGCCATCCAAAAACAAAAGGCTGATCTGAAATTCAAGCTAGTTTATGAATACCAGTCCCATTCGAAAACATATCTCTACCTTCGAAAATTAACGAATCTTCAAATTATGATAATTACATTCTGTTCAACATCAAAAACTTTAGTAAAGTTGAAATTTTTGTTCGGTTCTAAATATTCGGAATAAAGTTATGAATTTCAGAAAAAAACGCAATGTTTTTTTTATTTTAATTTCAATATTAGTAAATCACTTTTTCTCAGCTTTGTGAGCATTATTTTCATCCTTACTGATTTTACTGAATCTGAAAACCATTTCCCGAAAGATGAAATATTTTGCAAGATTTGTAGGCCAATCGTGTTCAAATTCAGGTTATTTACTACTCGATATTTATGACATAGCTTAATTTAATGTGTCTATACTTGAAAAAAATTGAGGTTATAATTTAGAGTAAATTATTTCCAAACAACATTAGTCTTATTTAGCAATCGGTTTGCCTGATTCGATGAATTATAAAGTAATTGCGTTTCTATCCCATTAATTTCTTGTTCAATGTTTAATTTCCACCATATTTATTCTACTTTTTTTATGATCCTGAAAATGGACCATTTATCGTCTGTAGACTGAATCAAACATTCTGAATACGAATATGATATATAAAATTGTTAATGTTAATTTCGATGAATTCACCACTCTAACATACAAGTCTTCTAAAAACTCATGTTGAAATTAATAAATTCAATTCAATTTAAAAAGCAGATAAGAATATAGTAAACTATGTCAAAAATTAATCAATATCATTTATACTAGAATTATTTCTAATTTATCAAACAGTTATTTAATAGATCTAGGTTTTCTGTGTGTAAAATGGAGTGCTGGAATTTGTATGTGGTTTCCATGGCAACACGCTTACACTAGAAATGGCGATTTTGAAAGAAAACCTCTGTGCGTGGTTATCCTTTGAATTCGGTAAAAATGGAATAGAAAAAGTGACTCATAGTCCATGCTCCTAGTAAATATCATTACTCTATGCTCTTAGTTAGTGTTTTTTGTGTTAACTATTAGGTATCTGATTATATTGCACAATTTAAGCTTAATTCTCATATCAGTGTGTTACAGTTCAACAGTATCTAAAAGCTGAGCGGCGCACCACTGTACTTTCTATTAAAGGTCCTCTCCAGGCTCCGGGAAAAAAATGAGTTTATAACAAAATATTATAGAACTAAGGTCTACGATCATTATTCTTCAAAGCGCATACAATTCGGTTCAGTTTATATTTTATAATTTGTTTTAAAAGTTTTTTAATACTCTGTGAGCAACAATTGAGCGAATCTCTAATCTGATGCTCAAGAAGAAGATTGTACACTCTTTGTTTTGATTACAAATTTGAATTTTATAAACAAACCATGCGTTTTCGGCCTTTATTTAAATTATTTTAGGTATTAGGTAATTGTTTTCTAAAGTATATAAACGTTTCTATTATAAGTTTATTCAATTTTATACCTTTACACGAATATTAAATGGATTTATTAAACCTAATACCTAGTTGACAATCAAAACAAATGGTGTAGGTACATTCTTTTTCTTCAGGATAAAAATTTCTTAAATCAGTAAGTCTGATACACCCGGCCTCTGATACATCTAGGTACCTAACGGCTAACTAATAAGTTTTTATTTACACCTCAGATTGAAAGTTTACAATAGTTACCACAAAAAAATTCAATTACAGTTTTCTATGATAAATTCTTTTTTCTATTCCAAATTAAACATCTCAATCAAATAATTAAACTGTGTAGTATAAATTCATTGGATTCAGGCCAGTCTGTATTTGGTGCATAAAATCCAACTGACTTTTTCAAAAAGCTGAAAAAATCCACCATAAATTTCGAGTAATTTGGCTGATCCACCAACATTTTCCCAATTTACTATCCTCCGAAAATTAATGGTAACATAGGAATAAATAGCTAAAAATCCACCGACTTTGCCAGAATATTATATTCAAAGAGGAAAAAATTCCACCGACATGTCGGTGGAATTTACCACGAAATACAGACTGGGATTCAGGTACCGTCAGTCATAAATCTGATAAAACATTTATCAAATTCACTCCATTTATCATTAATCTGTATTCAAAATACCTAAAATACAGTGGTGCGCCATACCTAGTCTGAAAAGTATAGCAGGATTTCTGGATTAATCCAGCGCCCAAGTCCTATTTAATTCCTATGTTCCCATGTTATTTGCTGCGCCCAAATCCCAATTTCTGGAAAAAATCCTGGGTCTGAAGAGGCTTCCTTTTCAGAAATTCAGACTGGCGCCATACTGTGGTCACGGTGCGCCATACTGTGGTGCGCCGCTCAGCTTTTAGATACGTATCTACTATCTACAGTCTACAGTTTGGTACCTAGGGATATCAGATGTATTATGAGTGAGTTAGGGTAAGTTCCGAATCATCAGACGGTTTCACATTTTCGATCGCGTAAGAAAAGTCTAGGTATACCTATACCTAATAGGCTAGTTGCCGTAGTTGGTAATTATTATTTTTCAAATATAATTTTAATTGGTATCCAGGGTTATTAAAAACCAAAGGTTTTTTTGGAAAAAACAATGTTTATGGTTTATTTGGTTTTTATATGGAATTATTTAATAAAAGTGCATATAGATACTTATTAGTTCATAACTGATCACTGTACATGGTTAACAATACAAAACATCATTCATATTTTGGTAAATTATAGGGAAAAAAATTATTTCAATGATATGTCAAGAGTTTAGAGATATTTCGATTTTCTAATTAAAAAAATTCCTGTAATGTCTGAGGATATTTAGCTATCAATTCCTATATTACCATTAATTTTTGGAGGAGAAACTGGAAAAATGTTGGCAGCTATTTATCAGATTTTTAAAAAAGTCAGAGGAGTAACGAGTTCAGTGCACCAAATACAAACTGGAGTATGGCTTATAAACCAGTCTGTATTTCGTGGTAAATTCCACCAACGTGTCGGTGGAATTTTCCCCTCTTTGAAAATAATATTCTAGCATAGTAAAAGCCAAAGTTGGTGGATTTTTAGCTATTTATTCCTATGTTAACATTAATTTTTGTTGGAGAAATAATCTCATAAACTCGCCATTTGCCTCTCCACCAGTCTGTATTTAGAGGAAAATAATATTTTGGCAAAGTCAGTGGATTTTTAGCTATTTATTCCTATGTTACCATTAATTTTCGGTGGAAAAATGGGTGAAATGTTGGTGGATCAGCCAAATTACTGAAAATTGATGGTGAATTTTTTATCAGCTTTTTCAAAAAGTCAGTGGAATTTTGTGCACCTAATACAGACCAGCTCTCTCCAAAATCACCAATTTTCTCCAAAATGATCAAATTATCATAAATTCTCTCCAAATAATATTGTATTTGTAGCATAGCCAGTCTGCAGAATATGGGAGATATTTGGGATATTCTCTCCGAACAATTTTGAATTAATTCCTTTATTTACATTAATTTTGCTACAAACAATTCTGAATTAATCTCTATATTTACATTAATTTTGCTATGAACAGAATAAGAGATCTCTATGATTACAAACACCTCACCAGTTTCTGCAAACTGGTAGCATGGGAGTAAATTAGATAATTTTCACCATTTGCAAAAGAAGAACTCAAAATAATTGTCACAGACTCACCATTAAAATGATGAGTTTGGTCATGTTTTATTACCTGGCCACCAAATTTAATTTTTTTCATCATATGTATTTTTGTTCATCGAATCTGTTTCCAGATTCTATCCGTGATATTTTACATTTATATTATTTCTTTGATACTGATCTATGTGTAAATACAGTAATGGGGGATGTGCCGCAGGTCATTAATCAATCATGAAATGTGCAGTTCAACAGTCAACACACTATTGGACACAACAAACTACATTATAATTTAGGGCTACCTTTGACCAAAATTGATCTGAGAGACTGTCATCTGAAACTGGAAGTTTAAAATACAGAATTACGGTGCCTTATAAGTTGGGTAATAAACCTCAATATATTTTTTTACCATTTCTTTATATCCAAATTGTCTGATCTAACTAGCAAGAACCTAGTTTAAGGCTGTAAATTGTGATTATTTCTGTTTAGTATGTTTTTTCTTCTGTCCCTAAGTATATTTTTATATATCATTGATACTGAGTAGGCAGGGAGCCAATTGAAGGACTCTAAATAGCTGACATTACATAGCCAATAGAACGGCAAGAAAGGCATTGATGACTTTAATTTGATATATAATTAGCCAAAGAAAAGGCTCGAGTTGTCAGGTAATAAAGCATGTTCTTTCTCGCCATTTTTTGGCTAGTTAATGACAGCTATTTCTAGCCCTCCTGCAAGTAATATAGTATCACTAATAAATAAACTCTCCATTTGTCTTTCCAGCTCTCCAAAAATTTCCATATTTCTCTCCAAAATGATCAATTTATCATAGATTCTCTCCAAAATAACATTGTAGCATAGAAGAAAATCAGATAATTCTCACCATTTGCAATTGAAGGGCTCAAAACTGTCAAAAACTCGCCATTAAAATGGCGAGTTTGGACTTGCTGTATTATCTTAGATAGGAATAACATCAAGTTTGTAGAAAACACATGGCTTTCCGTCTTTTAGATTTTTGTAACATGAAATCTTGGTGCCATACCGGCCGCATGCCAATGCGGCATGAAATCTTGGTGCCGGCATCTTCCCGCATTGTGTTTGTCCTTTAAGCCCTCCCAGTAGGTCCCACTCCAAATCTCTGCTTAGTTTATATCAGTGGGGATTGGGGTGGGTACTGGAGAGAATGCCCGGCAGGTTGTCCCTGGTAAACTTTTAAATATTTTAATTAGAATTTGGTTTTAAATTATGTATGGAAGTTCACTTGGAAGACAAGTAGCTAGTATAAATTTAAAAAAACTGTATTATTATTTGTAAATATTTTCGTTTTGATGCATGATTATAACATCGGACTTGATCATACTTTTATAAATAAATAGTAATTTGATTATGATTTTATTTTTGAGAGACCAGAGCTGATACAAAAGATTCTCTGGAATATTTTAACTTGGAACATCTTGCCATGAAATTGTTCACTGCACTGCATCCACTATTTGTACTGCACACATCATGATTGTTAAATGAGCTGATGGGGGGGGGGGGGGAGGTTTGTTGGGAGGCACTTCCCCGTTATACATATTTGTAATGTTAATGTACCTTTCCAGACCCCTAAACTTAATCTAACCTATCGCTATCGAAAACTTAATTGCACTTTATCTCGAAAACGCATAGTTTCCACAAAAAATGGTAGCTATTCATGAATAGCATCTTCAAATGGTTCCTTTTACCTATGAAAAGTGTCAAAATATCTAAAATTGGTGGTGACCTAAAGCACAAATTTACCATACTTTTTTCTTTAGGTAAATATATGCCCAGAAAACATGGAATTTTATAGGAAAATATAACATTGCAAGATCTTGTAGTGTTCAAGGCAATTTTCATTGACTTATTCATTGTATTTCCCAATTAATTTCTATGTCCTAATAATCTGATGTTCACATGTACCATGTTTCAAAGTATGGAAAAAGTCACCAATATAGTGGGGTGAGATAATTTGAAAAACCTGTAAAATAAAAAAAACCTACAAGTAAATCACTCATAAAACCCATCATAACACATGTTTCTAAGTATGGACAAAGTCTCCAATATATTGACAACTTTTGAGGGGTAAAAACAAGTTGAAAAACTGTGAATAACAAGTAAAAAATTCCTAATAAAGTTTAAAGAGATAGGCATGCATCAGTCTATCAGACATAGATCATAAGGTTGCTCTCAAACCAGTCTGCAAAGTGTGGCAAATCTGTCTACAAGATTTTATTTTGAGGACAATTTGTCTCCAAAGATTTTCAAATCTGTCACCAAAATGACCAGAATTCTGTAAAATGTCTCCATTAAATACATGTAAACATAGGAATTAATTAGAAAAGAGTTTCCTAGATCTTACAAAGATGTATTTTCCTTAAAATAAGTCTCCAAAGATCTTCGACAATATGGACACGCTTTGCAAACCTGCTTTTAAGTGTAAAATATTGAATAGAAACTTAGAAAGTCAAATTTCTTCTTTAAAGTATCCTAAAATTTAAATAGGGCGACCTCGATCCATTCTCTCATTAAGCTGCCGACTTTCCTGCCACTGTGCCACATTTGCATTAGGGGAACATGGTGCACAAAATCCCATTATCCCACCCAGTCAATTAATCTCCAAATATTTTCAAATCTGTTTCTAAAATAACAAGAATTCTACAAAGTGTCTCCAATAAATACATGTAAACATAGGAATTAATTAGGAAAGTGTCTCCCAAGATCTTACAAAGATATATTTTCCCTCAAAATTATTGGCTGATCTAAATTATTGGATCAGCCAAATTATCCATGTCGCCACTTGCCATAGATTTTTGGAGACATTACTTTAGGGATAATATATCATTGAAAGATCTTGCTGACTATTTCCTAATTAATTCCTATGTTTACAGTAGCTAATTATTGGAGACAGAGTTGATATAAAGATATTCTTTGGAGACAAATTGTCTTCAGTATATTTTACTGACTTTATTTGAAAGAAGAATATTTTCATAATTTCTTAATTTGTAATGTTTAATTTATATTTATTCTTTCTCCATATTTCAAATCAACTGATATAATTAATATTTACAGGACCTAAGTCTGCTGTCACCTCGCTAGATACAGGCCTTCCTACCAACATGCCTCATCTCCTTGTCTAAGACTCTCCAAATTGTGTTTGTGAGTTATTTTGACTTTACTAACTAGAGTATCTAAATACCTATCTGGTTGATACTAACTAGTGTATCTAAGTAGCTACAGATCTTGTTAATACTAATTAGTGTATCGAAGTACAGAGCTTGTAATTACTAACAGGGCTGCGGAGTTGGTGCATAAAATGTTCGACTCTGACTCCAACTCGGACTCCTTTATTTTGAATTTATCGACTCCAACTCCGACGACTCCTCTATAAATAATTTCCACGATTCCAACAAACAGTTTTACAGTATTTTTATAAGCAATATTGAGTCATTTGAACGTTTAGACTTTAAATATTTATTTAATTCATATCTATTAGCAATTACTAGTTCTTATGAGATATTTAACATCATGAATAACAACTAAAATAGACCTAAATTTTTGTGACTTATAGCTTGGAGTCGAGAGTCTGTACAAATTTTCGACTCCTGACTCCGACTCCACCAAAAAAGCTTCGACTTGGACTCCACAACTCTGACTCCACAGCCCTGCATACATTGCTCGTATAAACATTTTGTAATAAGTTGATCTTATTCCATTTTGATAATAATGAAATGTACAGTAGTAAATAACTTCATTCTATATAATTCATACATAAAAACTTCATTCTGCATGTGCCACTGGTGGTACATGCAGCACTACCATCATGTCGCCAAATGTAACATCGGCGAAGCAACTTTTTTATCGCATATTTCTGTACAGTATAATAAGCTGAACAACTATATCCTCGTTTTGTTGCGGCAGGTGAATTTGAGCTACTCGACAATTCTAAGATTTCTACGTCTAATTGTATAGTATACTATTTCAGTATGTATCGTAAACTATTTTTCAGTCATCATCAATAAAAAATTAATTATAACTTGTTATTTAATATAATGTGATATATCCAGTCTACAGAATTTGGGTCATTTTTTACATTTTCTGTGTGAGCATCCTTTAATTTTCTTCTATATTCAATTGTTTTTCAGAGAATAATGGGTTGAATATAGGAACACTTTACCAGTTTCTGCAGCCTGATGATGTAAGTACTCTCATGTTATTGTATATTGTAACAAATAGGGTACATAGACTTACTGTTAATATGAAATATATTATACCAAATAAGAATATAGCTAATAACTGCTAACTATTATCGGGCGGCTTTCTTAGATCCCATAGACTCTTAAGATAATAATTTGATTTTTATCGAGTAAACAATTTTCTATGTGGAAAAGTGCATCCAGTATTAGCAAGTGGATATTACAGTAATATATATATTTATGTTAGGTATATAGGGATCTAATATTTTAAATTACTCTTACTGAAATTTGATTTGGCTATATTCCAGTAATCTACTGGAGGAAGAACCTATTCAGGCTATGTACAGAAGCTGTCTAATCTTGGAAAAGTTACTATATCATGGACACTTGGTTTATTTACCACATTCACCGCATCTTGAGGTATGATTGTAATGAATTACCAGCATCTTTTTTCATTGTACATCACTGCACACTTACAGTTCCAAGAAAGACAGTGTAGTTTTTGTTACAGCTACACTATAGCTATGATGTGAGCAATAACTTATGTGATTATAAAATATCTTGTCATATTTGGTGCATTTTGTAGAGAAGAAAATTTGGATCATGTAAAAATAATGCACACCAGATGTTATTGGGGTGCATGATCTTTACAAGCTTTTTATTGGGGTGCATGATCGTTACAAGCTTTTTACTTGGGTGCATGATCGTTACAAGCTTTTTATTGGGGTGCATGATCGTTACAGGCTTTTTATTGGGGTGCATGATCGTTACAAGCTTTTTATTGGGGTGCATGATCGTTACAGGCTTTTTATTGGGGTGCATGATCTTTACAAGGTTATACTGGGGTGCATGATCTTTACAAGCTTTTTATTGGGGTGCATGATCTTTACAAGGTTATACTGGGGTGCATGATCTTTACAAGGTTATACTGGGGTGCATGATCTTTACAAGCTTTTTATTGGGGTGCATGATCTTTACAAGGTTATACTGGGGTGCATGATCTTTACAAGCTTTTTATTGGGGTGCATGATCTTTACAAGGTTATACTGGGGTGCATGATTGTTACAATCTTTTTATTGGGGTGCATGATCTTTACAAGCCTTTTATTGGGGTGCATGATCGTTACAAGCCTTTTACTTGGGTGCATGATCGTTACAAGCTTTTTATTGGGGTGCATGATCGTTACAGGCTTTTTATTGGGGTGCATGATCGTTACAAGCGTTTTATTGGGGAGAATGATCGTTACAGGCTTTTTATTGGGGTGCATGATCTTTACAAGCTTTTTATTGGGGTGCATGATCGTTACAAGCTTTTTATTGGGGTGCATGATCGTTACAGGCTTTTTATTGGGGTGCATGATCTTTACAAGCCTTTTATTGGGGTGCATGATCTTTACAAGGTTATACTGGGGTGCATGATCTTTACAAGCTTTTTATTGGGGTGCATGATCTTTACAAGGTTATACTGGGGTGCATGATCTTTACAAGCTTTTTATTGGGGTGCATGATCTTTACAAGGTTATACTGGGGTGCATGATCTTTACAAGATCCGAAAATTTTATTCATTCTGTACATCATCTACCAATAGTGTCACATGTTATAGCTATTTGATTGAATTATTGCCAGTGCACATCATGTATGTAAATAGTAAATAGGTACACATCTTGTTTTATATTAACTTCAATATTTTTCATTTCATATAAATACCTATAATTTTTTTTATTTCTTAAAGGTCCTCTCCACTCTAAATAAAAAAAATTCTGGTATCGCTTTAAATTTGTAGAGCTAAGGTTATATAACATATCGCAGTAAACAGAATTGAAATCGATCAAGTATTCTGTTCACAATTAATTATATAAGTAATATTCACATTTTGTTTTTTCTCATTCTGAGATTCGTAATTTCATTAGAAGAAAAAGCCCCCTGTATACTTGAGTAGGATGTTCGTTCGTATATACATAGCCCATACCTATTAAAAATTTCAAATCACAGATCTGCGTTCAAATAGAAAGTGTATAAAAATTAACAGTTCTCAATATCGGAAAATGTTATGATATACGAAAACGATTAGTAAGAAATACTTAATTAGGAAATTGATTTCTTTATATAGATCCATTGTCTTAGAACTACACTATTATGATAAAGTGAATCTTAGAATAGAATACCTACCGTAACTTACGCGGATAAGGCGGGTTATGGATACGCTAAGACCGGCCTAGCTATGCTAGCGCCTATGTACCTATATTATTAAAGTTAGGTAACAGTAAATCTGAGCAAGGCAGGGATTGCACCATAGTTTGATTCAGCTTTAATTGGTCCATACTATACTTTACATCTGTGTCTCGGTGTCTGCATGATTTGTTGTTAAATAATAGGTCATAAGAATTAGCCTAAGCCCTAATGCATGCTGAATGATGGGAAATTGAACATCGGTCAAAAATAAAGTCATATAGATACAAAGTATAATATTAGACCAAAGCTCAATTGACTCCATTCTCCAAATTATAGTACATTTTAAGTTAATGTACGAATACCTAATAGGAGTGCTGTGGTATCACGCTGAAATGGAAATTCAATCAATTTAATCAAAAAACATTCATTAAGTTGGCAGGTGTCTTTGTCAAGCATTTTTAGTTTGTTACAAAGTAACTCGATTAACACAAAGAACATCTTAGTGACAATACGGTACCGGTAGCATTGATATCTATCAATCAGCTTTGTTATTGTTTGGATTTTGTCGGATCGTGTTAGCCTATCGAACCGGGGGGCTTTTTCTTTGCTTGAAATTCAGAGGTGTAGTAGAAAGAACGAAAAAAATCTTAAATTACATATAATAAAACTATAGAACCCAATTTGAAATGGGTTGCAGTTTTATTATCAAGAACATTAGTTCTAATGCATAGAGATAAAAAAATAGAGTGGAGGGGACCTTTAAATAAATTAAATGTATATGAATAATTTTTTTATTACTTACAGACTCACGGAACCGGAATCTCTTTATAGCCCCCAGGGGCTCTATCCTGAAGCTGTCAGTGGTGAATGGAAGAGAATGGAGGTGGCGTTCCTTTGGCCCTGAACTGTTGTAACTGGGATTATGCAATTTTTTTCCATTTTCCATTTTGACCATATTTATCATTTTTTTAATACTACTTGTTGAAAATGAAGATAGTGCTGGTGTTATGCTCTTCATGTACGAAGTCTTAGATTTTTGTGTTAGGTAGATTCGTAGGCTTCATTTACTATCACCTCTTCATTTTCCTCTTATGGCATTCCAGGACATGTGGTCTAAAGGTCAAGATCACACCCTTTCAGATTTGCATGAAACTTGATACAATGGGTACTTGTGCTGAAAAAACTCCATTTCATAACTTTCTTATTATTAGTCATAGAACAAAAAGTTGGCAGGATTTTTGTTCAGATTAAGCTTGGCAATCTTCCTAGTTGTAAAAATTTATTATTTCAAATTTTTAAATGAAAGAGTATTTTCCCTCATTGACCTTGACCTTTGCCCTCAAAGACCCCATCTGACAAAAATAAATTATTAAAACAAAATAATGTAGATCGACTTCTTGGCTATAGGTTGGAAAAACAATATTTACTCTTAAAAGGGATTTATTTGAGCTCAAACAGGTGCGTTAGACAAAAAAGAAATATAAAAGTATATGATAAATTATAATTTTGGAAAAATAATTTGAAATAGATTTTCCCAAATCATAAATTTACTAATATTAATAATTTCCAAATATTAGATTTACTACTATCAAATTTCTTTACTAACAGTTACTATTATTAGTTAAAGTTGCTATTATTGATTGATTATTACTGTTATTTATTGATATAATAGTAAATATTATTACATAAATATTAATTAATATTAGTAAACATTACTTAATAAACATTAGTAAATGTTAATAAACAATAGTAAATAATAATAAATATTTGTTAATAGTAGTAAATTTAATATTTGGTAGCTAATTATTAATATTAGTAAATTTATAATTTATGAAACTCTACTCTAATTTAACTTTTCAAAATTATAATTTATCTTTTACTTTTATATTTTTTTGTGTAACGCACCTTTTTGAACTCAAATTTATCCCTAATCCTTATTAATAGTATCAATACTAACTTTCCAGCCTATAGTCAAGTATTGCATCCATTGGCTCTATCCTGAAGCTGTTTGTGGTGAATGGAAGAGAAATGAGGTGGCTTCCCTTGGGCCCCGAACTTTTGTGATTTAGATAATGGATTGTCTTTTTTCATTTTTACCATGTTTATCATTTTTTTTAATGTTACTTGCAGTTATATAGGATAGCGCTAGGGTTATGCTCTTCAACTATGAGGTCTTAGATTTTGTGTTAGGTAGGCTCGTAGGCTTCATTTACTGTCACCTCTTCATTTTCCTCTTGCTTCCGTGAGCGCAGCCACCGGTGCTTGTGTCCCTTTTCGTCACATTCCTTAGTAACTGACTGCATTCACGGAGTAGCTTTTCTGCATCCATGAGATCGTCACCGACGGTGGTAAGTGGCTTTGTTCATGAAGCAACTTTCCTTTCAGACTTCTTCTTCTAGTCCCTTGTTCCTTTTGATGTCAGCGAAATAGTACGATATGACTGAAGCTCGACGTCAAACCCCAACTAAAATAAAATAAAAATATAGTCAAGTATTCAATCTACATTTTTTTTAGGTGGGACTTTTGAGGGCAAAGTTCAAGGTCAAAGAGGGTAAATGCCCTTTTTCATCAAAAAAGTTAAAATACATATGATTGTGTACACCCAGGAAGATTCTGAACAAAATCATTTCAAACTTTTTCTTCTAGAACCAATAATAAGAAAGTTATGACCTTTTAAAAATCGTGATGACAAGGCATTATGCCCCTTATTACAAAAGTTCAAAAGGTTTATAACTTTTGACAAATGTAAGAGCTAGAGAGCTGAGAATCTCAATAGTCGAGTTTCTTGGGCACAAGCACACATAGTACTAACTTTCATACAAATCTGAGGGGGTGGGGTGTTGAGTTAAATATCATATTTTTTGGACTACTTGTCATGGAATGTCCTCTGCCATTCGTGAATGTAACCACCGGTGCTTGTGTCCCATTTCGTCACATCCTTTGGTAAGTGACTGCAACCACGTAGTAGCTTTCCTACATCCATGAGGATTGGCACCGACGGTGGTAGTTGACTTTGTTCATGGAACCACTTTTCTTTCTGACTGGTTCTGCAGTCCCTTGTTTTAAATTCCTTAAGTTGTCTCAAATATGGCCTTTAGTCACGAAGCACACGTCAAACCCCTACTAAAGTAAATTAAATCAACCAGGTTCTAACCTTACTATGGTTGGAGGAATACACTCTAAACATACCTTTATTGAAGTACACTAGTCCAAAATAAATAAAATGCCAATTCTGTCACAAACAGGTTGTTATAAATTAAAATGGTAAACAGAAAAGCTCAGAGGGTGACCACTTTCTGCTACTTGGTGTACCATGCTTTGGCCAAAAAAACTACTAAAGTTGCACAATAGAGCAGACACCAGCCAATATCTTAGCAGTTGGAAGATTTTTATAATGTTTAGCTATTTATTCGAGTTGTATTTTCCAATTATTATCCTTTACTTCTCCAACATATTCAATATATTATGCAGAAAAATCCGATTTTTAAAAGTTTTAGGAAATTAATACCAGTAGTGGTATATGCTGCACGTTGAGCGAGTTAGCTGTGTACCATACATGGTGCATGATGCTATGAATGTCTTAAAACAGACTAAAAGTTGTTATTTGTTATAATTTATTTAATCAATACAACAAATAATCACTTGTTATTAGTTTTGATAGCTACTCCTTTTTAGCAAGATTTTTTAATTGACTTCATTTAATAATCATATATCTTGTGAATGTACTAAGCTAATTGAAAATATACATCTTACTTAATTTTCCTGTTGTATTTCCACTTGTTCATTTGATAGTTAATATTTTATTCTATTTTATTGCCACAAGGGGCTATTTCGTGAAACTAATCTTTGGTGAATGGAAAAGAATGGGATGGCTCACAAATTTTTTTATTTTTACTATGCTTATTGGTTTTGTAACGCTACTTGCAGTTTTAGAGGGTTAAGCGGCGTTTACACTATCAATTTTGACTGTGGAGGTGACTGTCAATCACACCTCTTCACTCACACTCCATCCCTGTAGTTTCAGTGACTGACGTTCAGACTATAAACAGTTAGTCGGTGTTGCTGAACGACACACATTGGCTTTAGTCACTAGAGAAACCTTTATTATTATTATTAGCTTTATATTATATATTTAATATTTTTAATGTTGTATATATTTGTTTATATTGTTTATAATTAAATTACACTACAGCAAATTCATTTAGTTATCACAATTTAACTTAATGAAATAGCTTATGTAAATTGAAAATGATCTTGATTATTAATGTTCATCTTAAAGTTCGATTACAATATCAATAATTAAAAACAATTCAATGCGTTCCAGTTACATTATTATATATTAACTGAGAAATTATTGTGAAATGTTTCTCGTTAATCCTATTTTATTTAAATTTAAAAAATCAATTCCATTTATCCCCTAAGATCTCTTGCGATAAATTTTTCAGTTTTGTATTATGTTCAAAAATAAAAACTATCACTAATAAATTGATACACATTGGTTCATCATATTTAAAATATGAAAGTATCTAAATAAATTAATAAAATTATGAATACTATCGCACACTACCTTTCATCCTCGATATGTGGTGTGTGACTGATTATCACTCAACTCGGCAACCTATGGCTAACATTGATAGATTCCATAGCGTGGACGAGATAAAGGGAGCAACTTTTGTGGTGGGGAGAGAGGGAATGATAAGATTTACACTCACCTCCACAGTCAAAACTGATAGTGTAAACACCACTTTATGCTCTTCAACTACGAGGTCTTGGATTTTGTGTAAGGCAGCCTCGTAAGCTTCATTTTCCTCTTCCATCCGTGAGTGCAACCACCGGTGCTTGTGCCCCTTTTCGTCACATTCCTTGGCAAGTGACTGCATTCACGGAGTAGCTCTTCAGCATCCACGAGCTTTGTCACCGACGGTGGTAGGTAAATTTCATTTTTGACTGCTTCTTACAGTCTCTTGTACGTAATTACGGTCAGTGATATGGCATTTTTTTTCGAAGCAGATGTTAAACCCTTATCAATATACATATTTGATATTTTCTTAATATGAGTAATAGATCCTGAACTCAGAGTAATTTACAGTTCAATTTACTTTTACCTTTGTAATTATGGTAAAAGATAGAAACTACAGGCTTTAGTTATCAAATTACGACTCAGTTTAGTTACCAAGCGGTAACTAAAGCAATTAAAAGTAACAAAAATTTATAATGGTCACTCCTTGATTATATATCTCCTTTTTTATGAGTTGTAGAAAGAAAATTTGTTAAGAGTTATTAGAGTATTACGAATATAACACGGAACTTATCCTAAAATGGGACATGTTGAATTTCTGAACCAATTGCTTCAAATAACCTTATATGGATTATAATTTTGATGTTTTTTAGTTACCGTGAAATAATCACAAAAAATTGTCTCCGTGTTCTATGTCTATGAACGGTTCTTATTTTGAAATAGGACTCTAAATAAGTACGTACCACTTTTATTAAAGTGAGTTATGCTTAAAGCGAGGCATGCCTGTACTTTGTTATCTACTGGGCCACTGACTAGTCCGGTTTTTTATCACACCCCGCTCTTATTACAAAATGGTAGGTAATAAGAGCGATTTGCGACTCAAGTTTTATTTGAATTGTAACTCCTTGATTAAACATTTCATTTTCTAGGAGTTAGATTGAAATAAAATGTTACGAAGGTTCAGCATTGCGTATATTGAAAAGATAAACGTTAAAACAGGCCAATGAATTGACAATATTTTATATTAACATGAGATTAACTCTAATTCAGTACAGGTAGGTAATTAGTTTGGTAATTTGATTTATATACCTGCAAGGCTACAAGTAGGTACCATGAACATCAATAAATTAAACGTTATCTAATAGTTTCATATTTTTTACTCGAAAATGTGAAACCGTCCGATAACTCTAAACTTATCTTGCTGCCAACTATATTTTTCGGTGCATAAAATTACTGTTTGTTCAATGCAGCACAATTATATAAATCAAAGAATCAAACTAATTACATAAAGTAACTTATATTCAACTAAGGTTGGATTTTAATAGTTTATTTCATTCTCTACTGACAGACTACTTACTGTACACTATTATATCAAAGCTTTCATAATTTCAACTCTTTTCGAGTCTGATGGTACATATTTTATACCACACTCATGGTTACAATTAATGCAAGATGGTACAGAAAGTATACCACCTAAAAACTCTTTCAAAACTGGTGGGTAAATATTCCTTACCACCATAAAGGTTATGTTTAATGCTCAGTGGAACAGAAAATGTACCACCTTTAAAAATAAAATTTGGCAGCTCAAATTTTGAACCACCTACATAAATGGTTAGGTATAGTCATAATTCTTTGAGCATATAATATATGGCATTTATTTCTCTGAAAAGTGAGGGTCTGAAAGAGTTAATATATCTTATCATAACCCCCTATAAACAACGTATATCGATTCGATTGCCTTGGATGTCGAATCGATGGATTGTTCCATCGATTCGACAGACCGTTGTGACTAGGGGGCCATTTCATTATTGTAACTCGTACAAAATGAAATGTTTGAGGAGTTACAATTATATAATAACGTGAGCCATACATCAATCGTTTTACCATTTCCAACTAGATTACGTGCATTCGGTAGAACGCATACTATTGCCCCCGCTTATAAATGACTTGACCTAAAGATTTCACCCGTTCGTTTACAATTATTTAATAAACTGATTCGTGGATAATAACCAATCGTCCCACCAAGTTCCATTTAATATGGTTGATTACTTTTTGAGTTATTGAGTGATAAATGACTTTGACAAAGTCACTTCCAACATTCTATCAAATAGTTTCTGGACATTAACTGATCGTCCCACTAAGTTTCAGTCATTTTGGTTAAATAATTTATGAGTTATAAATGGCATTGATCATTGACCCGATCTCTCCCAAAATATAACCAAATGGTTCCCTTACATTGACCAATCGTCCCACCAAGTTTCATGCAATGTGGTTAAATACTTTATAAGTTATAAATGACCTTCACCGGATCACTTCCAAAATTCTACCAGATGGTTTATGCACAATGACCAATGGTCCAGTTAAATTTCAGTAAATTTGGTGGAATACTTTTTCAGTTAAGCGAAAAACAAGATGACAAATGCCGTGTAAAATATACCCTTTCCGCATTCTGCGAAGGTAATAACTAGAGCCCGGATTTCCAGTTCTTATGCTATAAACGCTATTTTGACCATAGAAATAAATTTTTATAGCGTTTATAGCATAAACGCTATTTTGACAAGAAATTAAAAGATAGAACTAGTAATTATGGTATAAACGACTATAAAAACTGTGATAAACCATCCTTTACGTGCGAAATATATTTGTAACAGATTATTATATAATTGATAAATTATACATGCAAGAGACATTTAAATTAGTGTGCCATTTCATTCACATTTTCTATAGGAATATTCCATAGAAAACGTACGAACATAATTATTGGTAAATTAAACTGAATTGAACAATGAATAAACCACTACTCGATACAGTATAATATTATATAGTTTTCTTTAATAATAAATAGAATGATACGTGAAGAATGAAGATATGCCCAAATGAACTAAATATATGGTACCTATTTATATATTGTGACCGGTAAATTTCGCTCTTTCCGTAAAGAAGTTTCTTTGAACACACTCATTTATGAACGTGATAGTTAATTGAGTGCTCATGTTGTAAAAACCAAAACAACCCAAAGTGAAACAATCCGAAACTTTTAAAGTTGAAATAATCTTTTCAAAATTAAAAATGATTTTAAGCGACAAGAGACTAAGCATAACAGCTGTAAATGTCATTGAGATGTTGGTAATTTCTCGCAATGAAGCTTAATTATTGTTTCATTAATTAAAAAAGTTATCAAGTCATTATATTAAGAATTAATGTTACTGTTTTTGCATTTGGTTTGTGCTGTTCTATGTGAGTGTCTTTGTTACTCTTAGTTGGTTGTGACTTAGACAACATAGTTTTGGATAAATTTAGTTTAGTTTTTTTTCTTCTTGTTAGCTTCTTGCAAAATAAAAGCTAGCCTACGTATAAATTGAGAAACATGGATATTATTTACTAATCATTAAACTCATAGTCTTATATATACGATATTATACGTTCACATTTGCCATTAATTGTTGCGTTAGTTCTGTGAATAATAATTTTAAATCAGCTATTAACAAATTAAAAAGAAAGGCATAGTTATTGTGGAATTTTCTTCTAAAAGTTTCTATAATGTGGATAAAAGAAAGAAAATGCAATAATTTTAGGACACACTCAGCTATTATGAGGACTTTTTCACCGACTTTAAAACTCTTTTTTAGAGCTATACAAACTTTTTTAAAGCGCTATTTCGACTACTTTCGTTAGAACTAGGAAACCGGGCCCTACTAATAACTCTTTATTTGTGTAATCAAAATGTGGTCTACCTGTATTTCTCACTTCAAATATTAAGAAGAATTGCTGAATATATATTTTTTATCTGAGGGAAGTAGATTCATAGTATGCATTCGCTCTGTTTAAACTCATATTACATGGCAAATATTTCAGACAGAAACCAAGCGATTTGGAGCGCAAAAAAATAGTAACACCCCTCACCACGTCTCTGTCTGAACTGAGAGGCGAGCATCATGAGCATGGATGATGAATGAGTTGTCAGTGGCCCGCCCCTTTGTGTGTGGGAGAGGGAGGGGGAGTGTGTGTGGGTGGAGCTAATTTTAGTTCCAAAGAGCATTAGTCGCCAGGCCGGGTAGGCTCTAGGCTAGTTTGTGTTATTTCAATTATATGGCCGGACTATTTGCACAGATATCAAAGACCTAGGTACGACTTTTGCTAAGATATTATACCCAATGGACATTTATTTTCGAAAATTATAGCAGGGTAACATTATTTTTAAATCATTTGACGATTAGCTCATTTATCTTATGAGTATTAGTTTGAAAATATGTTTATCTTACTATTTTAGTTTGAAACATCTTTTATATTAATAATTTCGATGCCAGACCTAGTTTCGATAATACTACCTGACTAAAATACATTATATCTTAAAATTTTAGGAGCCAGACTGTTTTATCTTGATTTATTTTGCGATATAATAATTTACCTAAGAAAATACTTCCGAAAAACGGTTTATTTAAGTATTTTATAAATAGATTCGTCTTTTCTTAAAACATTTCGATCTCAATCACAATAGGTATAAAAATATTAGTGCCAAAGTTTATTTATTTTGAAGAAATAGATCAGAGACCGATTTATTTAGAATATTATATTTTAAATCATATTTGCTTTAAGCTCATTATACCTCAGTACTGTTTGAAATAAAAATTACACGTGATTTTCCTATTTATGATATATTATTAGTGATTAAATCTATTTTTTTAAATTATCTTTATGCAGGTACTAATTTTCTTGATACGATTATATTCAAATTTAGTTTTTCTTGTAACTGTTTACCGAATGACATGTTTATTTAAAGTAATTAGTTCACAATAACACTTATCATAAATTTATAGATCTCAGGTGCGTTATAATAAAATCTTTTGATCTTAGGTCCTTTTACCTAGAATAATGTAGGCACTTGGAACATTTGCAGTAGGATATTTACGTTACTACTATTTTTATTAATTCTTTAGGTCTCAGTATAGCCTATCAACTTATCCCACTCATTTTTAACCCTAGAATCCCAGCCCTTAATAGTTTGATGAGAAACCTAGAAACTGGCGTGTGCGCGCCAGTCCTTATAAACCCTGTTATAAAAAATAAATAAAGTTGTCTTTCGATATTTTTTCTTCATAGTTATCAAGCAGAGATAAGAAACAAATATTTTTTAAGTTTTCTAACTATTTGCACAAAAGCCATTTTCAACAGACATCAACAAAATCCTTATAACATTCTCAAAAATTAATACAACTTAACGAACATTTGACTGTGGATGGACACGGGTTCAACAATGAAAGAGAACACTTGGAAGAAACATGTACCTTGAATTATTTTTGAAATATACAAACTTGAGACACTTTTTTTATTTGAATATGTGCTCATAATATGAGTATTTAGCAATCTGTGAGGTTTATGTGATCTGATAATGCCTTAGTAATTTTATTCTAATATGATAATTTCTCTGTTTAAGTATCTGTGATACAAAACAAACAATATACACGAGATAAATAATCAGAATTTTTTTATTTTACTATTGAATTTTATTATATGACTTTCATAATTTTAAAATAAGTAAATTAATTATATTATATTATGTATACCATTATTATATAACTAAATAAATAAATTTTAATATACTATATTCAATAACATACACAAATGTTATAATATTATGTATCTCGTATACCTGTATCCTTTATATTTGCAAATAAATTCTAACCAGATCGCATACCAAACCAGTAAACTAGCACCTCACCTTCTTGTTTGTATAATAATATGTAATAATGTTGAGAAGTAAAAGTCATGAAATGACAGCTTCCAAATTTGTATACTATTAAAATTGTTATATATTTCATGAAGGTTAAACGATTGGTCCGAGAAAAAGAATTTGAATAAACATTCTCATATCATTTTTCTATATTGTTATACTTATGTAACTCACAACAGTGATTCACTATTGAACATCAAATAAGAGTTTTATTTTATTTCATATGGTAACTGAATTAACACACCAACTTAGAAAAATTAGTGATTCTTATGATTCTTATGAATGATTCCTACGAATTTGCTCAATGTCCATCAAACGAAATACATAATCTGATGAACTTGAAGATGACTAAAAGAAATTGCAGAAATTCCCATATTCATATATCTGGCATATAAGTGTCAGATGAATTTGAAACTAATTTAATTATAAAAAGTTTGTAATTATTCAAATTCTAATTATGTTAGCATTAATTGTATAATAAATTAATAATTGAGTATATTAATTTCAGAAAAAAAGGAAATAATTTTGATTTGGTTCACTAAAATCATGTTTAAAAAGTAAATTATGATTATTATGTTGACTAATTGAATAGAAAATCAACTTTATGGAATAAAAATTGGGGAAAAAACGTAAAAGCGACATTTCATAACAATTGAAAATGATAATCCTAACTGCATATATTTTGAAATCATTTTCTCACACAATGAATATCCTCACGAGTCTAACAACTGATTCACTATTCATTAATTAGGATTTTAACAGATTAATTTATAATTATTGATATAAAGTAATTGTGGGCTATGGAAGGTTCAAACTTGTCTCACTATAGTCTCTTAAGCCACATTATAAATGAACATCGTGTAACGGATAGGACAAGTAATCAACCCAAAGTGAAACTGAAAACTCATTTTGAATTAGGAGATGCAAATCAACAGCTGAATATTCACCATTTACCAAAGAGTCCAATTTGCAGATAACTGATGTCTAGGGTTGTGACAACATGCTTGTAAAATCATAAATCTGAAGAATATCATAGACGAAATGAAATATAATGATATCGAAAAGTAGAGGCAACTGATTTCTTCAAAATTTCCCTGATCTATAATATCATTGCAAATCATCACAACCCTAGTAAAATGATTTGTATTCAAAAATTTCCTTTGATAACTGCCAATGAATCTTCGTTAGAATAGAAGATCCACTGAAACATCAGGGCAATTCACATATGTCTTCATTACTACTCCAGTTATTTCGAATGTGTGAGAAGTACAGATTCTTGACTGGGT
This sequence comes from Caprella mutica, assembly GCA_947561585.1. Lineage (NCBI taxonomy): Eukaryota > Metazoa > Arthropoda > Malacostraca > Amphipoda > Caprellidae > Caprella > Caprella mutica. The sequence continues at coordinate 427,630 of CANNZV010000015.1, forward strand.
TGTCTTCAAGATGTGCTAATAATCCGGTAAAAATTTAGGCAATTGGAGTTTGTATTTATTTATGTAATTGAAAAGTGTTTGAATTTTATTATATTTAAAGACAAACATATAATACACATTGTTAATGCATTTGTAATACGAAATATATGTTTTAACTTTTCTATCCATTTCATAAATTTTCTATATCTAATTTAGAAAAAAATTAATTTAGAAATGAACTTTAATTCATAATAAAATGCATCGATAAAATACTTAGCTATTTATCATTTATCTAAAATATAATGGGTCATTCATCGTGGATACTAGCAATTTCCCATCATCTTGGATATCGAGCGGATTGAGAAAGAGTGACCATGAATCACTTTCGTTAATCAATCACCGTTTTTATTTAATGAGGAGTGTAACTCGATTTTAATCAAACCCTTGTTGGAAGGAAGGGTTTTTTTTAGTCATTCACCGTGTAATTGATGCGATGGAGGTCTATTTATTGTTAGTATTATTTTATTCAATGTTATTTGGATTCAACAGTTTATTATTTCACTAAATTATTACAGTACAGTTGCTGAAATCATTTAAATTTTCATGTTTGGGGATACGTATAAATAATGCTTAAAAATATTTATAATATGTACAGTTTCTATGCTTTATATAAACTATTTATCTGAAAATTTTGATTTTTTTTTTAAATAAGTTTATCAAAAAGAAAGAGCAAGACAATCATATCAATTAAATAACTAATTTAGTTGGATAAGATATATTATATTATATGAAACATAATGGATTCTTATGATTGATTTTACACTGTGTTTATATATTTTCTGGTCATTAAGTATCATAATATTGGTGTTCTACGGTTGCTCTAATTTAGATTTACATTTTTTGAATTTCTAAGAGCAAAAAGTATGTACAGAACCTCATTTTTAATATCATTCTTAGATTAATTTAAATATATTTATTTAGTTATCAAAAAGTTGACAAATTATTGACCAAACTATTTGGGTTTTTATCCGCCTCTCACTTTTAAGCCGTTTAAAAAATATTTGATTAGTCTTCGATATTGAAAGACTCTAGAGTCTTCTTAGGGCTCTCAATATATTTGTTTTGTTTGGGATAGAATTTTTATGAGGTTTTGGAGTCGAAAGAGTCTTTATTGGGAGAAAAGTTCTCATTTAATCTTCGATATTTTTGATTCACACAATTGTTACCTATTTTAATGAGAGTTTTCGTGATAAATAATCGAATAAATAATACTTTCATTTTTTTATAAACTTTCAACAGATTTCTTAGTTCTATATATATTCCAAACCAGTAAAATTCACCTAGGTAATTCTACTCAAGTAGATTTCACTCCTATATGTTCCACCCTAGATATATTCAATATGTTCATTGGGGTGACAATAAAAAGTCAATAAAAAAAATGACCATTTGTTAAATACTTCGTACCAATGAAAAAATAACTCAGACGATATGCTGAGACTTTTGACAATGTTACAACATTAGTTGTAAGAGGTGTGAAAGACATTAATTAGCAGAAACAACCCATTCAATGTTCTTGCATTTGATTTTGAGGTACTTTTTTGGATTATAGAAAAAAAACTCCCGAGGTGAAAATCTATCAAAGTAAAAAAGTCACTAATCGCCTTGTTTTAAAACCCCGTACAATAATCTCCTCCTCTCCATCAAAAACCTCATTTTACACCACTTGTATTCGAAATCAAAGCATATTATTACAAAATTCAAAATAAGTTATCTGTAACAAACTTCTTTCTGCTGTTCTATCACATGTATTGTGAAAAATATACTTCTTTTAATACGCCACCAAAAGGTTTAATTTGTTACAAAGAAAATGCAAGTTACCTATAGCTTTATATAAAATATTAATCAATGATTAATATTAATAACTATTCAATCCAACCAGTGAAGAGGGGTAGCACTTACCGGGGTGGAATATACCGGGGTGGAATTTACCGGGGTGGACTATACCGGTCACCAGATTTCGTATTTAATTATCAAATTGTTTTTATATTGTAAGATTTAAGTCGATTCCATGTAAAATAATCAACTAATTCTCAAAATTATACAAATCTCCATCTTCAGTGTGCATATTGGAACTATTTGTAATTAGCATTTTAAAATGATATTGAGTTATAATTATTATCTGACAACTATCTAAAAACATCTTTCGCTCTTCGTCGGTAAGTGAGTTAACAAATCTAGGTCAGAGGAAATCTTCAACGTTTGCTAGGGAAATTGTGGCTAATTTAGCGTTGATGGAGCACATTAGCTGGTAATTGTGTTACTCCAATGTTTTGTCATTTCAACCGAATGTGACTTTTTTGGGACTTGGTTAGTTGGCTTACAACAAAATAACCATAAAATGCAATATCATTTATTTCAGGTAAATAGTTGTTATGAATAGATATAATAATATATAAAGATGAAACAAATATAAAGCTGCAATTTATATCATTAGTTGAAAAGTTTATGTTATTACAACAGTATGTTGTTATACTAAAAATGGTATAATCAAATATAATACTTAACAATCAATAAACTTTTATCTGGCTTCTTCACATAGTTATTTGTTCCACAAATTGAAAGCAAATCTTAAAAGCAATCAAAATTCTAAATGGATCTCCAAGTTCTTTTCGGTTGCAATTTTCCAATCCTTTGGTACATATACATCCAAAATCCAAATTAAATTTCTAAAATCGTTTAAAACCTTGCTACAACTATCATGTTGACAAATGAAATACAAACTTCCTTTACTACTCAGAGATTTTGGTAACTGAGAAACACAAATACATTTTCACTCTTTAATATTCAAAACACGCTTGCACCCCCTGACGAATGTTAAAGACGTGCCGAACGCCAACAGTTCCAGAATTCGGATTTTTTCATGGATTTACATCTACAGAACAGGTTGCTTAACACTTTATTATGACAATATTTTAACTCAATTGAGTAATAATAATATATACGAAGGAATATACGTATACATTGAATATTTAATGATTAAATTGAAATACTGTTATTCTGATCCACAATTCACTAGGTTATTTTGGTTATTCTCAAAAATATTTAGAGTAAGTTCATTGAAGATTATCTCATAATCTTCATTGGCATCGTCAATATTTTTCCTCAAATTATCTCAGTTTGTAGTAATTGATGAGAGTAAATTTGAAAACATCGTTCATAGCTTCTATAATTAGAGAAATTTAATGAAGCTTGCTGTCTTTGATTTAATTTGTAAGTTGCTGAACAATTTCTCAAAGCGGAAGTTTGTAGGCGGCAGACATGAAGTTATGTCAAGACAATTTGCTTGATCCCTTCGATGACTTTGTTCCAACCGAACAGAATCAAACAAACTCTAATGTTATTAACGGATTGCTGAACAATAGTGAATTTTGAGGTGAAATTATAGCGTGACCAAGAAAGGCCCACTATAGTATACCGTTCTACATTTGAATTTGAAGCCAATCAAAACAAAAACATATAAAAATTAACCTAATTCTGATATACTAAGAATTGTTAGTGGTTAAATTATGTATTAAATTGAATTTAACAAAAAATTATGTTTATGTAAACAATTAGTTGATCTTACTGTACACTCGTAACTGAGTCTTCCAAATTCATCAGTTATTTGCAATGTTCAATTGCAGTATGTTCTGTTATAACTCTGATGTACTTTGTCCGAAAGAGCACCAATTCTTCCAAACGAAAAGTCTGCAGCAGATGTCGGTAACGGTTAACGAACACTTGGACGAATGACACTTGGTCGGAAGACATTTTGCCGTAAGATGTTTGGCTGAAAGACATTTGAGCGAATGGACATTTGGTCGAAACACGTTTGGCCGAACGGACGTTTGGCCGAACGTTCATTTGGCCGTAAGGGCATTTGGCCAAATGGACATTTGGCTGAAAGGAAATTTGGTCAAACGGACATTTGGCCGAAATATCTTTATTGTGAAAAAAATGGGAAAGTAATATTATTTTAATATAATAAAAATAATAACTTTAAATAATATAATAACCAAAGATAAAAAGTTCAAAAGAATGAAGAGAAGCTTTTTTCCACTCCTTATATATGCGATGAAATCAACGATCATGCAAAAATTGAAATTGTTGGGCAATATATGCTCGCAGTTTATAATATTTATACATGTTTTGTACAAATTAGATTTATATTTCCTTTTTATATAATAACTATAAATTCGATTGATATATAAAAAAAATTAAATTAACAGAAGGCTGCAGTTTGAAATATGGATACACATCCTTTCGGCCAAGTGTCTTTCAGTCAAGTGTCCGCGCACGGTCGGAAACAGGCATCGGTGTTATTTTCAGGAAAATCACAGTTCCTTTACAACTGATATCAAGTCAGATTTCTCAGAAATAAAACAACAAAACACTGTCAGTGATTGAAAGGTCATGCAGAGTGTTTCAAATTAGGAAGTTTAAATTATATTTAACTTGCAGATTAATTGATACTTTTATATATAATAATATATAGTCGATTTTAAATTTTTTGAACTAAAATTAAAATATCATTCAACAAAAAATCAACAAAAGAACGTTATATGAATATTCGATGTATGGCTATCTCTCTTATTATTCTATATTTGTTAATACCCAATGTTATGATGGAGTACAAAATATTTAGTAAGACCCTCCACTTAGCACTTTTGTTTGCTTTGAACTAATCAAGAGTTACTGACAAATTTCAGACATTAATTATTGAAAACTGATACGATAACATAAACAGTTAAAAACATAGTAGGAAAAAATAATTTTTTTCAGTTACTAAATAGGGGAAAACCGGGTGAGTTCGTACATTTTTTATTTCAAGGCTTGTATAATCTAAACTATTCACAATCGAATATATAGCTATTCATCTGCTTATAGCTACAAATGAATGATTTAAAACCTTACGGTTTTCTCTTAATCTCGATTTTAATGAGATATATTCGTGTGTATGAACTCACCCAGAAGTGCAGGTGAGTTCATAAAAAGCACAGTATCACTTAATACAGAACTATAAAAAAGGGGGGGGGGAAGAAAATTCAGTAATAATTTTATTTACTTTAAGGAAAATATTATAAAACCCTTGAATGCTGTTTCCTCACTATTGACTAAAGCCTTTTTGAGATAACAAGAAATCAGAATAAGATTCATCACCGATGTCTTCCGAACTAGATTATAGAGCGTCAATGTCGATCGTAAGCCTAGGCTTTATCACTGGTGAATTTTAGTCTTTCTTTCTTGAAATTTGCTTCTCTTTCAGTAACTCTTTTCCTAGGTATCAGTTGTTATTATTGACCTACTTGCTTTTCTGCCTCTGCTGTTGCTCTTTCTAGGAGGAGCTTTTAGGAATGGCAGAATGTTTTCAAAAGATGTTCTTAAGAATGAAACACTCAATCTAGAGGGGCCTTGCTGTGGCTTGGTGGATGGTGAGTAGGAGCAGGATGGGTGAATAGTGTGAAGCAGGAGCAGACTCGGTGGAAGGTGAAGTAGGAGAAGGCTCGGTGGATGGTGAAGCAGAACCAGGCTTGGTAGATAGTGAAGTAGGAGTAGGTTCGGTGGATGGCGATCAGGAGCAGGCTCGGTGGAAGTTGATTCGTGAAATAGGAGCAGGCTCGGTGGATGGCGCATTTTCTACTTGGTTGCGCTGGTAATGGTTCGAACTATTCTCAGCATATTTTTGAAAAGTGCCGTCCTTTACTACCTAGCTTGTTAAAACTTTATTTTCTAATTCATATGCATATCAAATTCTGAAACATTTCTGGATCTCTTTGTGGCATCTGACAGCGTCGTCGGAAGAACATCATACAATATAGCAGCTTTTACGTACTGATGTTCCATTCTTATAGATGTTATATGCCTGTTAAACATCACAGGAAGAATACTGTTTTTTCAAAATGGTGTACATCAGATATTAATGAGTTTTAACTAAATATTAACGTCTACATATGTAGAGGATATCCTAATGAATACTAGTATTCGATGTTAAGTAATTATACAGTGAATTGTAATTGCTATGGCTTAGTTCAAGTAGTGAAAAAAAACCATTCTAGTGCTAAAAATATATGATTTCTCACCGAAGTAACATACTACACCATCACGCGCTGAAACTTGTTCCAAACTGATTGTTGTTATAATATATAGAACATACCCAATCAGAAATTATGGTTGTATCTTCCACGCTTATGGGAGGCAGGTAAGTATTTAGGGAGGAGAAGAGAGATTTGCCATCCCATCATGTTATGGGTAGAAATACTTACATAATATCCCATACCACGCCCCTTCAGTCGCAATAATTGGCTTGTTCACAATAAACGGCTTGGTCGAACTAAGCGGTTTGGTCACAATTAATAAACTTCTTGGTCGCAATAAACGGCTTGGTCGCAATAAACGGCTTGGTCGCAATAAACGGCTTGGTCGCAATAATTGGCTTGGTCGCAATAATTGGCTTAGTAGCAATAAACGGCATGGTCGCAATTAAAGGCTTGGTCGCAATAATTGGCTTGGTCGCAATAATCGCCTTGGTCGAACTAAGCGGTTTGGTCACAATTGGCGGCTTCGTCGCAATAAATGGCATGGTCGCAATAAACGGCCTCGTTGTAATAATCGGTTTGGTCATTAATTTATTATAATAAAACAGCTTCGAATATGGTTGGTTAAGATACTGGTTACTTAAACATAAACTAACATAGGTATAACTAACATAGGTATATTATTTACTTTTAAACACTTTGAACCACGATCTGGTGGCTCTTATTATTTAATTTCTTATTTTCACATATTATTGATGATTACGAAGTATAGAAATGTCGTTTATAATGGGAAAACAATTTAAAAACTCTTTAATATGAATGAAATTGGGTTTAAACAAACTGAAAGTACGAATAATATTAAAAAAGCGTTTTAACGAGGTTTCGTAAGTAGCTTGTTGTGATTGGTTTAACAGATAGGCGCGAGCCAATAGTAGCGAGGCACTGAGCATTCCATACCACAGTATACAGAATATACATTGTAGTGACAATCGGGTGATTGTATGTATGAACGTCATCAAGACAACCCAATTAAATAGAAAATTAAAAGATTTGCAGTTTAAATAACTGAATAGATATATTACTGTTTTCATGTAATGGAAATAATTAAACAGTTTTCATGAATTTACTCGCTTCAATTGCATTAAACTTGATTTTAGTGTGTTGATGTGATGACGTCACATACACAAAACGCCTCGATTATGTTCGGTACTTTCCGACTTCCGTATGTCCGCCAGACTCAGTCTCAGTGTAAAATTGGATATCCTTAATTGCTGTTGATAGCTTGATTGATTGTGGATTAATTTTGTGGTTCCTAAGTAAGATGGGTTATAAGCGGAAATCATTCTCAGCTTTGACAGAAGAGAAGGAGGATTGATTTGATTGTACCTAAATGTAATCGATTTGTGAACATAATTGAAACAATATTAAAAATATAGGTAGGCTAGCAGCTAGGCTATGTGATAACGCAGAATGTGGAGGTAGGTATCTAGGTACCTACCTAATTCAAAGTGATGGGTGATGATGAATATAACTAGGATGTTAGTAGAACAATCAATTGTGCATAATAAGGTACGAGTTAGAGACGATGAAAATTATGAAGATGGAATAAGTGTAAATTTAAATCATATACCTAGGTACCTGCTTAAGTGTGAGTCTGATGACGATGAAAACGACATTATGGAAACTGGAAATTATAAGAGTAAACTTAGTGCAGATATTACGAATTTCTTTAGTGACTGGGCTATAGGTACTACCTAGGTACCTACCTAATGAGAAATTAAGAAAAGGACTCATCATTCGTGTGTTGATTCCTAGGTTAGTTACTTCAACTTTTGTAACAAGTGGTATCCCCACTCCCCCTAGAATCGGGGGTGGACGGGGTGATTCAACCCTTTCAGAGGATCAATGGAGGTGAGGATAATATAACTAGCCTATTAAAAACAGTCTTTTATTACTAAGGTAAAAAATTTTTTACCTTAGTAAAACAGTTTTTTCACTTTTATATTACCTAGTTTTTTACTTTTTCATTCAATTTCTTACCTAGCCTAGGTACCTATTTGAATTTTTTTTCTTGTGCTCCTAACTATTTTTAATAGTTTCAACTGCTGTGATTTTGATTATGGTTTGTCTCTTTTTCGTTTAACAATTTTCATTTTTCTAACGCTATTTAAAGTTTTGGAAGATAGCGCTAGGGTTATGCTCTTCAACTACGAGATCTTAGATTTTGCTTCATTTACTATCACCTCTTTATTTTCCTCCGCCTTCCATGGATGTTGTCACCGGTACTGTCACTGTGTCCTTTTCGTCACATTCCCGAACTCATAGCTTGTCTCCGAAGTTTCTATAGTTTAGTGTTTGTCGAACCACTTTCCTGTTTGGACCGTTTTCTTAGTCCTTTGTGTTTATTTTAATTTTAACGTTATCGATTTAGCCTTATTGATTCCAAAGCAGACGGTTCGTTATTTTTCCAAATTATTTCCTAAATAATGTACTCTTCACAGATTTGCAACTCCGGTAAAATCTCCAAATACCATTGAAGTGACGAGGACAACTTAGTGATTTCAAATCAGAATCTTCACAAAAAGTTGGACTTCATCATAAGGAGGATGAAGGAAGCTAAGGATACGTCAGGTTTCCCACAACCAGACGGTGATTTAGAAGAATTGGATTCTTTAATCAAACATAAGGACTTTGTGAGTTTTTAAAATGTTGAACATAATATCGTTCTTGAAACCGATCTATTTTTCCTTTAGATTAATAATTTGTTAATTTTTTTTTTTTTCAGACATTTTCCATCTTGGATTCAGCTATCCAATTTTCTCATTTGGATGGGTAACAAAAAAATTTTTTCGAAGATAAGCTATAAAAAACATCATTCATGTTCATATGTAGTAGGTAAGTGTTGAATAGTTACCAATTAGCTAGTTAATATTAAAATTGGTATAATTATCATTCTATACTAAGTTGCTAACAGGTACTGTTAAATTTGTTTCACTGACAAAAAACTTTTCAGATACCATCATCAGCAAACACAAGAAGCTGCAGAAGAAAGATGCATTCGTTTCTCTGCAAACAGTCTTCAAAGGAGCAAAGGACTGAGAGGGTTACCGGAAACTGCGTTTGAAAGGTATTTTTGAAATTTCTAAATAGTCAATTGAACTTAATCTTTCCATCAGAAATTTAATATGAACTAATCATTAGAATTCAACCTGTTAGGAATATGAGTCACTGTTGAGATGGATTGATAGTTGTGTCTGTGGTTAAACATTCAATAGCTAACGAATTGGACTAAATTTTAAAATTTTATTAACGACCAATAATGAAGTGAAACTTCAAAAACAATCATGAATTAATTAGCATTTTTTATTAATCCGATTTGTTTATAAGAGATGCATACACAATTTTTAGTTTTCTGAGAATATTTATTTCATATACTAGTTACAAGGGATAATGTTATAGTGTTATTATATATAAATTATTTCATCAGGTGCTGTCAACACTTCTAAAAACGAAAACCTCCCCATAGGATGATGAAGAGGACTCTATTGGTGCAACTCTCAATCGTTGATGAGATTGAAATGGAATGCTCCTATGGTTGCAAGTTCTTAGATTTTTGTTAGGTAGGCTTCTTTTACTATCACCTCTTCATTTTCCTCTTCCATCCATGAGTAGTCACCGGTGCTTGTGTCCCTTTTCGTCACAATTCTTGGTAATTGACTGCATTCACGGAGTAGCTTTTCTATATCCACGAGCATGGTCTCCAAAGATTTGGTAGATAACTTTGTTAACGGAGCCACTTTCTTGTCTATATCCTCAAAGTCCCTTGTATATATTTTATTTTGACGTCAGCGATATGAACTTCAAGGCCGAAACCTCCTATTAAACTAATTTTTCAAAGGATATAGTCAATATTATCGTGACGTATAACAATATTGATATTGTTTCATTCTATTTTTTATTAAGGATACATTTTTTATATTAACTTTGCTTTAGAGATGAAAGAATTTTTATTTTATAAGCACTATTTATATAATTTAAGAGTAAAGTCGTACAAATACGAGATGATATTAGTGTTTATTTTATTTGAAGGATATATAAATATGCAATACAAATCTATAAACAGTAACCTAAGTGACTCTTATGTAATGTAGTTTATAGCAATCATTATAGCAATTTCTGTTAGTTTAATTCACGATTTATTCCACTCTATATAGTAGCTTTTATGAAGAAGATGTATTATACAAAAATGTTGTTTCCATCATTTCTCCATATGTTAATATTTAAAGATTTTAATAAGTTCTATTTTTCTTTGCATTAATAAAGCATTATAAACATTTCATGGTGTTATTAATTCGTCCTACGTTAGATCACTACCTTATTATTTTCATTCAAGCAACCGATGCATTAACTATTAATTGTGAACATGTTGTATATTGTGATCAAAGTACATCTGGCTATAAATACATTAAAGCCATATTTATGGTTAGCATGTTTTCTCTATTTGAGATATTGAATTAAAAAAAATTATATTTTCAAATAAAACAAATTTAATTTTCCTGCTAAATTTCATTAAAGCACATTTCATGTGAAATTAAGAATATTTAATTATTGTTGAAATTTTAGGGAGCATTTTATGGGAGTACATGGGAGTTTTAAACTCTCTTAACTATATGCGTCCAAGGGTGGCTTCGCCTCCCCTCAATTTATGGGCGCCAATTTGGACATGGGCCACCCATAATGCCACAGGTGATTATGAGTGGCATGCCTCCCCTGAAATCCCATAATCGCCCATACTGCTCCTCTGAATTTCTGATTGGGTAACAGGTGTTGAGTTATGGCCTTGTACGGATTGAACCGCTGTACGAACTCTACCGATTCTCCCCTAACCAATAAGAAACTCTGGTTATTTGGACCCACAAGAAGGGGATTGATTTGGGTGAATGATTTGGTATAAAAAATATTCAGTGGTGTTTATAATGCATTCGGGGAATGATTCAGTTTGAGAATATTTCAGTAGGGGGATATTTTTCTGAGGGGAAAATCTCTCACTAGAGTTGAAAGAGAAGCATTCATATCATCCAAGCATAGTTATATACAGCATGACACAAAAAAAGAACGATGAAATGTAAACGCTTATAACTAAAAAAGTAGTACACTTAGAAAGATGAAGTAGAACCACCAGATATATTATACTTTCAAATTTATTGAGTCTATAACAAATGCTCAAAACTTCCTCATGTGGAATTCAGCAAAGCCCGACAGAATTTTCGAGAAACCTCAAAAATCGCCGAAGTTACCCCTTTGGTGCGGCCTTAGTTCTAGCCGATATTCTGACGGAAATGCACGCAGAGTATCATCTGACACATATATTGAAATATTAAGCATTATTTAAAGAGGCGACATTCACCCTGACCGTTGGTTTCATTAAGACGAAGCAACAACTCAGATCTAATTACCGGAACAAAATTGGCTTACAAATTGTTGTGGTACCCACAACGTCTCTCATCGCTTGGATTCCCCTGTCCATCCAGGTCTGACTTCTTTGGATTTTTTTTCTTTAGGGGTAAGTAGAGGAGAATGTTTTCAGAGAAAAGCCAGTTACCATTGAAAACCTGAAGGATACTTTGCAAAAAATTATTTCATCAATGAATCAAGATATCCTGGGTTAGGTGATAACGAATTTTGAGAAACGTATAAATTTGTGTATTGAGCAGCTGGGAGCACATTTTGAGCATTTGTTATAGATTTAATAATATACTCTATCTTATGGTTTATATTTCATCTTTCTAAGTGTACTACTTTTTGAGTTATAAGCGTTTACTTTCATCCCTCTATTTTTGCGTCACGTTGTATATATTGTTATTAATAAATATGCACCATGGAATAGGTACGATTTTATGAAATATTTATTATATTTTTTTGTTATATCAATAAAATTAATAATATTGATCTTGTAAGTGAGAGAAAAAATTTCCAATGAAACGGACCCGAAAGTTATCTAATTTTGAACAATATCATATTAACAGTGGACCCAATTCATTATTCTATTGCCCCACTATTATATTCCTCATTGTATGGCAGCTACCCAATAAAATTCCGAAAGGCTTAACACAAATGGGTTGCCATCTATTCCGTTTGGAATAATCTGAAGCTTCTACTACGCCGATAAATTTTACTGCCAAAGAGACAGTATCAGTAACTTGATGTGTGCGAAGCGTGCCCTAGAATTGGAACATTTTTTAGAAGATCTATCTTGTGTTGAAGAGTGTCAATATAATTAGAAATATCAAAAGGGAAAAACATAACCGTGTGACGTTTAATTTTCTTATATTGCTCTATTATGAATTTTTTTTAGAATGTCGAAAGTTATGCAAATTCTCATATATTCTTAAACAAATTTAATTGTTATTGTGTTATTGGTAAATAGTATTGTTACTTAAATGAACAATTGATAAATGAATTCGCATTTCAGAATAGAAATTAAAGATCATGCTAAACAAACAATAAAAAAGTAATATAAAAAATCATATCACAGAAAATTGTATATAATAGACTCCATATTTTTGATGAAATACGTTGATACGTTGAAATACGTTTTTCCCTCTCAATTTAAAATCACAAATTGTTGAAAATGTAAATTGGATTATTTCACGTACTATATTTGAGGCTCGGTGTTCGGCTCCATCGAAATGCAAATCACTTTTCTGTTTTGATGGCATGAAGAGAAAATACTGTACTTTGTTGTTGATTGAATGTTTGAGATGGGAAAACTTTTTGGAACAGTGTTAGATATCTACGAAAGATTTTATAAATGGACTCCAAATCTATCTGTATAAATATATAGTTGGTGTGCATACAGGTAAGTGATGGTATCAGAAGAACAAATGCTAAAATTAGATAATGGAACAGTTCTGTAAAAGTTAACCATAACTCTGTTCCTATTACTCTTAGAGAAAAAAGTCATGATCCGTAGATGATGAGATAGGGTTTAAATTAGTCATTTCAACTCATTTATAGTGCAATTCCATCATACTCATCGAAATCCTAATTTCAAATCAATTTCCTCTCCACAATGATCTAAATATGTTTTTAAAGGCTTATAGATTTTCCAATGTTGGAAAGGAGAAACAATTTTATGTCATTTAACGTCTATGTTAGTCTCACATGTATGTCAGTCATATGTTTTGTGTGTACGGCAGTCCTGTAATATGTGTTGAGAATTGGTGAATAAAGTAAATTAAGCTTATATGGTTTATCAAGTTGATGAAAATGAAGAATTATTCAAGAATTATCTAAGTTCAAATATTTTAATTCTCTTTCTTTTTCTAGAACTACGAATAACAGAGAAATATTTGTTAGTTAATATTCCCTTATGCTTTTAATCAACATCGATTCTCACAATTTTATCAAATGAAATACAAAATAATTAGAGATAAAGCATAAACAAATATTGTATTTTATTTAAAAAATGATTGTAATTACTTAAAATATTTAAGCATAGCAGAATTATGAATTACTTAATTACGCCATCTCTATAACCGATTTCGTGAAAAAAACTCATACTCATGAAGTTAATGTTAACCTGAAAAATAATATTTATTGTGTTGATAATTAACTATATTATATTCATGTGAGAATATTTGAACACTCATCTTAAAATAGACTTTTGATAAATACTTGATTAATTGTACTTAAGTTAAATAATCATCTTTTAGTTTATAGGTCTTTTTTTTTGAGTTATCGGGTGTTTGACATCCTCAATTATGGAAGTATAAAATGTGTATCCATGATTAGCATATACTTTTTTCACAGAAAAGTAAAAGTGGAACTGTCCAATAACACAGAGCTTACCTTACCAGATTTATAATCTAAATTCAATAAATCCAAACCAAGTTATTCCAAATGTAAAGACTGAATATCTCCCAATACTGCAAGATGACAAAACATATTCTCCAGTAAGATGATTTTCAATTTCTTTTTGAATTTCCTAAGGAATAAAAATCCAAGAGAATCTTTTACATTCCCAATCGAAAACGATGGGAATTTTATTCCATTGCAAAATGAAGTAATGCAATTGTTGTCAATATTTTTATATTACGTTACTCATAACAACGTATATTATTTACTAATTATTGAAATAAACTGGCAATATTTCTATGCAAGTTCACAATTTTCAGAAAGCCAATAAATGGATTTATGAAACTTCTGTGATATTCAAATTGTTAATTATCAGAAAACGAGAATATGTAAGTCACCTCCGTACATAATGAAAGTCAAGATGGGTTAATCGAATATTAAAAAAAGACTCATTCTTTTTCCGGTTGCGCAATGATAAATTTCTCTTATACCATTAGAATAAAAGTTTAATATAGTATCATAGTATCTACGTGTATCATTAAATGAAATCAACAAAAAGCATGATTGATTATTCAAAGAATAAAATATGATTATACCTCCATATATATATACAGTTATAATTTTATTCTCCTCCCACACGTTTTAGTCTAAAATATTGTCGAATACATTTTGTGCCCTCTCCATTTTAGGATACTGAAATAAGTAATCTCATAAAAGAGAATTTTAGTGAACTCTTTTTCTGCAGTAAATTATTTGGCGTTGTTACAAAATTGCAAGCAATTTATTTATTCATTGCTTTTTGTGATGCTATTGGTGGACCACAACTTATGACACAACTCACAGGATTATATAATTTATTACGCACACTCTTAAGCTAGAGAAGATGAAATCTCTTGAATAAATACAGAGGGAATCAGTTATGGTGAGGCCATAATATATGATTAATATGAAGTTTAATCCTATTGATCTAACCATTTTAATTTGGAATAATAGTGAAGGAAATTTATATATAGTTTTGAAGAAAAATTGAATTTGACAACGGCAGTAGCCGTCATGACAAATAGGATTAGATTCATTGTAAGTTCTCTCTTTGTGTATTTCAGTTATCAACCACCGAAGAAAAATAAAGGGGTAGTTGTTTCGAAACCCATCGGTAAAGGCAGTATGAAGGCCTCCTTAAGACCATCGTATCGGTTAACTAAATTTTTAACTTCAACATTTGTGGTTATATATATTGACGAAAAATTAAAATATCACGAGCACATCAATCACGTCAAATCCCAATTGAAGCAACTCCGAGTGTTGAGTTTTAGAATTAGAAAATTCCTAGTCCCTAGGAGCGCAAAAAAATTACATTATTTTATGACATACTCTTCCGTTACTTATTGTATTACTGTGTGGGGTGGAATTTTCTGTTGCACACGACGCAGGAAGAACTGCAAACAGTACACAAGGCAATAGTGAAATTTTTTTTGTGAAACAATTATTATGACTGTATTTTCAAAAGGAAAATTTTATTTTAAAACTGATAGACATTTACAAACTGATTGTATCTATTAAAATGTTTAAAGCATTGAAATAAGGAGTATATCCAACCATTTTAAATGAATTGAATTTGAGAACAAATGACCATATATACGAAACTAGATATAGAAACAACTTGACACAACCATTCCCTCTATTAGTAAATATCAGATTTAATTACAAATATTTGATTCTTGACATATGGAATGGAATTCCTGGTGGAAAAAAGGATATTGAATCATTGAGAATTTTTAATAGGAAGCTTACTGAATATTTTTTAAATTGATATTGAATGGTTATATGAGAAATGTTGTTAACAATTGTGTAGACTGTTGATCCATTGTTACCATTTATATACTTTTATAATTTTCTTTCCTGAAAGCATTATAGGAATCATATGGGATTGCTGTGATTGAACAAAATTTATGTATTATAATTTAGTGAGTCGTAAAAACATCGTAATTATTACTGATGTAATTCATCCTTCAAATATGATATATCGTTCATCCTTTTATTATTTAAAGTTAAATAATACTTATTATCCATAACACTTTTTCTTATATGATGGAAGATAGCATACCCAACTGAAAGAGTAATTTTAGGATTTTCTATTGTAATCACTGTAACAATTTTTTTTCACTCTATAATAATGAATAATAATTAAATTGAATAAACATTATGAAACACAACCAAAAATTCATTTATTCAAGTGCATGATAATTCCTTCTGTAAAATAGTATTGTACATTCACTGTTTTGATGTGCTCTTGATGTTCGCGTGATATTCGCTATCAAAGTTTGCATTATGCTCGAGAAGAGACTTCTACAAACTTGCAAAAGAAAAGAGGTTTCAGAGTCTCTAGAATGACAGTAAGGAGATATGGAATATTTCAGTGACGTCAAATGTTAAATATTATATGGAGCTTCAAAGGAAACCCAGGAAGAATGCTTTAGTTGTGCCATGAAGAGATTGGAAAGAATAATTCATATTGAAAAAAATATTCTATAACAATGCATATCCAAACATTAATGTAAATTGTAATTTAAAATTGAAATATTTAAGTCTCTCATGTTTCGTCAGATTTTCAAAGATAGAATTTCCGATGGAAATGTCTAAAGTTATGATGATTTAATATTAATACGATAAATATTATCAAGTGCCTTCCCACGATATTTTATTTGTATTTTGGGAGGTGTTCGGAATCCGCATAGAAAATATTATGTTTATGAAAATAAATCATTAATGTGTACAATGTAAGTCGAGTGAAATATTGAATTTGTTGTGTATTAATATTCCACAAAGTAAATATATTCATATATAAAAAAGATCATTTAAATCACTATATAGAGCAAAAGATAGAAGAATTTGATATTTTAGATTAAAGAAGAATATGAAAGAAATATACTGTAGTTAGAATTAAACGTTCATTGTATGAATTATTTTAAAGATTGCAGAACTCCTGAATTTCTTATGTTACATATGATATTTTGGAGAAAATGAACAAATATTTTTTAAGATAGAAATAATGAATCGCTAATTTGAAAAATACAGTTATTCAGTGGGTTTAATTTCTGGTCTCATTAAGATATCTGATTTAAATTTGCGAAACCGTTCAGTGATATGCTTAATGAAATAATAGTCATCTTAAAAATGTATAACGTGTTATGAAATCTGGTGAGTATTGGTAAGAATGGTGTGTATTGATGATGAATGGTGTGTACTGATGAAAATGGTGTGTATTGGTGAGAATGGTGTATATTGGTAAGAATGGTGTTTATTGGTGAAGAATGGTGTGTACTGATGAAAATGGTGTGTATTGGTGAGAATGGTGAGTATTGGTGGGAATGGTGTTTGTTGTGAAAATATTTCCAATAAAACAATTACCAAATTGAGATTCATTTATTCAGTTTTTCATCAGTAATTCAATTCGAAGAACAATTACAACCTTCGAAAAAAAAACTAATGACAAGACTCGATCTTTTATTTTCAAAATATTAAACTCTGTCTGGATTAATGTGAATTTGTAATTGCATCACAAACTGAGCGTTTCATCAGTAATAAAATAAACTTTACACTTAGAATATCATCTTATTATTAGTAAATGCAAATATTGCAGCCTACTTACGAAATAAATCAGTTTTCATTTTGGTGAATTGCGATTATTGGCTTTGGAGTCCGCTGTAGCCTCTTCTCCTTATCTACCAAATTGACTATTTCCTAGCCTGATAAATCCTCTCAACTTCTAAATGTTGCGTTATGAGTCTTTAATATAATGCTTTAATATATCTTCACTTAATTATTGGGGGATTGGAATGCGTAGACTTATATACAAAAGATTTTTTAAATTTTCATTATTTTTGATTATAAATATAATTCAAATATTCAATATTTTTTTTAATTACATAAGTTATATGTACTACTCATTGATAAAAGAAATTCATATCTATATCTTAAAGTCTCTTCTTCTAACAGTCTGTCTCTTGTGGGGTAATATTGCTATCTAAATATTCCTCGTGATTGTTTATGTTGCAGCAGATGTTCATTATGGAGTAGCGGCTAAGAAGCTTCACAGAGTTTATCGAGAGTCGAATCTTTCGATGAATAATAATAATAATATAAGTTTATTAGAAAATAAAAGGTTACAATCAGAGAGTATTGATACAAATAAAAAAAAACTAAGCCAACTGCTAGTCTAATAGACTGATGTGTCAAGTTTCGATATAGAATAATTATATTCATACAATACAATAATCAGTACAATATTTAAATAAATAAATCATAATGAACAATACAATATACAATTGTAAAAAAGAACAATATCTAATGCTTTACAATAATTTTTGCAATATAAAAAATAATACAAGGCACCAATCAACACAATAATTAATAAGGTCAGACGGGGTATCACTCCGCACCCCTTATAATTTTAAAACCACTTGTTTTAGCCTAAATCTGATTGCACCATCGTTTCAAGTATCTTCTTTTCTCCCATAAACATCATGAAGCACCATTATCCTCTTATTATTTCTAGAGCTTAGTCGCGATATATGTAGATAGTGTTCTCAGAACGATCTGAAAAAAGTTTGGGCTGATAATTTTTAAATCCCGCAAAATCTCCAATAACTTTTTACCAAGATTTATAGATTCATTTTGTTTTAACATGTTAACACAAATATTAACAGTTACATTATGTCAAATTTTCAACTTCTCAGTTTTTACGGGTTTACCGCCACAACCAGGCGCAGATAATTTAGAGGTAGAGGGGTATCATTGCGCATCATTAATAACCATATTTGTTTGTAAATTAATATAAAAATGATGAGATTTTATCTCTCAATAAAGGCATAAATATTGAATAAAGTGTTATTTAATTTCAGATTTGATAAACAATAAGCTTACGATCGTCTATAGTAGCTATGCAACTTGATGTGGGGGTACTAAAATATGGAAAGTGGGTATTTACGGGGGTAGGGGGGTGGGGGGCTGTGTGACAGGTTTTTGAATTAAATATTGATTAACAATATACGTACGATCATATTATATTACTTGATAAAAGTAGTTAACTAGTTGCGTACAATTCGAGTGTTAAATTTGTTGCAGATTTATTAAATATGTGCTTAAAAAGCAGGAGACAAGTAGATTGAGGAGAGAGCATATAGAGAGGGAAGAACAGACGTTTAGATGAGGGGAAGGAGGATTTAGATGTGGGAGAGGGGGAAATAGATGGAGGAGAGAGGGAATTAGATGGGGAAGAGAGGGATTTAGATGGGAAGTGAGGGAGATTTCGAAGAGGAAAGAGTGATTAAAATGGTAGGATATGGGGATTTAGACGGGAAAAGAGGGGGATTAAGATAGGAAGAGAGGGATATTTAGATGGGGAAAGAAGGGTGTTTAGATAGGGAGCTGGAGAGTCATTAAAATGGGGACAGGAGATATTTAGGTGGAGGAGAGAAGTGCTGTATTTATGCAATGCGCAGTGATACCCCTTCATATGCGCAGTGATACCCCGTTACACTCACTAAAAGTTACGCACAAAAAATTGCCAATAAGTATTTTATTTATTCAGCTATTATTTCGAAACTGATTGAGAACCATCCTCATTTATGACATTTTAATCACGATAAAAAGAGTTCTTCTAGTACCATTAGTTTTCGAGTAAATACCGAGTTTGCGGGATTGTACACATTGATACCCCGTCCGACCTTACAATACAACATTCAATAAAACACTACTAATCAGCTATCTACTCTTCTCAGACAAAAAGAGGATCTTCAATCTCTTTTTATATACTTCAGTACCATCTGTTAATCTTATTTCAAGTGGCATCTGATTCCAAAACTTAATAGAATGATGAAAGAAGCTCAGTTGACTACACGCAGTTCTACAGTATATATTAATCAGGAGTTGATTTCTCGAACTACGGGTGTCGTTCATATGTGCTATTTGTTCGGCTGCGGTTCTCGAAAGTAAATGATTGTGCAGCCCATGAATCACATTGAACATCTTGACAATATAAAAATACTTCACAACCTGTGAGAATTTTTTAATAGCTTGTGGTGTGTGAGATGTAAACAATACATCATGAAGTCACAGTTTGGAAAGATGGTTTGCAATATTAACTGTATATTTACATGCAATAAAGCCAGTTATGGTGGTACCTGTGTCATGGCAATTCGTCGCGGGGACAATTCGTCGTGGACAAATTATTGGTCGCAGAAAATTCGTCGCGGACAAATCACTGCGCTCAATTCGTCATGGACAATTCGTCGCGTACAGTTTTCTATATTTTTTCTATATTCGTATTTATATATTTTTAACACAAATTCAACACAATTTTATACCATTATTAAATTCTTCAAAATTACATCCAGAGATTTTGATTTGGTTTTAAATGAGGTTTTTAGATTTATATAAATTACTCGTATTGTTGATACCAAGTCTTGAAATTATTTTATTGTTATTATTTATTTCAAATCTCTACTGATAATTTCCCTCGTGTGATTATTTATTTATTTAATTATTTGGTGTCCGCTTTGACACGACGGGTATTAAACATGAAGAATGTAACAATGATACACATGAGAAAATATTGATATGAAATTTAAATTTTCTTGAGTTAATTCAATTTCTATATATAAATATCATCCAGATTATGCATGAAAATAAGTTTTTTTTATTCACTAAAAAAAACCTTAGAACGGGTAATGAATTACTATTGAAGACACGTTATTTTTCACTGGCAAGTACACTAGGGTTTTAATTTTTTTTTCGAAATGTGGGTTAATTTATTACAAAATAGTGGAAGATTTCATATTCATCAGAAAAATATTTTGTATTGTAGATACCAAGTATTGTATCTATTGAATATTTTATTAATTTGAAGATTTGAAAGAAATGGAAAATATGGCGAATGGATATCAAAATGAAATATGGAACAAATTAATAATATGAAATTTGGCGAAGGGGAAAATATGGCGAGGAATTATCCGCGACGAATTGTTCGCAACGAATTGTCAGCAACGAATTGTCCAAGATAAATTGTCCGTCACAAATTTTTCACAACGAATTGTCCGCTATGAATTGTCCCTTCGACTAATCGTTCTCGCGAAAAATTGTCCTAGCCCCGGTGAGATAATAGAAGAATGAGTCGCGTATCCTTGATATCCTTGGTCGCAACACATTTATTTTTGAAATAGTGAATAGAACTATTTGTATGTATTAAAGTTAAGTTAAACTAGTCAATATATTTTAATTGTCTATATCTTATTTCAGTTATAAAGTTTTCAAATAGTCATTCTCTGATAATTTGAAATTGTTTTTAATGAAAAAAAAATACCTTCCCAAACATTAATTAGAAATGGAAATATATTTACATTTCAGTGATGAGAATTGAGTGACAGAAATAATTCATGTTATCAGATTAGCAAGTTTGAGATGTGAATTGATTTATAATCCAATGAGATTTGGCACTGACCACTGCTCTTGGTTGACATGAAAACACAAGAGATTCTCACATTTTCAGAGCTTATGAACACATTCATATTTCGAAATTCGAATAAAAGATCGTATCTTTCAATTGATCTGAAATAGTTTGATCTTCACAAATTCGTAAATGTCTTCTGTTATCCTTGAACGTCATAAATTAGTGAGTGAAATATATCGTAACAGGTTTGATTTAGTATCAGCAACAGTAAAAGAAAATCTAATACATGTTATTTACAATTTGAAAATTTTAATGTAGTTTCGAGTTATAAGAAATACTGTAGAATGATAATTATAAAATAGAAGCAATTGATGACAATGGAATATTAATAACCTTATCTTTTACTTGAAAATTGAAAATATTTTGCTTACCAGATTCAAAAGTATCATATTTTTAGTATGCTGTTTTTGATGCATTTTTGAATAAAATTATCTAATAATAACGGTTACATTATCAGCAAAAGGTCATTAATAAAGAATTACATACTTGGAAATATATCCTCACCTTTAAGATATATAATTTCTAATTAAAGGGCAACTAGGGTTATTGTTCTATTCAAAATATCTTGGAACTTCCATTTATTGTATATTGTATAAGATGATGGATTTATCTAACACTTAGACTCTTCAATTTCGTTCACTCAAAACTCCATTATTATTTGCAAATATAATATCAAACCTACACTTTAACCATTTCTTCTCAAATGATAGATAGATCAATAACCCTTTTTTCCCATTAATTACCTTCTTTTCCCATCAATTACCTTATTTGCCCATTCACTACCTTATTTTTCCATCAATTATCTTATTTTCCCATCAATTACCTTATTTTCCTGTCATTTACCCAATTTTCATATCAATTACCCTAGTTTACTATCGAAAAGGTAAACATGAATTATTTATTCAATACCAATAATATTTCCAAAGTGAGTAAGAATTCATGTTTCCATTCCCGTATGTTCTCTTTCACAACATTGAGACTTAACATCAAAAAGAAAATTGCATTTGAAAAGTTTGGCTTTGAAATGAGTTTATATCAATCCAATATATACTGTCTCAAGAATTATTATTGAAACGTTAGTGTACAATGACGAACAGGAGTGTCTTTAAAATTAATCAATGTATAAAAAATCCATTTTTAATTTTGGTAATACTTATATATTTAGTGAATGAAGACTTCGTATCATATATTTATTATTAGTATTAGTTATATAGGCTCCAGTAGGATAAAGGTATAACATCAAATATTGAGTCTTTCTTATTAGAACTATAATTCCTGTGCAATATGCAATTAACATTATCAATCTAGAAGTTCTCTCTATCAGTTTCAAAATAAGAATTCCATCAAATGTAAAAATGATCCAATTACATGGCAATATTATTATTTCCTCTCCTAAATTTGTCAATGTAAATGTCGTCTGAAACACTGAAGAAGAAAAAGATGTCCTGTGAGACGCGACCACAAATCGTGTCCATTCTCACAGTAATTGAATTAAGTCTCCCTCTTGTGACTATTTTTATCAGTAATTCATTCATTCATTAAATTATGTGAATTTGATAAACATTGTAACTCATTATCGATATAAAATATTCGTAAACAAAACATATACATTATTATACAATCATGAACTCACACACATGAATACACGGATATTTCAGTCGTATATATAATATGTATCTATCAGTTTTGGGTAATTATTGTTTTTTTATTTTTCTTGTTCGAAATGAAAATACTTTTGCAAAATAATGCAATATATTCAATTTTATCTGATTATTCCTAGAAATAATGAAAATATGAAACAAAAATAAAATAATGATATAATGTTTTTCAGAGAGGAGAAATAATTTTTTTTTAATTATTCACGTTGTGTTGCATGCACGTCATTGTGAAACATTGTGCCTGAATGTGATTCTAAAATCATACAAAAGAAAAAGTTTCTTTTTGTTTTCATCAGTTGCAATAAACTTATAATTGAAATGTTGAGAATTCAGTGATAATTTATTGGAACTATTTTTTATTTGTTTACGTTTTATGCGATTGTTAACAATGATTACACGTACAACTCAAGTGCACCTTTTGGTTTTCATCGATAAATATAGTTTCATATATCATAGATTATATATTTTTTTCTTTTGTAATTGTTTCTTTCATAATTTTTAGTGACTAAACTAGTTTTCACTAATTCCTGTATTATCTCCTCGATATACTTAAAAGATTAACTAATTTTCTCTAATTCCAGGTATATTCTATCGATATCGTTAGCAATCAAGTAATTTTCAATAATTCCGGGAATATTCCCTCAATTTCATTAAGGGATCAACACATTTTCACTAATTCCTGGAATATTCCCCTGATATCTTTAGATGATAAAATAATTTTCACTAATTCCTGGAATATTCTCTCGATATAGTTTGCAGATCAACTTATTTTCACTAATCCCTGGAATATTCCCTCGATATTGTTGTACGATAGCGGATAATGAGGGAATATATTGATATCGAGATATTATTTTGGGAATATCTAAATGTTACCTGGGAAGTTTCTTCACTTGTTGTAAATTATGTTCGCTGTGAAGTATTGAAGCAACCATCATTTTCTCTTAATGATGTGCACTGTGAAGGCTTTAATTGGATCATTAGAATCAATTCTATTTCTCGCATTTCTCCAAGCTCTTCACCGAAAGAATCAACATTCTTCCCAAAAAAACAGGGAACGATAAACATGAATCAGATAGGCATCAACCAGCAGTATAAAATGAGTACTAGATTTCCATATAAGTACCAAATTGTAATCCAAACACTGTCCACTATAAAGCCACTCTGTTTTATAGGACCAATAAAGTCTGAATTGCTCTGTAACTCTAGCCCTATTTTTAGTTTATTGTACCAGACCGATACTATCAAACAACAACGTGGTGATTTTATAATGACAGAAGAACAAAAATAGTCTTTTATTATATAGTACTTACATTACACCTTTGATAAAAAGAAGACCTTTTTTACTTGATATTCAAGGTAGGGGTTATAAAAATTAAATAATATGATGTAAAAACTATTATGTTAATAAGGTGAACTAAATTTTAAAATAGTGGCAAATAGAATAAATTGAAAATATTCATGAAAAATTTGATAGATAATTTAAATTAAAAAACAAATTGATATGAAAATAGGTTAAAGGTTCTATTTAATGATTGTGATGAAATGGTGAGTGAGGCAAATTAGTTTTTAAAGTTTCAATAAATGAAATTAATTGTAATTAAAGAGTATAAGTAGTTAATAGATTCCCTACCTGATATAAATAATGTAAAATTCTAATATGTTTGATAATAATCATTTTATATTTACCCCTCAATTAGAATATATATAATTTGACCGAACTCATTCAATATATTTCATGCGTGTAAGAGATCAATTAATCCATCAATGTTTCTTTAATTAATGTCACGCTTTATCTTCTCATATTCAATCAGTAAGTTATAATCTACATCATCCTCTACTATCACTGCCAATGTGTCCACACTATTCATGGAGGTAGCCGGTAAATTGCTCGAAAACAATTGCTTGAAACACAATTGCTCGAAAACAATTGATCGAACAAATAATTGCTCGAATGAACAATTGCTGGTATTATCAAATTGCTCGAATGAACAAAATTGTCGTAATATAAAACTTCATAGTTTTTGATTTTATAAGAGTCAGTTATTCATTAAGTGGAGCTGCACCTAACAATGTTTGTGTCTATTTAGTAATTGATCATTAATCATTCTATAAATTATTATAATTATTATTCATTCTGCATAATCTAACATGTGAATTGGAATCATGTGGTGAATCACTACTATTCATGTTTTTTTTATCATAAAACCCGAAAACTTATTTATTACTAGCCTATCTGTATGTGGCACCTCAATAGGTGAAATAACTCAAAGTTATGGCAGAGTTATAATTAATCTACAAATTTTTCGGGTTTTATGATGAAAAAAAACATGAATAGTATTAATTCACCACATGATTCCAATTCACATGTTACATACGAGAAGGATTGTTAAGTGCAGCTCCACTTCATAAATAACTGACTTTTATAAAATCGAAAACTGTGCAATTTCATAGTTCGAGCAATTTTGTTCATTCGAGCAATTTGATAATTCGAGCAATTGCTTTTCGAGCAATTGTCTTTCGAGCAATTGTTCTTTCGAGCAATTGTTTTTCGAGCAATTGTTTTCGAGCAATTGTCTCTCGAGCAATTGTTTTCGAGCAATTTACCTATACCCATTCAGGGTACACACTCAATCCAGTTACACGACATACTGTAGATTATAAGAATATCATATTCTTGTTGGTTTTACAATATATGTATATATAATACTTACAATTCATTATTATTGTGATATTAGTCACCTCTCTGGTAATATGTATTTATTGGTTGACAATCTTTTCGTTGTGCAAGTCATGTAATACCATCTCAAAATAACATCCTTATTCATTTTTTAACATTTAAATTTCTGTCTGATGTACAAAACTATTTTTTTTTTCGTTGTAACTTTATTTAATAGAATTGTCAAATTATTCAAAAATAACAACGTTTCGGCCCCTTACTATGAATAAATTTCCATATTTCATTGAAATATAATAGTAATGTTTCGTACATATTATTTTACATTTTCTACGTAGAAAGCAAAATAAATCCAATACCCCTTTATGGACTGAGTAAATTGTCTCTCCATTCTTATAATAGCACCATGTTTCCTTTAATAGAGCCAAATGGTTACAGTGATGGATGGCACTTCACCCCGGCACAGGGAGTGGCTGTGGTTATT
The DNA here is from genome assembly GCA_947561585.1 of Caprella mutica. Classification (NCBI taxonomy): domain Eukaryota; kingdom Metazoa; phylum Arthropoda; class Malacostraca; order Amphipoda; family Caprellidae; genus Caprella; species Caprella mutica. The sequence goes on from CANNZV010000015.1 coordinate 453,863, forward strand.
TCTACAGTGTCATGTGCTCAATCTTACCAACATTCAAACATCAACTCTAATGTGCTGTTATTCATCTTCCAGATGATAAAAATAGACTAACCTTAGTGATGGAATAGCTTGAACCTTGATTATTGACGTGATGGATGATTTTTATAATAAGAGTTCGATATAAATTTTAATAAAATATTTCCAGTGTTAAAAGAAGATAAATATGAAAAGAAACATTAATAGTTTTTTAATCTAATTTTTTTTAATTTACAAGCCGAACTTTTAATGTATTTGGATTTATTTATATGTCATGCTCAGGCATGACATATATCTTATTATACCGCTATTTTATTCAGAAATAATCTAATTAAACTGTGATTTCATTCAAAATTAACAACAACTAGAATTGGAGAAAATGTAATTCATATTTAGAAGCAATTCAGTTACGGTGACATTTTTTAATTCAGAAAGAAATCTTACAATAATTCATCTCCCCCTAAAAATTATCCAGAAACACTCCCTAATCCAGGAAACTTAATTTTGTTTCCATTTTAAAATTTCTGAAGCGCCGAAAAATGAATCCTCTCACTTTTCCTGAAATCACCAATTGAAGGGAAATAATTTCGACTTCGAATGATATTCTCGTAAGCTGTATGCTATAATCAGACGACAAGAATTATCATGATCACTGTTAAATAACGAAAGCGTTTACATTTTCATCGACAGTTAATCTTACAATTATAAAATACAGAAATAGTTTTATTATATTTGTGTGAAACAAAATTAATCAAAATGAAATGTGAATAAATACTTCATCAGGTTTGGTACTACATATTGAATTCATCATTGGACAGCCAATTAGTGAGTTGATTATTTTTGTTTTCGATTAAATTCAACAAACCGAATGGTTATTGAGCCTAGCGTTTTGATTCAATTTAAAAGTTTTTATGGCTGAACCACTCCAGTAAAACTTCTCTAAAATGAATTCCTTTTTAGTGAATGTTTAGTACTGATTAAGGAAGTAGCCTGTGTAGTGAAAAAAATATTTTTTTTTAATTTTAGAATGGCTACTGATGGACTGACTAACTGAAATATGTTTACTCTAGAAGCTAATTCCTTACTCATAACTCTTAATTCACAATTAAGGATTCCATAATGAAGGAGTTCTACTGTATATATCAATAAGCACTAATTACTTCATGTAATAAGTCGAAGGTAATTGGTGGACAGTTTAACAAGCACTAAGATCCACTACTCATGCTAAATATTACTTGATTGAAGAGTTCATTGAATTGTTGACTCTTTAATCACTCCCTATCATGCTAAGTCATGTCTTATTACAAATTTAGTAAAGGATGAATTAGACTTTAGATCCTTTAGATAAATTAAAATACTCACCTTTTTGAATAGGAGGCTCTAAAATCTTTACGATTTCTCGGGCCTTATGGTCTTGTGGAATCAATTTATGAGATCAGGTAACCCTTGGCTCAGCTCTAAAAGAGGCTTTCAGAATAAGAAAAATTCAATAGCTGGTACTCAATAACCTTATAATAGATTTAGCATGTCAGAGTGCTCTGCTAACTCTACTAACTAGCATTTATCTCATAACATACATATTTCAATTATAATTTCAATTGGAGCACTGTACATCGGTACACCAATCTTCTGAGAGACTGTTAGAGCAGTCATCCCTCTAATTCAAAAAAGTTCATCACGAGAAGAGAGAAAGTGTATAAATATTTTAGAACCCATCAGGAGATTAGAAAAGCAAAACATTTTTCTTCATTGAGTTTTGCACGAAATCACCTAAATTCTTTTTTAATAATTACTGAGCATTGCTGCTACATAGTCAATAAAAAAAATTATGTCTTGTAAACTTTTTATATTTTATTTAATTGAATATTTACTATAAAAGAAAACAATATTAGGTTAAGAAAGGAAAGGTAATCTCTCGATGATAAGAAAATGATGAAACTTCATCAGTTTTTACATGAGAGTAGCATCTCTAAACTTTCTTATCACTTCAAAAAGTTCATGTGCGTCGTGTTTGTTTAAGTACATCGAACTTCCCTACAGACTGCATTTAGTTATGGACTACATTTCTTCCTATAATAATGAATAGGTACTAACCTATCATTTATTTAAGAACACTCCATGGAGGTTAGATAGGTAATAAAGAAATTAAATATTCAACAAAATATTTGTTTAATTTAGAATCTTACTAAATTAGTAATTAATTATTTAGTCTAGACTAACATTGCGGCTTTCCATCTGGCCAACCCTGGATTATATATTTATACAGTGTGGGAATAGCTATTGTGAAGTATTTTGCATAAATGCTACTTAATTGAATGGTAATTCTCCTTAAAATTTCAAAAATCTAATCTTTTCGGGTAATAAATAAATCGAACGAGCTCTTAAGTTCTAAAGGAAAAACTCACTTGTCTGGTCTACAATTTCTTTTATCATTTATTTTAATATTTATCAATTATTTTATAATTCCTTGAAAATAATTGTAACTTAATGGAATTGACTTATTTCTGAATATCACGCTGTTATGAATCTTCTTGGAATAGTTTGTAGAAACAGTAGATACACTTAATTAACGAATGAAATTACAAAATATTCAATTAAACTTGATAATTGTTGAAATGATGAAGTTATTTCTTTAAAAACTATTTCAATTACAAATATTGTTAGAAAAACATCTCTAATGACTTCAGAAAATTCATTATAATACTTTAAATATTTGTGGTATTTCCAAGAAATAATGAAAATGTTTTACTCCAGCTGAGATGTGAGCCAATTATTTATATATTTTTTTAAATATTCAATTTTGTATTCAAAATGATAAATATAAACATACGAATGATAAAAATCTTATTTCGATGCTATTTTCATATTTATCGTGAGCGATTCTAATATACATATTTTGGAATAACTTATTTAGGAATGTACTTTATAGTGCAATTGGACTTGAGGGGCGTTTAGGTGTCAGTTTTGCAATACTGGCTATATGATTTATTGGAGAAAGTATGCACATGTTTACATACATCCTAAAGCTTGCAAGGCATCATCTAGTATCATCTACATGCAATCGCTTCAGATATGAACTACACTACGTGCCACACTTTTGTGCAGATCACAAATTTTGGGATAAAATGAGTAAAAATCAATGAAATAAAATGAAATTTGCAGTTAATATGGAAACCCTCACTAGGAGGTTATGTATAAAATTTGAAGGTAATCCGTTGTTTATTAACCGATTATGATCAATTTTTACATTATTTAACCGTGCTACGCTCTTGTGTTTGTTGTCCTCACATTTTTAAATATCGAAAATGAGTCGCCGCCCGTGTCTTTCTGACTCTGAAAAGAGTAAGATAGTATCCATGCTGGCTGAGAGACATGATGCAAAGTCTATTTCCACTGAAATCGGTTGTGACCCACGTACAGTGAAGAAATTTATTGATGATCCCATGAGGAAGGTCACTCGTAAATATAAGGGTAAATGGAAAGTAGCAACCAGGCGGAACTTGTCCGGGATCAAGAGGGAACTCAAGAGGAACTCCACTGCCACAAGTGGGGAAATTTTCAAGAGTGCAGGTATGGAGGAAGTCCCCAAAACCACTCGTTGCAGGATCTTGAGAAGTATGGCTTCTCATGTTTCACCCGTTATCAGGCCTCCTTTGAAGGAGTCACACAAGAAAGCAAGAGTTTCTTGGGCTGAGAAGTATCTCAAGACAGACTTCCAGACTGTGCTCTTCACTGATGAGATGCGAGCGACTCTTGACGGCCCTGACGGTTGGGCAAAGTCTTGGACTGCCCATGGCTCTTCTCGTCCTCAGAGGATTCGTCGTCAACAAAGAGGAGGAAGTGTTATGATGTGGGCTGGAATACTTGGCGACAGATTGGTGGGACCCTTCCGTGTACCAGAGGGCGTTAAAATCACGTCTGCTAATTATATTAGCTTTTTGAAGAACAATTTTGTTCCGTGGCTGAAGAGGCAACCAGCTGCACTCAAGAAAAAGATCATTTTCATGCATGTTAACGCCCCGTCCCATGCAGCTACAGCCACCTGCAGTTACCTGGAAACTCTTAAGTTCTCGGATGATAAATTGATGGTCTGGCCCAGCCTCTCACCGGATTTAAATTCTATTGAAAACCTCTGGTCCATATTAAAACAAAAGTTGTATGCGGGAGGACGTCAATTCACAAACAAGGAGGACCTCTGGAGGGAAATTGAGAAAATCTGTGAGAAGATAACACCAGATACTATAAATAAGTTGACTAGCTCCATGGATAGACGTCTTTTGAGGGTCGTTGACAAGAGGGGAGGTTTTACTGGGTATTAATAATTAAAATGCAGGTTTTGTTATAATTTCATTAATTTTGTATTTTCGAAGTAATTAAATTTGCACTCTTGTAGCTCCTGCATATAAATAACACTTTTTGAGTTAAATAAAATTGTTTTTGAACGTTATATAAGCACTTTTATCCTCCTGCACAAGAGCGTGGTACTCTGAAATTATACCTTTTTAGGAAAAATCCTTGTCAATTCACCAATAAGTATCACAGGCATTTGAAATTTCTTGGCATGTTACATCTGTATTGGACAAGTGTCTACTGAAAATTTCAATGGATTTGGATGAGTTATACTCATTTTACAGCACAATGTGTGATCTGCACAAAAGTGTGGCACGTAGTGTATGTATAATGCTATCACCAACAGTTACTAATTGCAATGATGAAACCCAAATGTTCACTAACGTGAACACTATATCTCCTTGAGATTAATAGGTCATATTCATTTCCATTTACTGAATTATTTGAGTTGTTATTACCATGATAAACATCATAACTGCAGTTTCTGCATGTTTTCTGGTTAGAGCAATAATTTAAACATATTTGAAGGCTAAATATAATATGGTGATGCCGATTTACAGAAATCTGAATATGAAATAGCTTTTCATTTGAATATTTGATTAATTGTATTAATTATTTCTTATTTAAGTCATTAAATAGTATATTCAATAATAACCTAACAACAGATTAATTTTGATTCATCAATCTCTAAATAATTGTACTAAGAGTCACTCGGTGCTTGTTTTAACATAGAATGCAGGTCACTTGCTAATTATCATAAATTGGTCAATAAATTTTTGGTCCAGGAATAGCAGTGCCAGAAAGGGAGCAATCAGTTGCAGGATATTATTAGAAGTTGCTTCAAGTTATCACTGTGACTTAGAACTTGAAGGTAGAGGTTACAGTGCATGATTAATGGACAGCAATGTGGGTTTACAAATGGTGATGACGTGAATGTGAATAATGGTGATTGGTATGTACAGTTAAAGAAAACTGTATACGTGCCTAATTTTTCACTGTTTACTAATTGCACGTTTCCAAAAAGAATTTTTTTTAATTTTAATGTTGGTAGATAAAATATAATTGGTCTCGGTTCACGAAGAAAAATTTCCAAAAATGAAGATTATAGAATGGAAAACTGTGGTTAATGCAATTAGCTTCATACAATGACTCTTTTCCTTCGATAATTTAATCCACTTCTCAAAGTAATCAATAGTAGCTTTTTTCCAACTGGGAATGATACAAAAGGCTTTTCAATACAAAAATCTTAACGAAGTTGAATTACCTATACCCTGATACAATCCACTTGATTAGCCCTTTTATTTCAACCATAAAAATAGTCTTGTCAGAGTATGACAAACATGAACACACTGTGACATTTTTATCAGAGCATGACAAACATGAAGAGTTGGACACACTGTGACATTTCTATCAGAGCATGACAAACATTTACAATAAATCAAAGTATAAGAAATGTGTGTAAATATTATTCATGCAGATTTTTAGTCTAAGATCTTTGATTGAAAAAAATGAGTGGTGAATACTCCATTAAATATGAAATCAATCCTGTGAAGTATATTAATATGCATAAATAGATTTAAGATTATTAATTATCTCAAGAAATCGCATTATATTGTTTTGATGAATAGTATCATTCTAGTTGCAATGTGTTTTATTATTTGGATGAAAGAGAGGTTGTTCCAGATGAAGGAAGACTTGAGTTTAACATTATGTCTCCAATTGAATCAGAAAATTCGTAAGAAAAAAATTCTAAATATATTAATATGTTCCCAAAATATAATTATGACAAAAATTTGTTTTAAAGTATAATTCACAATTCACTTATATTTTCTATTTTTAATGCAGATGTTGGCGTCAATTATTCAAACAGAAGGCGAAGGAATAATTTTGGTAGAGGATGAGCTGCTGGTCGCGTGCAGTGTTTGGTTTTCTGCAAACCTACGCCACTTGCAATTTGTCCTACAAAAAAACTCAGAAGAAGACACTGGTGTTCAACCAAAAGTTTTTATTGAAGTCTTCTCGAAAACTCCACAATTGGTACATAAGTTAAATAAGGCAATAATAAATTGTTCAAATACAGTAGCTTTAACTAATTTATTATTTTTTTCTTAGAAAATGAAATAGACAATTTCATTTAAGCAGTTATCTTATAAGGGGTGACTGGACAACTCGCCGCTGGACAATTCGCCGCCATACAACTCGCCGCGGATTATTCGCCGTGAGGAAAACTCGCCGCTAAGACAGTTCAGCGCTTGGAAAATTTGCCACCAAAACTACTCGCCATGTGATTTATGATTTACCGCCGTATATTCCATTCATTTAGAAAAAAAATTAAATGTTAGATGCGTGTTTTAAAATATTTTTTGAATTTTCTTAGCAGTATATTTGAAAATGTTTTCTGTCCCATTTCAAAAGTAAATTATAATGTTCTTTTAACTATTATATAAACATAGTGTGTGTTTCATAGCAATAAAATTTTCGTCATTCTATTTGAAAGTATATTACTAAAAATAATTTGCTAATGAAAAGAAGACAAGTTCAGGTGTCTTCCTAATACGTTTAATGACTTATAAAAATTACTTAAGTTCAAAACTAGTACATTAGTGCAAATAACGGTTATTCAATTACGTAATCTTTAATTTTTGTCTTAGGTAGGTTAATAAGTTTGATTACCAACACCTCTTCATTTTCTTCTCCTATTCGTGAGTGCATTGACTGGTGCTTGTGTTCCTTTTCATATCATTCCTTGGAAAGTGATTGCATTCTCGAAGTAGCTTTTCTGCATCCATGAACTTGTCACGGACTGGTGGTTGGTGCCTTTGTTCAAGAAGTCACTTTGATTTCTGACTTCTTTTTCCTGTCTTTTGTATTTAATTTCCTTTTGACGTCAACTAGAATGTCCTTCGTTTCGAACCAGACTTTAAATGCTTTTAAATTCATATTATTAGCTCTAATAATTTTCGCGTGTTCATGTATATTCTCACAGATATAACAACCGAAACAAATCAATTAAAATAATCAAATTTGTCAACTGCTGTTCTGCGTCAGTCTTGAGCGTATAGAAACCAATCATTGTTCAAATATATAATATTTATAAATATATGAAAATAATGAATACACCGGCAAAACATAAATCACGCGGCGAGTTGTCCTCACGGCAAATTGTCCGCAGCGAGTTGTCCTAGAACCCTTATAAAGATCCCCTACATTCAAATTTAAAAAAATCTAGAAATGTTATTCAGAAGGTATAAAAAAAACATGAATATACTAAATTGCATAAAATGAATATGTAGAACCAAATTTGAAATACTTATAACCAATAACTTTTGTTATAATGAAACAAATAGTATAAAACTTTTATATTCAAGTTACAAGTATTTATGAATTTTATTAATAAAAAAAATACAAGTTTAATGAAAAACAATATATGCCTAGTTTTCTGTGAAAGGTAACTACATATTGTATACTGATTTTCTTAGTTGGTTATCGGTTGAAATTATTTTATATAATTAATATTGATATAACTATTTTTTATATTTCTCAGGGCTATGGTTGCAGCGATTCACATATTAAACACGGATATAATTTGAATTTCTGTTATTTATTGAAATTATATAAATTATTGAATACGGATAATTATAACTTGAATATTTAATAGGGTTTTGTTTGAAATGATTTACATAGTACTATTAAATATATTTTCCATGTTCCAAATGCTCTAATACAAATAACAAAACAATAAAAAAAATTAAATATAATCCTTTGATATATGTGCAGTATTTACGAATTAACAAGGCTTCACGACGTGTATTTCAAACCATAACAAAACACAATTTTTTTATTCATCATTTCTATTGTTTCTTATATTTCTAGCCAAGCTTTTAAATGAAAGTTCATGGAATGTTTTTTCTCAATTATGAAAATCCTAGAATCATTTTATGTTCAGAAAGGATTGCTCCAATTAGAGTGAACTGCATGCACTGCTAAATTTTTCACGAGAGAGCAATGCTCATTGTAATATAGTCATTTAGTTCTCGCTAGAGATGAATGGGAAATGATTAAATTGAAATGATGCTTTTTCAGTAATAATTTAATCTTAACTTTTCTCTTTGTGGTGTATCTTATTAAATTCTTGTACAATTTCTCATGCAATTTAAGGAATATTAAAATTAAGATAATGAATGTAATTTCTTATTACATTTAAATATGGTTTATGATCAAAATGGTACACGGAAAACTGCCAGGAAGAAAACTGCCAGGCGGAAAACTGCCAGGTGGAAAACTGCCATGCGACAAACTGCTGAAGCGGAAAACTGTCAGACGGAAAACTGCCAAGCGGAAAACTGCCAGTCACTTCTTTGTCAATTTATGTATTTTTTTACTTTTGATAAACATTTTAATTCATAAAAAACAGCGTTAGCCAATCGTCAAGTGATTAAGAAGACATTCATTTTTTACAGTTATAACTAAAGTATATTGATTTTTAGAATACTTAGTATTCAATTGAAAATATACTTTATTAAACACACAGTAAACCAAATTCAGTACAAATGAAGAAATTATAATTACCATCTTTAACTTATTTTTTCAGTCACGTACATTTTAAAAATATGTATATATTTATATATCTATATAGGATTTTATATATTTATAAGGTTTATAATTTATATCTTGTATATTATATAAATTAGTTGTATGTTACATCACTTATATGGATGTTCAATATTTATTACATTTACAATTTTATTCTACATAGCATTAACACCTTCATTTTTACAATTTCTATTTATATGTAAGAATATTATTAATTTATATGCAATCCAATTCGATCGAGTGAAATTATCAGTGAATTAGGTTGGTAGTATCAGTTTGATAATCATAGAAATTGTGTTGCAGATTCTAAATATTTCACAAACATCAATTGAATTTGTTTTATAATGAGTGCAGCGAATATTAAGCTTGAAATCTTGTTCAATTATCAAATTATAAACAAAAAATGAAATAATAAGACACTAAACCCGTTGTGAAATGATGATGTATAGACAAGTTTGTGTAAACAAAGAAATTGTACTCTGTCACTAAGACAATCATTTCTTTGTTTCTTCTTCTTTTAGTATTTTTTAAGAAAGTTTTTATTTTTATTTCATACCATGTATTTGATTTTTTACTGTAATATTTATATAATAATATATTTTCTGATGAAAAAAAAACTATATTTTTGTTTTGTATACTAAGTAAAAATGAATGTCCCCTTAACTCCTTTTAATGTCGTTTTTTTATAAATCAAAATGTTATTACTGACTAAAGTCATTAAATTCAGTTAGTGACTGGCAGTTTTCCGCCTGGCAGTTTTCCGCCAGGCAGTTTCCCGCCTGGCAGTTTCCCGCCTGGCAGTTTTCCGCCTGGCAGTTTTCCGCATGGCAGTTTTCCGCTTCGGCAGTTTTCCACCTGGCAGTTTTCCGGACACCGATCAAAACACTAACAAAAAGAACTTTCCCGCACGCTTGTACTTAATTATTTTTGAGGTAATATTATTTAATCTGGATGTCAAAATTAATATTTATCTCTCAATTGTTTATTTTCTCTTTCATTGATTGTAAAACAACCACCAGACAAGAGGGATAAATCCCTTGAATACCTAGGCAAGAGGGATTTATTCTTGGGATATTCATTGTTGAAAGCTGTTGCTGTTTGATTATACTGCTGTTTCATGTTAAGAAGGAAGTAGATTAACTTGTTCAACATGTTTACTATGGAATAAACTGTCATATTATGGATATTATATTTTTGTCTGTTATATTAAAATTGCAATTAACATGCACTACTTCTAAATATTGTTCAAATGTCTCGGGGTATCTTCTAAGCCATTTCTCACAGTGTTTAACTAATGGCCATATAAAAAAAAATATTTGGCTATTTATTTCCACCCCAATGAGAATTGTCACAGGCGTGGAATAAACCGGACTGTAATATACCTAGGGTGGAATATAACGGGGTGGAATATACCGAGGTGGAATATATCTAAGACCCTATGTTAATTTGATAGGAAAATATCAGGTGCACAGAAGTCATGTTAAAGAGTCATCTCTATATATATACTTTAGTATTTAGGGAATTGAAAAAACTATATTGTGTAATGATATATATATAATAACTAATATTATGTTTACGGAAAAACGTGAAGTTTATTGAACTTCTAAAGACATTTTTGAAAATATTTTGAACTCATTTGGACTTCATTGGTCATGCATCAATTGATTTTTTAAGATTAATAATATAAATATTTAACATCTTCTATAACAGAACAGATAGTGGATAATGTTGAATTACTGTTATCCTTTATTAACCATATTATTTTCATCATTCTCTTTTCTGTTCTCACTATCAAATAATGACCATAATAATTAGTAGGTCAAGCGTTTTCTTACATAAAGCACTTGAAGGAACGGATTAATAGTTGGCTATTTGGTGATTACTGCCTGAATGACTGCCCTTTTAATCTTGGGGAGAATTCAGACAAAATTATATGGTCGGAGGTAAAAATAATGATGTCATGAATCAACTTTATTCTGTTTCGTCCTTTTATTTAAGGTAACTTCTAAAATAAGAGTGGCAGACCCTTACTTATAAGTTAAAAATCGTACCTTTCACTAACTTATAAATTAAACTTAAAGCGGGGGAGACCTCGCTTTAAGTTTAGAATTGTTTCTCCAAACTTTTCGTTTTTTATTAAAAAAAATAAAAGAATATTTGCATGGTACACTAACACTAAGTACCATATTTAGTATGGTTCCTTCAATGTGAATAAAATCGTTTATAAATCATTTTCCGTTACTACTGATTTAGGTAAGATCAGGATTAACTCCATTTAAAGTAGTTCTGCTATAAAAGCAAAGTTAACTTAAAGCGGGGTCTGCCTGTGCACTTTATTCCTCAGAGTAACTTAAATACTGAAAGTGAATTGCGTAGACTTATTTACACTTTATTCTATTGAATAACTCAAATACAAGGAATGAAATGCGTAGACTTATTTACACTTTATTTTATTGAATAACTCAAATACAAGGAATGAAATGCGTAGACTTATTTACACTTTATTCTATTGAATAACTCAAATACAAGGAATGAAATGCGTAGACTTATTTACACTTTATTTTATTGAATAACTCAAATACAAGGAATGAAATGCGTAGACTTATATACACTTTATTCTATTGAATAACTCAAATACAAGGAATGACATGCATAGACTTATGTTCTTTTTATTCTCATTTTTGAAGTACAACAGTATCAAATAGAAAATGTCTGACCATAACATTACCATACCTAATCAGCACATATCCAAGCCTCTACTTCTTACTGGCTGTCGTTATGTTCAATCAAACTTGAATAGGAGTGTTATGTGATATACGTGATATACATTATTTAATTGATACTTTGTATAATATATATATTGTAGTATAAATATTCATTTATTAATTCATTCTACTCAATTAAACCATGGAAGGTTTTTAGAACAGCCACTGTGATTTTAAGATATTCATTATTAAGTATTCTCTAATAATAAAATTTCAATAAATTTCACAAAATTCCACAAACAAAAATGATATAATCTCAATATGTTAAAAATAATATATATCATTTCAATAGTATTATTATATTTGATTTAAATGATTCAAATTGACTCAATGATATACCTGACCTTTTTTCACTCATTTGATTTTAATATAAATATATGATTTTTCACTAATATATATTAATATATCAATATTAAATTTGTTTATCTCCAGTTAACAACTTTCCAATCTATTATATTGTTAAATGAAAAAAAAAGAATATTATACCTTTAATCAGAAATATATGATATATAATCATTTACACCGAATTAGTGTAATTGGTACAAGTCAATAAAATTACATTTAAACATGAACTGCAAAATAGTTCAATTGTATAAATTGTAACTTGTATTTCATTGAAACTAATACATTTTGATGGAAAAAATATAAAAATTAGATTGCTATGAACACTTGAAAAGATGAGATGAGAAAAAAATGAAACTTTTCCAAATTTTATAATCTTATTCAAGACATTCATAAACTACATACAATATGATTATCAAAATTAATGAATGACAATCCTTTTATTGTGGAGACAAGAATAATATTCACCCATGATTTGAATAGTTGTTCCAAACTTTACAAGTGCACAGCTACCTCATTCAATACCCTTTCGACTCTATTTGCTATACTGTAGAAATGTCACACATTTCGATGACTCTGTCGTCGAAATTGATCTTAATTCACTCTTAAGAGAAACAATATTCAAAGTCAAGAAATTAACTACCACGCATCGAACAAATTAATACGAATTAAGGCTTTTATCCAGTTCTTTCGAATTAAAGAGAGGTCGAAATACACCGACATTTACCTGCCAATTAAGCGGTTGACTAAAATTCGTGCTCGTAATTTGAGATGAACAGGGAATTTAGACTCAGTGAAAATTATAAATTGTCGTCTCCCTCGCTGTTAATAAAACTCTATGTTGTATTTGTACTTGTCTTAAAATACAAAGTGATGAAAGTAAATTTCAGCACACTATCTTGTTTCAAAAACTTTATTCGAGTTGCTGGAAGTTAATCAATGCATCTGATGATATTAAACTTACAAAATATCTCATAAGATGACCATTTTTAACTACTTAAAACTGAAGTCCGATTAATCCACAATGAAATTCTCTTTCAATTGTGAAATGACGCTTCTATCAAATGTACATATGATTCAAGTACCTCACAATAAAATGATTTCCTCTTCTAAATTGGTCAATGTTGATGTCTGCTAAAACACAGAAGAAGAATAAGATGTCATGTGAGACTCTACCACAAAACGAGTCCTTGTCACAGTAAGGGAATTAGGTCTCCTTCTTCTGCAAGCTCTAGCATAATCTACTTACATCAGTGTTACAATAGAAACTTATTCATTTAAAGTGAAGTGTATGTATAAATAAAGTAGTTTCTTGATTAATTGTCTAGTTGAAATAAAGGTATACAGAAAGTCCATCTTGTCAATTTGATGCATGTAATGTTTGACAAGCCATTATAGTTAAATTGTTTGAATTGAACCAAGATTTTACTAAAAAATCACTGTACTACTACATTATCTTTAAACAGTTTATTAACTGATTTTGCAAAAAATAATGGAGAAGAAAATTACAAACAAATGCATATTTGTTTCATCCTGCAATCAATAAATTTTGTTTCAAAAAGGTAATTCAGCTCAAATTCCAAGTGAAGTGAAGATTTCTAGTTTGAATTTATTGGAAGTGAAAAATATATTATTCTCACGTTCAACTGCCTAGTTGTTGTTTCTGTATGGGGAAGGATAGGCCATTTAGTTTCTACCGCTTGAATTACATGATGAAATAAAAGGAATTAGGAGAGTCAGAAGCAATTTAAATTAAAAAGAAAAAAAAACATTGAAAAGATTTAACAAAGGTGATTTCACATTTATTAGTATTTATATTCTGTTGTATTATCAGAAACATATATATATATATACCAACATTTTAGTACATATGTAAATTATTGAATTATTTCGGAAGAATAGACGGTTAAAAGAATGATGGTGGGATTAACGGACTTTCGGAAAAGATATTTGATAGATTGACTTTTAAGATTGCTATGATAAAATAATTGGAAAAAAAACAGGATACAAAATGTTATAAAAAAGAACAAAGGTTTAAGTCATCGGATCTTCAAATTATTTTGTGAGAACAATAGTTCTTATTAATGAGGATACATCAAAAGACAATAGGAATATTTTGGAAATAAATAGAGGGTTATCGAGAGATGTATGGAGAACTTTTAAATATAGTATTCAAGGTGCCTACCACAGACAAATTCAAATTATTAAAAGATTTCGCTATAGAATTTTTTTTTCACTTTTAGAACGACTGAATTTGGCTTGCAGCACGACTGAATTTGACTTGTAGAACGACTGAATTTGACTTGCAGAACGACTGAATTTGGCTTGCAGAACGACTGAATTTGACTTGCAGAACGACTGAATTTGACTTGAAGAACGACAGAATTTGACTTGCAGAACGACAGAATTTGACTTGCAGAGCGAATGAATTTGACTTGCAGAACAGCTAAATTTAAGTTGCAGATCGATTGGATTTGACTTGCAGAACGACAAAATTGGACTTGCAGAACGACTTAATTTGACTTGCAGAACTACTTAATTTGACTTGCTAAACAACTGAAGTAACTGAAACCCAATTCATGCTAAATTAATCAGATCAGTGGAATATACAATAAATATATTCTAAATGTTCCTCATCCAATATAATACAGAATGTTACAGTTCTGTTTTTCTGCTTATAACTTATAATCTGAACACCAATAATTCATATTGCATTGAAATAAAAGTCTTTTTATTTTACATCTTAATTACTATTTCCAAAAATTAATTGTATGAGATATTTCAACATCTCCCTTTAAGAAAACAGTAAGGTCGATCCATCAAAAGGCTGATGTAAAGTATTCAGGTTCACATGCAGTCTTACATCAATAGAACTATCACGTGAATAACCTTTCTGAAATTCATATACATTCCTCAATATTCAGGATGCTCAAATTAATTCCTCTCTTACAACTTTACCAAAGTGTTATCAATGGGATTTCCATTCATTGATGATGTAGGATCAAAGGATGAAATATTGAATCGTCAAATAAAGTGTTAGAATCTTGAATATTAGCTTCATGACCTTAAGGTTAGTCTATGAGTTATGGATCACAGCCCCTTAGCCTGATTCACAGTATTTCTTTTAATGAAAAGAATGGTGTCATAATGAGATTATTGATCGAATAGGAACAATATGCAGTATGTGCAATCCTCTTGGATTTCGAATAAAGACTGTTTTTTAATACTTAAGAATTTCTGAAATTTGGTTTGGATAAAAGGATGATATTTTTAACTTTATAGTCATTGGTTTTTTCGTGTTGAACTAACAACTGACCTATGATTAAATTTATCTGTTTAATTTTTTTGACCAAATTTACCGCTATTCAAATAACAGGCAAATATGAATCTCCAAGAACTATACTCTGTTTAAAAATTATTTGGGCAAACATAATCATACACTCAGTTTCTTCAAACTATCCTTTATCAAAGGATAATATCATGTAATAGCAACATAAAATACCTATCAGAAAGAGTGATATTGGGAGGGATATAAGCTGATGTATATGTCAAACGATAAAATAAGAAGAAATTTCCTCTACTGGTATGACGTTGGATTCCTATTAAATACCAAGGATATAATCAATTAATCATGGTATGGTGAAATAATAGCAGTCTTTAAAATTTCAATCAAATGAAAGAAATTAAATTAATTTTCGACAAGTAAATCAATTGTATTATCTTTAAAAATATGTTAAGTGTTTTTTTTTATATATTAGCAGAAATAACATTAACTGTTCTTAATAGCCATATTGTATCATATATTAGTTTTAGCTAAATCAAGCAATTGCTTAATTTTTTTTCATCTTCACTTCCTATATGTAATTATAATCTATATAATATAGCAGCTCTAATAAAACAATCAATAGTTTATTGCATTCAATAGAACATTTTTCTATCTTTGTATGATTGGAATATTGGACTCTGAAGTCTTTCCAATTTGATGTTCAATTTGTTTCAATTATTTTGGTTGAAAAAACACTCCAGGTTTGTTATTGAGTATACCACTGAAATATTGTTTATATTCGAACAAAATGTTTGATGGTTTTACCTCCTGTTATTGACAGTTTCACAATATACCTACATACAAATACAGGGTGGGGCGTAAGTTTGGAAGCAATTTTTCAAACATTAATATAATTCTTAAAAATAAATTCCTAAGTAGGTGATAGGGTTTGAACTATAGTAGAGACACTACATTATGACGTGGCAGTGTTATTTTTTACAAAAATTTAGTCAATTCAATGGGTCCTACTCTCCCCTCGAAAAACCGACCCAAATATATTTATATCATACAGAAATTGTACACCAATTTTATGCCAATTAAATAACGGAATTGCTCTTTTTAGCCTGAAAAGTAGTACCCTACCCATGAAGTAGAGAAAACAACAAAAGAGCTCTCCGATTTTGAATCTGTAAAATTATTGCACTTGTGTTCTTTTCAGTCTCTGTCATCAGATATTTTTTTCCTGTGCGGTAAAGTCTTGAATTACATATTAGAATAAAAATATAGAATCAAATTCACAATGGTTTGTAGTCTTATATACAGTAACCTCAATTCTAATGAATAGAAAAAAATAAGAGTGGAAGGGACATTAAATTGAGAAGAATTAGTGGGCCGCACAAAAATATCCGGCACACCGCAATGCGGCCCGCGGACCGCAGGTTGGACATCTCTGGTAAAGTGCATACTGCATATGTCTTTGGAAAATTCTAGTTTAATTTTGTGATCCATTTTGATAATTTTGGGTTTATATATATAATATTCATCCTCAAAAATTGAAATACTTTATTATAATTGATTAGCAATAATCAATTTCTTGAATCTGCGGTGAACTAACTATGTCTCTCATTATCCAGTATATGAAGGTTTTTTTGTGAAATTTCATTTTAAATGGGGTTAGATGTAGTTACTTATTGGGTATGCAATACGGTGGCAAGAAATTTCGGTCTCAGAATTATAAATTGCCTCCAACATAAATTGCCGTTATGTAGATTGTTGTATGCATTAGTTTGTTGTACTGCACTCTTCATGGTCGTTCAATAGCCTGACGGTGGGCAGCCAGCACCCAATACATCTAGCAAGTTATATGTATTTATACCTGAGACTGAATTTTCTGCTCAAATCTACTGTTGAATGAATGTCAAAACAGGTAAAAATTAATAATGTTTCGTATCATCTATAGGGGAGTTATAGGCTTTGAATAAATACACTACAGTACACATTTTAGTATTTATATTTTCAACATTTTCTTTTACTGTTAATTAATAAAATAATTATAATATGAGAACGAAATATGTTATTAAAGAACAATACTAGAGAATGTTTAACCCCAGTAACCAAGTCATTGAAAGTTGTCTCAGTGCGTAAACTATTTGCGCAGAAACCATTTTCACCAAACATCAATAAAATCCTTAAAATATTCACAAAAAATAATTAAACTTGATGAAAATTTAACTGTGGTTGGAGAAAGGTACAACAATGAAATAGATACCAGAAAGAAAAGCATAGCTTTAATAATTTGTGAAATATACTAACTTAAATTTGTTTTCTGTTTTTTCTGGGACACCCTGTATAATTGAGCCAATGCTCATAATATTATAGTAGCTTGCCATTTATCATCATCTTTTTGTCTAATCGCATGTAACTATTTTGAAAAGTATAAGTCATGAAAAGACAGCCTCCAAATCGGTTTATATACAAAATTAGTTTTATTTTGTCATGAGGACTGGTTCACATGGACCAGGCCCTAGGTTACTAGGGTTAAATAATTATGGTTTTATAATGTGTAGTGCATTTATTAAAAGCGAATAACATCAGTAAATGTTGTAAAACGATACGTAACATTAGTAATTTAGACATGTTTTGACATTTATTTACCATAAGATTTGAGCGGAAAATACGGTCTTGGAAATTTCGATATTGAAATATTCGGTCTCTGGTACAAATAAAACTTATGAATTAGATGTATCAGGGGCGTGCTATCATTCTGTCTAGAATATACATGGATGTCATTTTTTCATCTATTGTTTTTTTTTTTCGTATACATTCTCTCCATCTTATTGAATCTTCCAAAAAATATCATTGTAATTGAAATTAAATTAGAAAAATATGATAGATATATCTTTGAAATTTCAAATAGAATATGATGAGCAATACGCTTCGTTAACCTTCGTAGAGAAACATTTTATAATTATTGTTTGAAAAGAGTAACTTGATAATATTCTTTTTGCAGAGGAAGAATGAAATCATTTTTTATCTATATATGTGACAAAATAATCGTTGACCGGTACATTCGCCGAAAAACACTTTATTTCGAAAAAAATAATTATTTAAAAAGGTAAACAAATTTTTCTCCTATGTCCAGATGAAATTAAATATAAATGAACTTACATACAGTACCCAGGCAGCAAAACAACGTCGGTATGACATTGTATTAGCATTGTAACATTGTATCAAGGTCGTCTTGTTGTTTCACAATGTTGTGCGAACATCGATACAACGTTGTGAATTTAGTCAATCACATATTAACGTTGGCACAACATCGGACGAACATCGAACAACAATGTGAATTAAGTAGATCATTCAGCAATGTTCGTACAACATCGGATGGACATCAAATAACAATCTGAAATTAGTAGGTCATTCAACAATGTTCGTACAACATCGGATGGACATCGAATAACTATCTGAAATTAGTAGGTCTTTCAACAATGTTCGTAAAACATCGGATGGACATCGAATAACATTCTGAAATTAGTAGGTCATTCAACAATGTTCGTACAACATCGGATGGACATCGAATAACTATCTGAAATTAGTAGGTCTTTCAACAATGTTCGTACAACATCGGATGGACATCGAATAACAATCTGAAATTAGTAGATCATTCAGCAATGTTCGTACAACATCGGATGGACATCAAATAACTATCTGAAATTAGTAGGTCATTACACAATGTTCGTACAACATCGGATGGACATCAAATAACTATCTGAAATTAGTAGGTCATTACACAATGTTCGTACAACATCGGATGGACATCGAATAACATTCTGAAATTAGTAGGTCATTCATTAATGTTCGTACAACATCGGACCAACATCGAATAATAATGTGAAATTAGTAGGTCATTACACAATGTTCGTACAATATCGGACCAACATCGAATAATAATGTGAATTAAGTAGGTCATTCAACAATGTTCGTACAACATCGGATGGACATCGAATAACTATCTGAAATTAGTAGATCATTCAGCAATGTTCGTACAACATCGGATGGACATCAAATAACAATCTGAAATTAGTAGGTCATTCAACAATGTTCGTACAACATCGGATGGACATCGAATAACTATCTGAAATTAGTAGATCATTCAGCAATGTTCGTACAACATCGGATGGACATCAAATAACAATCTGAAATTAGTAGATCATTCAGCAATGTTCGTACAACATCGGATGGACATCAAATAACTATCTGAAATTAGTAGGTCATTACACAATGTTCGTACAACATCGGATGGACATCAAATAACTATCTGAAATTAGTAGGTCATTACACAATGTTCGTACAACATCGGATGGACATCGAATAACATTCTGAAATTAGTAGGTCATTCATTAATGTTCGTACAACATCGGACCAACATCGAATAATAATGTGAAATTAGTAGGTCATTACACAATGTTCGTACAATATCGGACCAACATCGAATAATAATGTGAATTAAGTAGGTCATTCAACAATGTTCGTACAACATCGGATGGACATCGAATAACTATCTGAAATTAGTAGATCATTCAGCAATGTTCGTACAACATCGGATGGACATCAAATAACAATCTGAAATTAGTAGGTCATTCAACAATGTTTGTACAACATCGGATGGACATCGAATAACATTCTGAAATTAGTAGGTCATTCATTAATGTTCGTACAACATCGGACCAACATCGAATAATAATGTGAAATTAGTAGGTCATTACACAATGTTCGTACAATATCGGACCAACATCGAATAATAATGTAAATTAAGTAGGTCATTCAACAATGTTCGTACAACATCGGATGGACATCGAATAAGTATCTGAAATTAGTAGATCATTCAGCAATGTTCGTACAACATCGGATGGACATCAAATAACAATCTGAAATTAGTAGGTCATTCAACAATGTTCGTACTACATCGGATGGACATCGAATAACTATCTGAAATTAGTAGATCATTCAGCAATGTTCGTACAACATCGGATGGACATCAAATAACAATCTGAAATTAGTAGGTCATTCAACAATGTTCGTACAACATTGGATGGACATCAAATAACAATATGAAATTAGTAGGTCATTCAACAACGTTCGTACAACATCAGACAAACATCGAATAACAATTTGAAATTAATAGGTCATTCAACAACGTTGGAATAACATCGGAAAGCATCGAATAACAGTGAATTAGGTAGGTCATTCACCAATGTTGGTACAACATCGTACGAACATAGATTAATATTTTGAATTTAGTAGGTCATCCATCAATGTTGGTACAATATCGGACGAACCTCTATAACTAATGTGAATTATATTGTTCATTCACCAATTCTACAGGGTGGGGCGTAAGTTTGGAAGCAAATGAAAGTGCATATTATAATCCAACGAAAAATATATTTAATAATTTACAGTTATGTATTATTACATAAGAGTTTTAAGAATTCAAAAATCATAAATTTATTCAAAATGTCCCCCTTGTTTTTAATAACAGCCTCAAATCTTCTCCGAACTCCTCCTACTGCGGCACGCAACTGTTATTGTGAAATTTCCTTCCAAGATCTATGGAGCGAACGCTTTAAATCATCCACACTGCGATGGAATTTACCACAGGCCTTTGATTCAAGAATGGACCATACCGAAAAAACCATAGGATTAACTTCTGGGGAGCAGGGAGGCCACATTTCTTTGGACCAAAACCGTGGAAGATGGTCATGGCACCAGTTTTGAGTGACATTTGCAGTATGTGAAGTCGCGCCGTCTTGCTGAAATGTCCATAGAGTGTCATTACCGAAGTGATCCTTAGCTGACTCCAACATTGGCGTCAAAATATTCTCAATATAACATTTAGCATTGATTTTGGCGCCATGTTCCACAAAAATTAAAGGAGATCTCCAAGTTTCTGAAACGGTGGCCCAGACCATTACTGAAGCAGGTTTCATGGTTCTGTGGACAGTTTTTTTGGTTGTATGGGATGTCTTTTACACTTTTACCAATTATTCTGTCATTCCTCCGGTTGTGAGCCATTTCCACTGTGAAAATATTTTCGTCAGACCAAACAAATTCACCAGCCGTGCCAGACTTCAATTCTCTCAGAAGTGCTTTGCTTCTCTACAATCTCTTTTTCTTTACAGCTTCTGACAGAGTCTGTCTCTTTTGGAGGGTGATAGAGGACATCTTTAGGTCTTCTTTGACAACTCTTCTCATTGTTCTGGGACTCACATTAGCTGTTTTGGCTAACAATCGTATTGACCTTTTCGGGTTCCTCCTGATCTTCTCTCAGGCACATTTTATCAGTTGTTTGGTACGTTGTGAGCGTGGTCTACCACTTCTTGGACGATCAGTCAAGTCTCCTCTCTCATTAAAACGCTTCACACACTTCCAAACAGTCGATCTCGCTATTGAGAGAGTCTTTGAAATGACAGAATCTGACTTCCCGGCACGATGTAGAGCAATAATGGCTTCTCTTTTGTCTGACATTTTTGAATTGACTAAATTTTTGTAAAAAATAACACTGCCACGTCATAATGTAGTATCTCTACTACAGTTCAAACCCTATCACCTACTTGGGAACATATTTTTAAGAATTATATTAATGTTTGAAAAATTGCTTCCAAACTTACGCCCCACCCTGTATGACACAGCGGATGAACATTGCCTGTTTTATCCCCTTATTTAATAAAGAGCAATATGTGAAGATTTATATATAATTTTTTTTTGTTTGTAACTTCTTTAGAAATAATAATCAATGTTCATTTAGATGAAATTCGTAAAGTGGCTACGAGATTTTGTACATAAATGTTTTTTTTTTCAAATAAAGAAGATAAGTAAAGTGTATACGCTTCAACTATAAATATAATTGCCATTGAACAATATTATCTATTTGTGAGAAACTGTAGTGTGAGATTTTGAGCACTTAATAAATGCCGTCATTTATGACGGGCACCGGTACACTAGTAATGTAAATCCCACCTATATAATAAAACCCCAGAAACATTTATTTACTTATTTGCTTATTTATTTATTTATATATTTTTTTTTGTCCGTAATTTCTCCTATCTAAAAACTTTAACTAACAATTAAATTTCTTTATGGCAAGCTGTATCATGAATACAGACTGCTAAAATAATAATAATGCAGAGAAATTTTTTCTTCATTTTGGAGTTTATAGAAAAATATAAATATTTTGAAAATTATTAATAATAATGTAATCATGATACGCACGGGATTAAATTTAATTATTTAATTCTTATGTTTTTATTTCAATGAGAGAGTACACTTTTAACGGGTTAAGAGCCAAAATTGAAACTTTGAAACACGTTATTTTTAACGGGAAAATACACTAGTAACATCCCAGCAAACATGAATGTATCTATTCGATGTCTATACGACTCTGTGAAACCTCTCTTCCGACATCGAATACCAGTAACAAATTAGACATGGTGACATCAAGTAGACATCAAACCGATATCCGTTTGCACTGCTAAACCGCATCACATCAAGTATATTTGGCATCGAAGCGATACCGTTATACAGCGTTGAATAGAAAGATAAATTACGACATCCAACATACATAGGGATTCTCCATCGAACAGACGCCTAATTATATATCTAATATGCTTCGAAACGATATCCACTTGCATCCAATAAATAAATAAATTAAAATTGAAAACCTTTACTTCAATGATATAACGTACTGTTCGTTTAGATGCATATCAATTTGATTAATTTTACATAATGTTATATATAAATTAAATGGGAAGAAATGAAGTGACGTGTCCGGGTATCGTTCGTGGGTCCAACCATCGTCGTGCCTGTAGCTCTGTAACTTTGCCACCGTGAATGCATTTGACTAAAAAAATTTGATATTAAACTACCCGGAGATATTGAAGATATTTTAAAGTGAATAGAACAATATATACAAGCACCGCTTTTATAACCAAAATCACAACTTATTCTTATTACAAATAGTAATGAGTTGGTCATATTTTTATAAAATTGTAACTCCTTGAAAATTTGGTTCTCTATGAGTTCAAATTAAAGAAAATGTTTAGAGGCCACGACTTAGAATAAAGATGAAAGCTCTGTGATGAAAGTTCAAAGTAATGAATGCATTAATTAAAATTTGACCATAGATTAACTCTCACTCAGTAAATATAGGTCATAATAGTTGAGTAATTAGTCTGATATTAGTCTGATATTTTAACCAGAGGCCATGTCGCTGACGTCAAAAGGAAATGAAATACAAGGGACTGGAAGAAGCAGTCAGAAAAGAAAGTGGCTAGATGGACAAAGTCACGAAGCTCATGGATGCTGAAAAGCTACTCCGTGATTGCTGTCACTTACCTAGTAATGTGGCTGCACTCAAGGAAGGAAGAGGGAAATGAAGAGGAGAGGTGATAGTAAATGAAATCTACGAGCCTACCTAACACAAAATCTAAGACCTCGTACGTAATTGTAGAGCGCTATCCTCTTAAACTGCATGGAGAGTTAAAAACACTATATACATGGTAAATATAAAATAGACAATACATAATCCAAACTACAACAGTTTGGACGCCACCCCCTTCTCTTCTATTCACCAATGACAGCTTCAGGAGCCCCTCCGGGCTTATTTACAATAAGCAGTTTAGATAGATTCATCACATTAAATGCAGCCATCGAAAAATCACTTGATTGGTTATCCATTTCGTTTTCACAGTACTGGAGGAACATTGTTCAACAACCGATGTTCCAATATCGCTTACTTTTCGTTGATCCAGTTCACAATCGCACCAGCGTGCCAATGCTCAATCGTAAACTTACAACTGCCGTAGTCCCCTATTAGTGTATTAATTATTGGGAATAGTTTAAAGGGAGCACTACATATGTTATATAGAAAGCTACAATCCAATTGAATAGAAATTATTCTTACATTTCTATACGTATTATAAAACAGGAAGATAAGAAAATGAATTTCCAAATTTGAAACGATTTTTTAAAACTACGTATCGGTTTTCGCACTTCTGGTCGAAGTATAAATTCATATATCGTTTGGAAACAGACATGCTGACGTCAAGATGATGCTGTTAAAACCATGAATAGGTTTTCGTGTTTCTACTCGGAGTGTAAATTCAGATATCATTTAGAAACAGACATTCTGATATCTACTATGAGTCGAAATGGTTGCTAAGTCGATACCCACCGTTAGCGCTACGAATTCGACAGCAAACGGCATCGAATCGACATTCATATGTTTGTTGGGATATAATATATCATTTAATAACGTTAGTAGAAGATCTGACAGGCATTAGTAAGCAAGGAGAATTTACTTGATTTTATTATGTAATTTTACAACAGCATTTTAACATACGGTACTTTATAGTGATGCGATTCTAGTAGTCTGATAGTACATTATCACATGGTCTCTTTTCTCTTATAGTACATCATCACAGTGACTCTTTTCTCAGATAGTACACCATCGCAGTGACTCTTTTCTCTGATTGTACATCATCACAGTGACTCTTTTCTCTGATAGTACACCATCACAGTGACTCTTTTCTCTGATAGTACACCATCACAGTGACTCTTTTCTCTGATAGTACACCATCACAGTGACTCTTTTCTCTGATAGTACATTATCACAGTGACTCTTTTCTCTGATAGTACATCATCACAGTGACTCTTTTCTCTGATAGTACATCATCACAGTGACTCTTTTCTCTGATAGTACATCATCACAGTGACTCTTTTCTCTGATAGTACATCATCAAAGTGACTCTTTTCTCTGATAGTACATCATCACAGTGACTCTTTTCTCTGATAGTACATCATCACAGTGACTCTTGAAATATAATAGCTGAAACTAAATTATCAGATAGGTAATATTTAAAAATAATAGTTAATAAATAACAACTAGATAATTAACGTATACATCTTTTTTTATTTCTTTAGGTACCTGTTTTGTTATACAATTATTCAAAAAGGGATATTGCGTCATTTCTTTGTTTAAAAACAATGAAGCTGCAACACTGCTAACCTATCCGAATTCCTGCAATTTACAGTCAGTGTTAGTTTTCGGAAAAAATAGGGTGAAACATGACAGAATAAATAACAATTATAAATCCAAATGAATATAAACTATATTTATTTTTAATATACGTAGATATTATTCTTTTGTTTTCTCTCTGTCATTAGAAAATTATTATTCAACTGTAGATTGCGACATTTCTTATGCTATAAACAGTGGAATGGCAACACCGCTTTATAACCGTTTTCCCGCTTTTCGAAATAGCGTTCAGTTTTCAGCCGAGATCAATGTGAATCATTTCGATCTGTGTTACTTCATCTGCTACAAAACTTCTTGTGTTAAAACCTAGAAAAAATATTTAAAAAGCAATTATGTCTCTTAGGAACTATTATAAAATAAAAAAATCTTGTAGTGACTTTGCAAGTGAACTTTTAAGTGAAAATGCTCTTCCTCTCTTCTCGGTCTGTCCTCGGACTCCCAAGACAATAGGTAACCCTGTCATTGAACAAAGTGAGAATATTATGAAAACAACACTGAAAATAATGTTGATGTGCACTCATTGAATGAACACCTTTCAGAGAGGTGTTCCACAAATTTTTCAGATCAACCAGATAAATAAGCAGTCATGATACGGTGATACATACCATCATCATCATACCTGTAACCTATTCAGTGTACTAGTTAAATGTGTGTATGTGTCTTGCTCCAGTTTGTATTTGGTGCACTGAACTACTCTGATTTTTTCAAAAATCTGATAGGTAGTAAATAGGTAGGTAGCTGCCAACATTTTTCATCAATTTGTCTAGGTACCTAGTCCTTCAACATTTTTCCAGTTTCTCCTCCAAAAATTAATGGTAATACCTAGGTATATGAATTACCTAATATCTACCTAGCTAAATATCCTCCATCATTGCAGGAATTTTTTTATTAGAGAAATTGAAGCTATCTCTCGAGATATCTTTGAAATTTACCACCAAATACAATCTGGGTCTTGCTTCCATACTCTTATAAATTCATAATTTTTCCATTACTCAGTCTGTATTTGGCAATCTGAACTCTGAATTAAATTTGATAGGCTAACTTAGATGAAAACTCGGTCTGTATTTGGGCTTGGCCCAGACTCCCAGTCTGTATTTCGTGGTAAATTCCACCGAAAAATAGGTGCTTTCTGTAAAAAGTCAGTGGAATTTTTTGCACCAAATACAGACCGAGACTTGGCGATGAACTCTACTAATTATTCCTAGAATTTAGGTCAGAATATATTTTTTCAGAATTTTTCCCCTCTGTGTCTGATAATAATATTCTAGCCAAGGTCCCAGACCCAAGGTGGTGGATTTTTAGCTATACCTATTTATTCCCCAGTCTG
This sequence comes from Caprella mutica, assembly GCA_947561585.1. Classification (NCBI taxonomy): domain Eukaryota; kingdom Metazoa; phylum Arthropoda; class Malacostraca; order Amphipoda; family Caprellidae; genus Caprella; species Caprella mutica. Next base: position 480,613 of record CANNZV010000015.1, read on the forward strand.
TATTTCGGTGGAATTTTTTCCCCTTTAAAAATAATATTGTGACAAAGTCTTTTGATTTTTAGCTATTTATTTCTATGTTACCATTAATTTTTGATGGATAAATTGTGAAAATGTTGGTGGATCAGCCAAATTACTGGAAATTTATGGTGGATTTTTTCAGCTTTTTTGAAAAAGTCAGTGGGATTTTGTGCACCAAATACAAATTAGTTTATTCCTATGATATAATGATACCATTAATTGTTGGTGGATTAATAAAGAAAATGTTGGTTGATCCCGAATCTTGATCTGTATTTGGTTCACAAAGTCTCACTGAGACACTGACTTTTAAAAAAACTGAAAAAATCCAACATAAATTTCCAGTAGCTAATTGACTAATTCAGCTGATCCACCAAGATTTTCTCAATCTATCCACCGTAATGAATGGTACCTAACATTCTAACATAGGAATAAATAGTTATTAGGGTGGGTAAGTTCCGTGTTATCGCACGATTCCATATTTTCAAACACGTAAAAATCTTTATATAATAATCATTATTCAACTTTTATTTCAATTGGTATCCATGATACCAATTAGAATAGAAGTTAAATAATAATTATAGAGATCTACCAACTTTCAAAGTAGCTAATAAAATAAAGCATGTCCAAACTCGCCATTTTAATGGCGATTTTGTGACAGTTATTTTGAGCCCTTCAATTGCAAATGGCGAGTTTTATCTATTTTTCTCCTATGCTACAATACATGTTTTAAAGTATGGACAAAGTCGCCACTTGGCACTTGCCAGTATATTGGCAACTTTTGAGGGTTTAAATGAGTTGAAAAACATGTAAATAACGATTAAATCACTCCCAAAACAGTCTCAAGAGATGCACATGCATCAGACTAAGAGCATAAACTGCACAATGATGTTTCCAAGTTTAAAATCTTTAGTAGAGAGTCAAATTTCTCCTTTAAATTATCTTAAATGTGGCGACCTTGTTCCATTTTCTCACTAAACTTGTGACTTTCCTGCCACACCTTGAAACATGGACTACAATGTTATTTTGGAGAGAATTTATGAAAAATTTATCATTTTGGAGAGAATTTGTTGAATTTTGGAGAGAGCTGGAGAGACAAATGGCGAGTTTATGAGAGATGCTATTTTACTTGGCCGGGCGACTTTGCCAGAATATTATTTTCATAGGGGCTAAATTCTAGTGACGATGACCCCAGTCTGCAGAATATGGGATGTTTTTAACATTTTCTATGCGAACAATTCCTAATTTCCTCCTATATTTACATGTATTTTACATTTCTACTGAGAAAAAGTCTAAATATTATAATATAGAGGATTTCTTGGAGAACAGTTTACCAGTTCCTGCAGTCGCCAGTCTGAAATTCTACTGACATATCGATGAAATTTACCATAAAATATAGACTGGATTTAGGTTAGATCAGCCAAATTAAAATTATTGCAAATTCTTAGTGAATTTTTTAACCTTTTTAAAAAAAGTCAGTGGGATTTTGTGCACCAAGTACACCAAATTGTATTTGATGATAAATTCCAATGATATGACGACAGATATTCAATTTCTCTAATAAAAAAATTCCTGCAATATCGAAGGATATTTAACTATTAATTCCTATATTAAAGTATATTATCATTAATTTTTGAAGGGGAAACTGGAAAAATGTTGGAGGACTAGACCAGTCACCAATTGATGAAAAATGTTGGCAGCTATTTCTCAGATTTTTGAAAAAGTCAGAGGAGTTCTGTGCACCAAATACAGACTGGATTTTTGAATACTGAAGCCAGTGTGCATTTGAATGATTTGATGATCATTTCAACTGATATTTGGGAAGATTGAACTAAACTTCAGAAATATTCTATTTTGATCATTCATATATTTACAGATTAATTTGGTGTTTTCCTTCATATATTTACTTTCAGTCCATTCTTTTATTGCAGTCAATTATCTTTTAACAAGTAACCAAGTTTGTTCTTTTTTTGCAACATTGTAATTTGACTTTGTAAATTACTCAATTTAGATAATATCAATCCATTCTTTTTGCAACATTGGAAGTTACTTAATTTACTCTCAGTCTGTTCTTTTTGCAACATTGTAAGTTATTTAATTTACTATCAGTCCATTCTTTTTGCAACATTGGAAGTTACTTAATTTACTCTCAGTCTGTTCTTTTTGCAACATTGTAAGTTATTTCATTTACTATCAGTCCATTCTTTTTGCAACATTGGAAGTTACTTAATTTACTCTCAGTCTGTTCTTTTTGCAACATTGTAAGTTATTTAATTTACTATCAGTCCATTCTTTTTGCAACATTGGAAGTTACTTAATTTACTATCAGTCTGTTCTTTTTGCAACATTGTAAGTTATTTAATTTACTATCAGTCCATTCTTTTTTGCATCATTGGAAGTTAATTAATTAACTGTATTATACTTTTAAAAAGTATCTGGTATCAACTTGGTATTGGTATCGGTTGCCAGAATTTTAAAGTAACTGTAATTGGTAATGGTATCGGTTACTAATATGGAATAGATGAATATCTACTTAATTTACTATCAGTACGTTCTTTTTGCGACATTGTAAGTTAATTAATTAACTGTATTATACTTTTAAAAAGTATCTAGTATTGGACTTGGTATTGGTATCGGTTATCAGAATTTTAAAGTAACTGTAATTGGCACTGGTATCGGTTACTAATATGATATCGGTGCATATCTACTTATTTACTATCAGTCCATTCTTTTTTGCAACATTGGAAGTTAATTAATTAACTGTATTATACTTTTAAAAAGTAACTGGTATCAGACTTGGTATTGGTGTCGGTTACCAGAATTCTAAAGTGACTGTAGCTACTTGGTACTGGTATCGGTTACTAATATGGTATTGGTGCATCTCTACTTAATTTACGATTAGTCTGTTCTTTTTTGCAACATTGGAAGTTATTTAATTAACTATCAGTCTGTTTTTTTTTCACATACAAATATCTTTCAATCAGTTAGATTATCAAAGAAATTGTCTGATTTTTATGCCTAGCTATTGCTTATTGGTGAACTTATGATTAATTTATTAATTCAAGTAGCTATCATTATATAATATTAGTCATTAATATAATTGTATTTTTATGTATATAAATGTATGAAATCAAAATTTTGTTTATATGCTGTTCAGGGTTTATCAAGGTAGGTTTCCTCCAAAGTGGGAAACTGAAAACCATTTGGGGGAATCCTAAATTAGCTATTCTTATTACTTATCCAAGGACTTTATGATGTCTGTATCCTCCTTTGATTTATAATTAATAATTACTTTACCAATCAACATAGCTAAAATTCCACTTGACTTAGCTAGAATATTACTCTTAAAGGGAAAAAATTCCATTTACAAGTCACAGTTGGTGGAATTTACCATGAATTATAGTCTGGGCTATGTCTAATCTAAACGACTGAATGCGTTTTGCAATGTCTGTTAACGTTTCTTGTAATTATTCAATTTACTTATACAGATGAAATACATTTTGTTTTTATTAAATACTTCTATTCATTTGAATAGTGATAACAGTTTAAATTATTTTGCATGTGTAAGGTGTTGGTGGAAATGCTCCTTGTACTACTTAATTTCTATTTTAATCCTTAATGAAGATCTAAATGTTAATTATCCTTTTTATTTCAGGTATGATCCTTGATGTCTGTATTCTCAACACCCATCAGCATGGCTGCTCCACCCCACTCAACAGCAAATAGAATGGCGAATGTAGGTACATCTTATCGACACCTTGATATGACATCGATAGTCCTACTGCAGGAGAGATAAATGTAAGATGATGCACATTCAATGATTAACAGCCTTGGTGCTCATGATGTAACCTATTGAGATCCATGGTACCTTGTCTGTTGTTATTTGTGTACATCTCTTAACTGAACTACTAGCAGTTTCTTCATGAAATCACACATCACTTGATATATTTCACTTGATAAGTGTAAGTATTGCAACAAGCATTACATGCATCCCCTTGAAATCGAGGGAATATCCATTCACTTTCATATTTCCATTCCCTCGTTAATGAGGGGATAACTGTTTTGATATTCCCTTTCTCTTCCCCTAGGGAAGATTCCAGGAATATTTATATTTTAATTCCCTCTTGTTCCCCTTGATATCGAGGGAATATCCATTCACTTTCATATTTTTATTCCCTTGTTAATGAGGGGATAACTGATTTGATATTCCCTTTCTGTTCCCTTGATATCCAGGGAATATTTATATTTTTATTCCCTCTTGTTCCCCTTGATATCGAGGGAATATCCATTCACTTTCATATTTTCATTCCCTTGTTAACAAGGGGATAACTGTTTTGATATTCCCTTTCTGTAGAGTTGATATTGAGGCAATATTGTGTATGATATTCCCCAATATTGGGGCAATATTGTCCTAATAATTTTTGCTTCGTGGGCCTCGTTTGAAAATGATAAAACAACAATGTTTCAACGTTGGGTAGCAACGTTGTATTAACCTTGTCAAATTATGTCTATCCTACGTCGCAGTCGAACGTTGGTACTATGTTGTTTCAACATTGTAACAGTGTCGTTTGGAAATGACGAAACAACATTGTTTCAACGTTGAATTAACAACGTAGTTTTAACCTTGTGTTTTAATGTCTAAACAAAGTCGTAATCGAACATTGGCACGATGTTGTTTCGTCATTGTATCAACATTGTACAGATGTCGGAACCCAAACATAAGTTTGGCAACCAACGTAGTTCGAATGTTGTCTTTCGACGTCGTATTTTTTTCCAAAAACCGACAATCAGACAACGTTGAAAACTGATGTTGTACCAACGTTCATACAACCAATAAACGATGCTCAGCCAACATCGTGACGACGTTGTTTTGTCATTGTATCAACATTGTACAGATGTCGGAAAACAAACATAAGGTTGGCAACCAACGTTGTTCGAATGTTGTCTTTCGACGTCGTATTTTTTTTCCAAAAACCGACAATCAGACAACGTTGAAAACTGATGTTGTACCAACGTTCAGACAACCAAGAAACGATGCTCAGCCAACATCGTGATGACGTTGTTTTGTCATTGTATCAACATTGTACAGATGTCGGAAAACAAACATAAGGTTGGCAACCAACGTTGTTCGAATGTTGTCTTTCGACGTCGTATTTTTTTTCCAAAAACCGACAATCAGAGAACGTTGAAAACTGATGTTGTACCAACGTTCAGACAACCAAGAAACGATGCTCAGCCAACATCGTGACGACGTTGATTTGCTGCTTGGGTAGCGAGCATAAGTTAGGGGACAGTGAAAAAAGTTCATCATTTTTGTTAGTTGCAAAGAAACTAGTCAACAAAAATAGGTGAAACTTAACAACATTAAAGTTACACATCCTGTGGGTATTTGGTAGAAATATAAGCAAAATCAAACAGATATTTACCAAAATATTCAACTAGTACCATCATAGGACAAAAAAGACACCGAGCAAAAAGTTAAGGAACAGTTATTAATAAACGGGTAATAACTGAGTAATGTAAAAGAAAAGAAGAACTATTAAAAAGAAAGAAGTTAATAGTTCTAAAAAGAACTATTAGCTACTGAGTATTAGATAGGTAGTATGTATACCTACTTATAGAATGGTAAAAAATGTTCCTATGTATGATAGTATTGCTGAAAATTCCATCTGATTAGTGTTACAAATATTTTGAAATGAAGCTGTAAAAGAATAAGATGTGGTTATCTGCTTGCTGGTCGTATACTTTAAATGGATGATGGAGTTAACTGCGATGAATAAACAGTGAAGGATATGCTAAATTGAATGTTAGTGACAGTTGTGTTAAAAATTTCCGACTGTCGCCAGCATTCTTTTGTTTATCCTTCCTATAAATCTTCAGTCTTCTATTTCCCAATGCGCAATCCATATCTACTCATCAAAACTCCAATAGCTACAGAAAAGATACACTCCGATACAAGAGATGCAATAAGTACCAGCACGTATGTACTCCTAATCATTAGCAATAATGAAGTTATACTAGCATATATTTTTATTATGAGCAATTGTAAAATAACATTCCCGCAATATCCCCGCGATATTCCCTACCGATGTTCGCAAAATGTCACCAGGGGATATCGCGAAAATGTCCGTTTTTGTACTTTTTTGGGAACATCCCCTGGGAATGTTCCCGGAATATCGGTAGGGAATAAACATCCCCTAACGATGTTCCCGGAACATTCCCTGGGGATATCCCAAAAAAAAGTACAAAAACGGACATTCTCGCGATATCCCCTGGGAACATCACGGGGACATCGGAAGGGAACATCGCGGGGATATCCCGGGAAGGTCATTTTGTTGCCTGGGTAGTCGTTAGTCTACATGGAATGGTCAACGCAGCAGTGTATAAACCACTTCTCATCCATCATTCTATTCCATATTTGCAATCTTTTGATACTCAACCTCGGATTTTGATGCAAGAAAATTTTCCTTGTGAAGCGGCTAAACACTGTGAAAGCATGCAGAGGAAGTGAAGGAGATTCTCTTATAAGCTGGCCTGCTCAAAGCCCCGACTTCAACCCCATAGAAAACATTTGGAAGGTAATTGGTGATGGTGCTAAAGAATGCAATCCCAAAAATCAGGAGTAACTGTGGGGATTCCTGAAAGAAGATTGGTTTGAAGATAACCCATAATTCTGCTAAAAAAATGATTGATTCCTGTGAGGTCATCGATGCAGTGAGGTGATCAAAAATAAAGGCCCCTTCACAAAATACTAATTTTGTACATCTAATTGTCCAATTGTTAATGTAATGACAACTGTTCCTTAACTTTTGCTCGGTGTGTTTTTTTTGGTCTCTGATGGCAATAGTTGAATTTATAGGTAACTATTCGTCTCGTTTTGCTAATATTTCCTCCAAACACCAACAGTATGTGTAACTTCATTTTTGTTGAGTTTCATGTTTTTTCGTTGACTAGTTTCTTTGCAATAAACAAAAGTGTTGAATTTGTTTCACTGTCCCTTAACTTATGCTTGCTACTGTATAAGTGTCTAAATTACTTTACAATATTCAACATAATTATTGGTTACACTTTAAGGAATTTAAGTTAACTTAATTAACTCATATAATGTTATTGCTGCATTAATTGTATCAGTAATATCTGTGTATAATTATCAGTTACAAAAGAAAAAGAGATTTCTCTGTGTTGATCTCACTTTATTTTAATCCTTCTATATGCATTGTAGAATCAGAGTTGCCTTTCTACATCCAAGAACATTTTCATAGACTGTGATTCGTGATTTTATTCACGGAGTCATTTTTCTTTACGACTGCTTATTCCAGTCTTTTGCAATTAATTTAATTTCGACGTCAGCGATATGGTAAACAATAAATATATTTATTAAAACCCTACTAAATTTATTTAGGAACTTTTATAATGGGACTAAGAACAATCATTTATATGACACATAAAACCAGACAATTAATTACTGTTTATTTTATAGTTAATAAAAAATTCGATCAATTTTGAATAATCGTATAACACAGGATGTTTAATAAACTTAAATTTTTGTAGTAAACCATGGTCGAATGTGTCGTTCGGCGAATGTGTCGAGTGGCAGGAAGGGTTTTTTGGCGAATATGTTTTCGGCGGAAGTGCTTTCGGCGAATGTGTTTTCGGCGCAAGTTGACCTAGAACCGAATTTATCAAATTATAATTGATTACATTAAACCAAAAAAATATTGAATGAACAATAATTGAAATGCAAAAAAAAAATATAAAACATCTAACATTTGTGAGTAATGATTCTAAGCGATATGGAGACTAACAGCAAATTTAAAATATTATGTGTATTATTACCTTATTAAGGTATCCGATAAATTCATCGAAGTAAATTCATCGCCGGTAAATTCATCCCCGTAAATTCATCACAAGGTAAATTCATCACAAAGTAATTTCATCGTGTGGTAAATTCATCACGTGGTAAATACATCGCATGGTAAATTCATCACGTGGTAAATTCATCGCATGGTAAATTCATAGCATGATAAATTCATCGCATGGTATATTATAAAATTAAATTGATAAACTTGAATAAACTCTTTGCAAATAATTGAGCCAACCTTACTTTATTTTTCGCTGGATTAGGGTAACTTGTTTGTACGATTCTGTGCTGTTAGTATATTTCAAATGGTTGGATTTTTAGTGATAGAATGTGATATAATATTCACATATTTCTCAAATTACCTATTTGTGTCTCTACTCATAGTTTGAACAACAACATAACTGTAAATGCTACACCTCTTTGAAAATATGAACAGCAGAGCATAATTGCTTCTGTAGAAGTGAACCAGGCTTTGAGATGATTTAAGAGTTAATTGATAACAATTAATCTTTTTTAAAGTAATTTAGATATTATTTTTGTGCAGTTGTAACGATAAAATTTATTTTTTAATATTGAAGGTTTGCTTTAACACCATATACATATGTTATTTAGTTGACCGACAATGGGCCCCTCCGACATTTGAGCTCAAGACAAGGACTTCGGGCCTCACGACAATTGGACCTCGGACAATTGGGCCCATGACAATTGGGCTCAAAGACCATTATATTATTTGTCCAATTTTCTGAGTCTACTGTATTAACTTGATTACAGACCATTGCTACTGCAATAACTAGGGATGTGACAATATGCGTTTTGCATAAAAATATAGTCTGGAGCATAATTAAAATAAAGAATAATCATGTTTATGACAAATGTATTTTTGTTATGAAAAAAAAATATTTTCAAATAAAACATAATAATTTCATGAATAAATACTATAATTCTTTTAAAATACTGTAATTTTCTGTTCTGAGATAGGTCATGTAAGCACTAATTACATTACCTATATAGTGAAATCCTGCATAGTGAATGAGTTAGGATTTAGCCAATAGAAAATAAAAACATAGTTTTTTTAGAAAATAAGAATGTGGGTATTTAATTAAAGAAGGACGAGGCCCACTAAGACAAGCTGAAACTATTGGAACATTCAATTTGTTAAAACCTGTTCTCTGGTCAGTGTTCAATACAGAAGAGTTTTAAAAAATACTAGTACAAAATTTATACTCATAATATCATTTTATCCCTACAACAGTTCGTTTTTTTTCAGTTCTATGTAGCCGAAATATTTAAAATTTACCCATTTTATTAACTAAATATTACTGTGAAATTTTTTTTAGACGATTTACACTACACTTTGGATCCACAATCCACATGACATGATTCAAGTTAATACGACTAATATGTAAAAAAACTTCAAAGATTTTTTCACTACACCAAAACATGTGATTAGTATCCAAATGTGATTTAACAGGCTTGTTAATATATTATACCTTATCAAGTATAGCAATCAAATTAAAAAATTGTAAACATATTTAGGAAAAATAAAACATATTTCAAAGATAATATTGTTACTATACCTATGTAATAACAAAGTAACACTTCTTCATTCTTTACTTTGCCTAATTATTTTTCTGGGCTAAATTGTTTCGGGGCCCAATTATCGTGCCCCAACTGTCTTAGTGCCCATTTGTCGGTGCATCATATTATTTGTAACGATACAATGTCTTTTAAAAAAACATCTATCATTTACCTCTCTATTAATGTATTATCTACCTTCCTGTTATATGTCACCGATGAAAATACCATGCCATGAATTTACCAAGCGATGAATTTACCTTGCGATGAAATTACCATGCCATGAATTTACCAAGCGATGAATTTTCCATGCGATGAATTTACCATGCGATGAATTTACCTTGCGATGAATTTACCCTGAGATGAATTTACACTGATCTCCTTATTTGCCTTTCAATTACTTTATCAGAAAAGTAAATTGATTCTTAACTACTGGAATAATGATACTGTTGCCCATTGCAAAGAATCGAAGGAGACAATGAATAATTCTATATTATTGGTGACGAGATCGAATCAACATGTTCAATTAATTGGATTTTACTTTGATTTGTCTTCATCCTGCTTCTTTCGATGATCACATGTTTCATTGATTGGATTATCTTAACTAATTTCATCACTGTAGATTGTTATTAATGGATTGATGGTTCTTTACATTATAAATAAGAACTCCCTAACGATTTACAAGAGGGAATAGCAGATGTGGAATGACTGTCAAATGAATTTTATATTCTACGTATTCGGTTGTAACGTCGATGCGAAAGTATTGTCATTGTCTATTTATTTTACGATAATTTTAACGTAAAAAATATTCACTTTCAAATGTGTTTAAATTTTTTCAAAATTCACTGTAATGATATAGTTACAGATTATTATTTTTTCAGTTTTTTAACAAAAATACTAAACACCTACTTACTACACCCGCACAAATTATATAGGTGTATTATTGAGTTTGCGTACAGAAAATACCATGCATTATGAGAGGATTTTTCTCATTTTGATTTGGAATAAAAAATTTGTAATACATCCAAATGTGGATTATATTAATAATCTGTCCATTATCATGAATTCAAATAACGGCATAAATTCTATATTTATATAAAACGCCCCCCCCCCCCAACCCCTCTGCCTGGTCATTAAACAATCATGAAGTATGCAGTACAACAAACAAGCGAATACAACAAACTACATATTATCAACTCTCAGTTATTTCTATCTAAGTAGTTCTTCATTTGTTTAACTAGGTGAATAAGGATTAAAAAAAACAGGGAGGGGGGCTCGTGACCGGGGTGGGACTTATGACCGGGGGGGGGGACTCATGACTGGGGGGCTCTTGACCGTATCCCCATTTAGTCACTGTCCAATCGCGGTGTAAGACGTCAGGTGTAATTCGGTATTCAATGGCATGTAATTCGGTATAATCTGGCGTAATTCGGTATTAAGTGGAATGTAATTCGGTATAGTCAGGCGAAATTCGGTATGATCAGGCATATTTCAGTATAATCAGGCGTAATTCGGTATAATCAGGTGTAATTCGGTATTCAGTAGAATGTAATTCGGTATAATCAGGCGTAATTCAGTATTGATTATTGTGTAATATAGTGTAATTCGGTATAATTAGGTGTAGTGCGGTGTAATTCGGTATAATTCGGTGTAATTCGGTATAATTCGGTGTAATTCGGTATAATTCGGTATTGAGTATAGTGTAATTCGGTATAATTCGGTGTAATTCGGTATTGAGTATAGTGTAATTCGGTATAATTCGGTGTAATTCGGTATAATTCGGTATTGAGTATAGTGTAATTCGGTATAATTCAGTGTATTTCGGTATAATTCGGTGTAATTCGGTATAATTCGGTATTGAGTATAGTGTAATTCGGTATAAATCGGTGTAATTCGGTTTTGAGTATAGTGTAATTCCGTATAATTCAGTGTAATTCGGTATAATTCGGTGTAATTCGGTATAATTCGGTATTGAGTATAGTGTAATTCGGTATAATTCGGTGTAATTCGGTATAATTCGGTGTAATTCGGTATAATTCGGTATTGAGTATAGTGTAATTCGGTATAATTCGGTGTAATTCGGTATTGAGTATAGAGTAATTCGGTATAATTCGGTGTAATTCGGTATAATTCGGTATTGAGTATAGTGTAATTCGGTATAATTCGGTGTAATTCGGTATAATTCGGTGTAATTCGGTATAATTCGGTATAAATCGTTATTGAGTATAGTGTAATTCGGTATAATTCGGTGTAATTCGGTATTGAGTATAGAGTAATTCGGTATAATTCGGTGTAATTCGGTATAATTCGGTATAATTCGGTATTGAGTATAGTGTAATTCGGTATAATTCGGTGTAATTCGGTATAATTTGGTGTAATTCGGTATTGAGTATAGAGTAATTCGGTATAATTCGGTGTAATTCGGTATAATTCGGTATTGAGTATAGTGTAATTCGGTATAATTCGGTGTAATTCGGTATAATTCGGTGTAATTCGGTATAATTCGGTATAAATCGGTATTGAGTATAGTGTAATTCGGTATAATTCGGTGTAATTCGGTATTGAGTATAGAGTAATTCGGTATAATTCGGTGTAATTCGGTATAATTCGGTATTGAGTATAGTGTAATTCGGTATAATTCGGTGTAATTCGGTATAATTTGGTGTAATTCGGTATTGAGTATAGTGTAATTCGGTATAATTCGTTATTGAGTATAATGTAATTCGGTATAATTCGGTATTGAGTATAGTGTAATTCGGTATAATTCAGTGTATTTCGGTATAATTCGGTGTAATTCGGTATAATTCGGTATTGAGTATAGTGTAATTCGGTATAATTCGGTATAATTCGGTGTAATTCGGTATTGAGTATAGTGTAATTCGGTATAATTCGGTACAATTCGGTGTAATTCGGTGTAATTCGGTATAATTCGGTGTAATTCGGTATAATTCGGTGTAATTCGGTATAATTCGGTATTTAGTGTAACCGGTTAATCCTGTACAATCCAAACTCTCTAATGAAATAGATGGATACTATTTCATCGGGATGCACTTATCACGGAAGTAGAATTTTTATTTTCCATTGTAGAGGCTAATTAGATTTTTTTATAAGATAACATCAATGACAATATTTTCAAATGATACTTCACTGTTTTGTATACATTAGTTCATTCAATCACCCTAATTAGTATAATATTTTCTTTTCTTTTCAGTACCATAAGCTGCTTATAACTTATTATATAAAAATGGAAAGAATGAAAATGATTCGATAGAAACGATAGTGCTCATGTAAACTGCTATTTAGGAATATTATTTGCAATGTAGAAATATTTGATAGTTTTGAATGAAAGAGTATTTGCAGCAACAGAAATATATACATTGAAATGGATTGTGGCACAAAGAAGAGTAAAAAGTACCTAATAATTAATATTCTATTCACCATATATTTTCCTGGACTATACCTGATTGCTAGTTGTTCAAATCATGAATTGAAATAAGTTTAACTTGAAATATTTTAGTTATATGTTAACCCTTTATGTTCTGCAATGAGTTGAACGTGAAAAATAAATTGAGCTTCAACTAATGTGAAGGTATACATTGGTTCTAATAAATGAAAGAAACACCCTTGTCATTTGTCTAACAGGTTTTCTATGGAAAATAAAATAAAAAATTATCGCAATATACATCATTTGAAAGAGGACTGATGTGTTATCTTAAATAGAGAAATATGAAGGTTTTTATATTTTACAAACAAATTTTCACACAAAAAATAACAGAGATTAAATTTTCTAACTTAATCTTCATTTCTATCCCTAGCATAATCAAAATATATTAATATAATACGTTACATCTGTATGTGTGTGTGTGTGTGTGTGTGTGTCTGTCTGTCTGTGTGTACTTGGAGCAATATTACTCACAAATGGGTAGACATAGAGATTTGAAAATGTAACAAACTTTTTAGAAAGTTGTGTCGAATTTAACGTGTTGGAAGGTTTTTTTCTGAAATTGAAACGGGTTTTCGAATTAATAACACTTGATTTATAATGGGATACATAGGAATTAATTCAACATACTTTCCAAGATATTTTCAGAGACATCAAACAGAATGAGCTGAAATTATTTGGAAACCTCTGGCCCATGGTCCTACAGAACGCTATTGATTTGTTTTACGAAATTTGAACGAGTTTTTGAATTGTTCAAATTTTAATTTTTAATGGAATAGATAGGGATTTTATTCAAATCGGAAAAAAAACATGGTAACATACGAAATAAATGAAAAAATAAAATAAAACAGGATCTAATTTAGTTTTAACGCCAAAAGTGATCTATTGGAAGGACTTAACTGAAACAGGTTATAAATTTTTAAGTTTTTAATTTCTATTTCTGAACAAAATTGAAAATTCTAATTAGTTATGGTAATGAATTTGAAAAGGCTATAATAATAAAATGGAATAGATGATATAATTTCACGAGCTAGCTATTCCCATGGGCTAACCCCTAAAATGTCCATCGTGCCATTCTTGCATTCAATACTCATCTAAGGTTGGTGAGAGGATATTGCAGGAGCAAGGTAAGGTTTAAGTCAGGAATTCCTTGTAGCAAGGTAAGAGTTAGGTCAGGAGTTCCCAACTTAGGATGGAGGAGGTATTTTCCGGGAGTGAATTTTAGGGTTATCACTGGTGAAATACAGGAGACTCGTCTAGCCTCTTGATTACCGAACTGCAAGACTCTTTTAGTCTTTAGAGAGTAATAAATAAGCTGTAGTACTGTCCAGCGTCCCAAACAAGACTGGTGACTCTGCAGCGGATGCTGCAATAGAAAATACATTGTAAGTGAACAGGTTTAGGCTCACCGAGGCGGTGAAGAATAATACCGGCAGAGTGATTGTGAAAATTAAATATTGAATTAACACTAACTGCGAAAATTAACAACTATACTTTGAGAATTCCCCAAGCGGGAAGTAATCATTAATGGTGACGAAATAGCCCTGCAACTAGTTAAGCTAACAATAGAAAGATAGAGAAAATAATATTTAAATAAATGCTTTACCAAAAATGATCCAATTATTCTTTACTTAACAAAGGAAAGTTTTCACTTCCAAGAGTTTACCAATAATGGTAGTGAAAACTACTCGCTTAAATGTCAACATTACCCTACTTGGCAACTAAATGATGCCAAATGAAAATAATATTGAAAATTAGCAAAATTAGCATTTGTTGTCCTGACACATCCCCCTTCTAAAAACAATTTTCAAAAGAAAAATTGCTAAAATTAGAAAAGGAAAAGAAATGCTATCTAAATCAACCAAGTACAAGGTATTCTACAGGGACGCAAAAATAGTCCCGAAAACTGTAAACAACACTACTAACTACAACAATAACAATAATATCTATTTACTACTAACGACTAAAAATGTCAGCATAGTGGTTTTCGCTACCAGGAATTTGCACTACAGTATAATTGTAGGGCTGTAGTGAAAGTTCCAAACGAACGAGTCTACCGTTATTACCCTTAAAAAATATTTAGGCAGAGCAAAGGTTGGTGATCCGTCTCCAGAATGAAAGTTATATCATACTAGAAAAATTTGAACTTTTCAATTCCCAAAACCAAGGCCAAACATTCCCTCTCAATCGTACATAGAATAATTCTTTTCATAGGGCAACAGCTTACGACTGGCATAGGAGACCTAAAAAGGTAAATCATTCCAATACTGTTAGAGAACTGCTCTAAACCCAACATTGGATGCATAGTTCTCAGGCAAAACTTTCTGTCTAAGTCAGGTAATTTCAAGACAGAAGTAGAAGCAAGGGACTCTTTTAGGGTTTCAAAGCATGCAATTGGATCCTCACTCCAAGTTAGTGGTTCCTTGGAAGTTTTCTTTAACAAGTCCGTTAGAGGTGATGATAATGCAGCAAGATTAGGAATAAACTTCCTGTAGAAACTGGTTATTCCCAAAAAAACTTCTCAAGTAATTTTTTGTACCAGGCAGAGGCAAATAAATTAGGGCTTTTACTTTATTTTGCAATGGGGTTAGATTACCATTCTCTTCTCTATATTGAAACCTAAATATTGAATTTTATTGAATGCAAAATTACATTTAGATTCACGAACGGTTAGACCATGTTTCGTCAACGTAGATACTACTAGCCTAACCATACCTATATGAGTTGTCCAATCAGAAGTTACTATGAAAATATTATCAAAGTAGATAGATAAGTGAAAATGTATCCACTCTGGGATATTCTCGAAGACCTCCTCATTAACCTAATATATGTGGCACATGCTGTAACCAGACAGAAGGGTAACCTGGTATACTGCATCAGTCCACGACTAGTTTCAAAAGCAGTAAACCTCTGGCTGCTACTATCCAGTGAGATTTGGTAATGATCTAGAAAAATACCTGCGTCTACCATTTTTCGAAATTCGAAGTACTTTTTGAGATATGACGAAATTTAGAAAATGAAAAACAAAATTCTACCTGGTCATCCTTTTCACTCACGAAAATATATAACATATTTTGCACGATTGAAAATTTAATAATTATTTTAATTTTGATATTGACGGGTGGGTACATGAATAAATATTCGAAATGAATGATATTTGAAATATATTTAATCAAATAGTAACGAATTTTACATAATTATGTTAATCAATAAATGAATGGAATATCAGCTTCTACCTATAGGTAAAATCATATGGTGATTTTATTTCTTCTATTTCAATAATTGAACTAATCGATATAAATACATATTTCATTTTTGATAATATGACTATTTGAATAATGTTTATTAATGTGTCTAATTTTGTAGGTAATTATACAGCTATCTTATTTTCTAAGATGTATCTACTAAAGCATTCTACACAAATTAATGACGTCACGGGACCGGGAAATTACTCCTTAGTGGTACCTAATTCGTATGAAATGTAATGGAAAACGGGATATGTAAGACCAAAAACAAAAAGTAATGTCCTCAAATATTAAATAATATAAAATAAATATATCATATCTATTCCTATGAAATTTAAATGTTCATTAGAATATTCAATATTTATAAATATGGGTTGGTAGGTACATAATTATTTATTTTCAATTGATACCTATGCATAATTATATAAATCTTTGAAATAATCGATGTAGCTACCAATATGTTTCACTATTCCTAATGTGATTATTTGAATAATGTCTAATGTTTTGTAATTTGAAGTAATTTAAATACTATCTAAGATAATAATTATGATTAATACGATATCATTCTACAATGCTACTCAAATTGATGATGTCACAAGGCAGAAATTTTTTATTTACTGGTACCTAATTAATGTGAAATGTAATGTGTAATGGAAAATGGGATGTGTAATACTGAAAACAATAAGAAACGTCCTTAAATATTTGATATAATAGAAATATTGATATTATATACGAACATTTCCGTGCATTTTGCACGGGTACCCACTAGTATATTATAATCATGTAAAATGGAAATTGAATAAATAATTTCATTATTGAAAGAGAGCCTACCAATCTCAGGTGTTTCCCAGTTATTCAAACAATCAAAAGTAAGAGTTTTATCCCCCAACTTGTAGATTTGTGTGAGTTATAGAAGTTTTTATTGATTTACCAGTTTTTGAGTTACAGGGAGAAAAATTAACAGGAACTCAATACTGTGTTTTCATTTCTTGTGTTTTGACGATAGTTGTAAATTAGTGATAGGAATTTTTTTTAATACTGTTTCTTACATATTTTTTTCATTCCATTCATTTTTGAATATTAATTCCCCAATAATATAATAATTTTGTCTTTTACTGTTACGATGAAGAGCTCTTGAAAAGCATCAAGATACTATAATTGGAATAAAATTGGACTCTAATAATAGTAAGATATTTGAATTTCTGTGCTATTATTGTTATCAAAAGAATCATCAAAAAGATATTTTCAAGATCTGACATCAAATTATTATATGTTATATTTAATAATATCAATATTCAGATTAGAATGTGCTAAATCTAATGTTTCCGCCATAGGATTTGGGCAAAGGAAGTTACTATATTTAATTGTCATTGATAGTTAATTTTTTCAAACATAGTTTACAAGACAGCTTATATGTATAACCAAGTAAATAATTAGTGTCTTATATTGTCATTGCTTATGCAGCAATGTAATTAGTTAACTCTCCAGCTAACAATTTTTTTTAATTATGCCTAATTTTAATATACATCATATTATATATTTTCGTATTCCTTCCTTAGTTTCCAGTCAATCAATTTCGACAGCTATGAGTTTCAATCAATTTCGACTGCTATGTGTTTCAATCAATTCTGACAGCTATGAGTTTCAATCAATTTCGACAGCTATGAGTGTCAATCAATTTTGATTGCTATGAATTTCAATCAATTTCAACAGCTATGAGTTTCAATCAATTTCGACAGTACTCAGCTATGAGACTGCAAGCTCACGTTGAATCTCTGTCATTATTCGGTATCAATAGTTCCTTCACGTCACAGTTTATAACACTTAAAATTAACGCAATCAAGAAGAGTATTCGTTTTATATTAATATATTTGTTGATTAAATCCATTTCTCATCCGGTGTAATTCCACGTGTTCTACTGGTTCAATAATAATGTACGTGGGTGCAGGAATTTTCATTCCACTAATTAATAGCTCGTGTCTAACATTTGATGACGTCATCTCATCAGCAGTGAAATGACTGGTAAATTTAGCGAAGAAAGTTTACAGGTGTAGGGATTTATAATATTATGTGGAGTAAATTCTATAGGTATAAAAATGGTAAATTTACCTTCATTATATAAATTGAATGTATTTTTCCCTTCATAGGGGTTTCAACAAATTCATATTATTAAAGAAATATGAATAAATTGATATTATATAAACTGAAATACAGATTGAAGAAATATATAAATCAATATAATTGTTGATACTTACACTTAGTGATTTATTCATAACAAAATGTTGATATATTATCAGAACCACTTCAATATATATCGTAATAATGAAATAACCCAAATATTAAACATTGTGTTAAGTACAATTAGCTCGATATTGATATTTATCATATAAATATTACTATTGTTGATAATCAAATAAAGTTCACTGAGAATGATAAGAGTAGCGAACATGTAAGCCTGTTCAACTGACTTTTTAAGAGTTATATTATCACACAGTGTTTGTGTTTGGCAAACACTGTGATGAAGGGATTACTTATTGTCATTTCTGCTGAGGCATGGTGCATATCATGAGAAATTAATTAATGTGTCGTCAGAGATTTTAATTTGTTGAATATGCTTTGATATGAAATACAACATCCAGTGTAATTAGACCGATGTAATTCATATGCTATATTTATTATTACTTTATTAGTAACATATTATAACGATATATTCATTACACATAATATTTTAATACGTTATTTTTATCTACTAATTTGATTAGCTAGTTTATTGAGAGTGATATGCGTAGACTTATGTACACGGTGAGAAATATATTTACCGAATTAATCACTGGTTTTGGTTTTTTTGGACTTCTGTCGCTCAGACAGGACTAATGTGTTCAACTCAGGCTGTTTTTTTGGAACCAATTGATATTCATACAAAAGAAACAGAATTAGTCTTCAAATAAAAACCAACTATCTGAATATATAAAGGATAATATATTACATCCTATAATCACATATTTTTTTATATTTATTTTGGAAAAAGAGATAAAATGGAATATACGAATGTTAATTTTTAATTTATTATCATAATTTTGCGTCACATACATGTTCAACATTGTAAGCTATGTATTTAGTTACACATCAAAGAGATAATAGAAAGAAATGATACATCAAGAAATGACCTACAAGTATTATTGAAATAGATAATTTAATCTAATCATTGGGAATTGAGCTCAGAACGTTTTTCTTTCTTAAATTATAGACTAATAATTTTGCATCAAAATATTTGTTCAATTAGTTTTAATCAATTGGATATCAGACATTTTCAAAAATTAAAATGATATCAAGATGATCAGAAAGTGATAAAAAGTGATAAGTAAATAATATAGAAATGATAGCTAAAAGAAATAGAAATAATAAAAAAGTAATTAGTAAATTATATGATAGCAGAGCGAAAATATTACTAAATTGATGTGAAAACACAATGTTTTGTATGTATATTAATGTATACAATTTGCAATTGATAAACATATTAATATGAACCAGTTATATGATTATATGTAAAAAGGTTTCATTCTTGTGCGACATCATGTATAATATATTAACGTACAATATAAGAAAAAACTCTAGTCATACAATAGATATGCAATTTCCAATTTAAATATACATATATATATAATTGCTTCCTAGAGGTATTAACAAGTCTCATAAACTTACTGAACTAAATAAATTAGTATACTTACTTAACTCACCAAACAATTAATAATCTCTTCATATGATGAAATATTATTCAATATAACTCTATCATAATATTAATGGAAAATAAAGCTTCTATTATAATTAAACCGACAATAATTTTAATGTTATAAAATTTCACCCCAAATATTCCTCATGAAAGTCGTAATTATTTTGTGGGTAATTTTTCTTGAACCTAAGAAGGGAACTAAGGAATATAATTTTTAGAATGATAAGTTCAGAATATTAAAGAACTATTTTGAATTGAAGTAGATTTTTTTCCACAAATTCCATATAATGAAGAAAAAACTTCAAATTATTCCTTCGTAGTATAATATTTTATTGACTAATTCAATTAAAAAGTTAATGAGTTAAAGAACCATCACTATTGAATGAAAAATTTCACAGACTGAGAATAAATATGGGACGTTAAAGATATTACCTGTTTACCCTATAATCTCAAACTATTAAGTTGCTGTTCCCTGTAATCTTAAGCTATATATTGACGCACTTACGTGTCTCCAAATATCTGTCGTTGAATTGATAGACAAATTTGGTGGACTTCTTCAAATCATTAATTTGCTCTACATTGAAAATGGTTTTAAGCTCTTAAATGTATTTATCTAAATTATAGTCGATGTACCATTTTTGTGTCTGGTCATTTAGGTCACCATTAAAGTTCTCGTACACTCGCGGTAGACAGAAAATTGTTGTTAAGAAAGGTCATGAACCAATGTGGAACGAATCATCTAATTTACCTATCATAAACTATTCGAGTACTTAAAAATGGTCTGGTATAAGATTTGTGCAGCATATCATCATTCATAGAATTTACTTTCTATCTAGTGGTATAATAATAATAACAATTAAAATTTAACTCTTATCGTCCAAATCACATAACTACATCACAAAGTTTATATTTTGACTCTATATTTATATTTTTCTCCAACATTCATGGAATATAATATTCAAGTTTTTAATTTGAGAAGTTTCTACCGAGTAATTCAATAAGAAAAAAGTTCATTTAGCATTAAATGATTTCTGTAGATTCTATTTTGGTCATTTGAAGTTTAAATAGTTACTTTACATCCTTTCCTTTCATTTTTTTAAACAAGTGTATAAAAGATTCTCGGTGATAAAATATTCTAATTAAATTGTTTCGTTTTTTTCTAACAACTTTAAAAGATTTAATGAATCTAAGACTTAAAAATATCGACTTTGTATCCCGATAAAAAATCATGAAGATAAATATTGAAATTACGTTATCAATAGTCACATTAATCGATAGTAACAGACAATTTACCGGTGATAAATTCTACCACAGTTCCGTATTCAAATGAATGCGGCTCCTCTGACATGGATCCAACTTTCAGTTAAGGGGAGTATATAACTTTTTTTTAGTAAAGAATGAGATGCTGGATTTTCTCAGACTGGAGTATACTCTAAAAATAGACAATTTTATACCTAAGATATTTTTATTAATCAAATTACTATTCCCTAAGGAAAAGGAATGAAAATTCAAAAACTTTTGATTATTTTTGAAATATGGTTACATTTCACAATAAACTTTTTAACAAGTTGCAAAATAACATATCAACTGTTCGTACTTTTGCGGACAACTAAATTCTGAATTTAAAAAAAGACATGTCTCTTAGTCAAAAATCGAAGACGGATCCTCTTTATGAGGCACTTGCAGACAATTTTCTACCCTAATATTTCTACACATGATTTTAGATATTATAAGGTGTCTTTCTATTCAATTTTTTTTTGAAAATTATCTCAAATTTCATTTAGACAATCCCCTTAAATCAATTCATCTCTCATCTGTGTACAATTCACTTGGGTTGTTTACAAGTCACTCATATGTGGAGCTGTTGTTTGTTGTTTGTTTTTTAATAATGAAATATTTGCTTCACTGTTCGAAATTCCCAAATTTATCTTTCCTGTATAAAAGAAAAAGTGTCCCTATTAGGTATTTGGTGCATTCATTTTTGGAAATATAGTTTTCATTTTTAGTGTTAAATGATATTTGGAACTGAAAGGTTATTATTAAGTTCAACCTTAACCGTTCACTAACAAATGTTAGACAGCTCCTTTTCACAATTTGTCCCAACAGACTTATAAATTCCATATGTTTATCTGTTATATTAAATCATTGAAATTGTCTTTAAAAATACCCTCAATCATACTAAATGATTCAAACCATTTCATTATCCATGAATCTTTCATATCCCTTCCTACTAAAATTTAAATAAATACGATCTTTATTATTTCAATATTGTCTGCATGGTAATCTAGCTCAAAGTTCCCTAAATTTTACTCTCTTGGCTTTTAAATTAAAGTCTGGTTTCTAGCAGATGGTAAGCCTTGTTGCAGTGAGTAAAAGAATATTTTTAGTCAAAAGTTACGCATAAATAATTATATGCAGCACTGCAGTACATGCAGTGAAATGAATGTTTGAAGACAATTTATCAAACTCCTTTAGTGCATCTGCAAAACCTAGTTAGCTATCCTTGCATTTTGTTTGGAATATTTAAATGAAATTTCAGGCTTATAGAATTTGTAGAATAGGGTGTACCTTCGAAGTGTACTCTAATATTAATTCAGGTTCACAGTGCTCGGAAAGAGGATGAGGTAGAGGCTAAAATTGCTCAGTCAGGACTTGTTCAAGAGCTAACAATGAATTTTACATAGAGTATTCAGCCCTTATTTGATTGTTTCAAAATTAATTTCATGAATTACAATTACTTTTATTGTCTCTAGTCCTATCATTAAGGTGATATTTCCATAAATATGGCTACCTACTAACCATGGAGATATTTCTACAATTGGTAACATCTCACTTAGACTCTCAAACAAAATTCATGCCAGAGAGTTCTTTGGTCCTGTGGCATTTGTTTCTTTTCTCACATTCACTATTTGTGGCTACTGTTTAATTATGCACACATTGCCTGAGTTTTCATTGGAGGTATGAGAAGTGGCGATGATAGTGTTCCTTTGCATCATTCGGCAATTCAGATTTAAAACATAACAATGGAATCTCCATGAACCTAAGCTACTATAGAGAACGTCGCATTACTTGGAAAAATTATGCGTATAATTCCTCTATGATGAAGTCATGTATAGTGAGTGAACTATCCTGATTAGTTGAGTCGTGAAGTACACAATGTCATTTTTTCAACATATTTTCTGTAGTCTACAACAAAAGTGTCCTCGGTTTTCTATGTATCTTTTTAGTAACCCCTATATAGTGCACAAGTTTTAGTTCATTATATGTAGAGGAGATATCCTGTGCCAATATACTTGGTTAATTGCCTCATTACAATCCGGAATGTATCGACTCATTTTCAAATATTGGTTAAACTAAATTTTATATTCATAGATAAAGAGAAACAGAAATAGGACATGCATAATTCTTTTAAAAATAAAATGAAAATAGTATTGAATAAATCAGACTCTTAGAAATGTCTGATTGAAATATCTCGACCCACTATCACAGAACTGTGAGACTTACTATGTGTTTATGTGCAAACAAAAGTTTCAAAAAGATATTGAAGTTTTCCATAGCTATTACATAGTAAAGTTTATTCTACATTCCAAGTAATAAAGAGAAACTGTGTGGTTTGAATATTACAATGAAATCTAATCATCTTGCCAGAAATCCTTTCCTAGCGAGATGTTTGATCTTTGATCGATCTTTGATGTTTGATCCCCAAATGATGGATGTTTGATCTGTGAGATAGTTTCTCATATTGAAGCAAATTGGAGCGAAGAGTAAATATTCAATCAGATGATAATATACTCCATATGAATTACTTGCCATTCATTGAAGAGATATATATATATATTGAAACATTTTATTTTGTCAGTACGATTAACAATAATTGTATACATGTCTATAAATTTTTAATAAAATAATCCGTTAGTTTTGAGTGAACTACCAATAAAAGTATTCGTTTTATAATGATAAACCTTAATCATTTTTGCGTCAGCTCAATTTAACTATCCAGATCTTTAAAGTTATGAAATACAACCAAGAATAATTTGCGAATTTAAGAGAAGTTTTATGGTGTTGTTGTTAAATTTGGAAATTGGGTGCAATAAATAGACAGGCCTGCATTTAATCGCTCGATTATTACAATAAGAAATTAACCATCTGATTCTCGATATCAAGTATTTGGAAGTGTATGGTAAGAAAATGGATATTTTATGAATGTTCTCCATCGTAAGAGTTCATCACTAGTGGAATATTATTTGTATTGATCCTACATAAATGAATATTGTATACAGTATGAATGTTCTACAATGTAAGAGTTCATCACTATAGTAGAAT
This sequence comes from Caprella mutica, assembly GCA_947561585.1. NCBI lineage: Eukaryota > Metazoa > Arthropoda > Malacostraca > Amphipoda > Caprellidae > Caprella > Caprella mutica. Next base: position 504,804 of record CANNZV010000015.1, read on the forward strand.
AATAAATGTATATACTGTAAATAGAAACTGTATGAATGATCTTCACCGTAAGAATTCATTCCTTGTGGAATATTATTTCTATGCACTAAACATAGACATTGAATGAATGTTATTCATCGTATGATCTCTTCCAAAGTAGAATATTATTTGTATTGACTGTAAATAGATATTGTACAAGGTGACAATAAAATACGGGAGAAATGTAAACATCTGTAACTTCGATAATTTTCATGTCACAATGAAAACAAACATATCATTATAAAGTTGAGAAGTTCACTTAATTTTTCAAATTAGAGATCGTAAGATGGGCTTCCTTTGCCTTCAAATAATATAATATTTTTTTAAGTTCCGCGCTGCATACATTGAAGCATGGCGAGTTTCAACTTTGATCTCTTGAATGTCTGCCGTCATTTTGTTCTTCAGATCCTGAAGTGAAGTGAGGAGGTTGTGGTATACTCTGTCATTTAAATTAATATTACCAGATGAAAAAGTCTGGAGGTATAACATCTGGAGAACGTGCGGGCAAGTCTACGTCACAAAATCTTGAAATAAATCGGTTGGGATTGTTCTCTGCATTTCTCGGTTATCCAGATATTTCTGTCTTCCTGATTTTGCTATTTGCATTTTTACCCTATTTTTCAGTCTGATACTGATCTTTCAGGTTTCTTGATTTTCAACTTTCCTCATTATTTGTAATTCCAGATATTTCATTTTTTTTTCAGTTCAATTTTGGAAAAATGGAATAATAATGTATTTTAAAATAATGTTAGAGTGTTTTCTCTTTCAAAAATATATTTCATTTTTCTTGTTTTTAATGGAAAAATGTTGTCTTAAGCCTAATCAAACTGGCAAAAATTATGCATGTAAAACTCTGAACGCATAGGATTCACTACACAGTTGATATTTAGAAAATCAGCTGCTTGAATTGTATTATTATTTGTCAGTTTATAGAGTTTAGCATATAAATGAACCGTGCTAAATTTTATCTACCCATGATTGATAGGAATAAAGTTATAACATTGACTGTATTGTGTATGAACTGTGCACGTTACACTGACAGTAGGGGTGAAATTTGGGTTAAACACCAGGCACTTGCACATTGGTGTGACATCAATTTGTGATAAAATAATATCAGGTATACCAACATGAAAACAATAAATTTAAAAACTCAATAATTAGAAAAAATAAAATGCAGTATAATAAATTATGATAAAATAGTTACTAAAGTAATAATTCAAAACCTTCTAAAATTTTGTTAGAATAATTTGAAATAAAATGATTATAAATAAATAAAATGCAAAAAAAAAATAAAAACACACTAATATGAACAAAATATAATGCCGGAAAATATTTATATAACACATAAAACGGAATACTATAACCTCAAAAGAGTTAATATAAGAGAAAATTATTTTGCAACAATTTTAGACGAAAACAGGTAAAATAAAGTTAAAATAAAAAGAAAATGCTCAATAATTGGTGATAAAAAACTACGAATAAATTAATCAGAGAGCGTATAATTTTCAATAAATTAAGCCAGGACCTCCGTGGTCCTTACGATTTCATTTAAACTAACATGATAAAAATTATAAGGAGCTTTACGGCCCAGTAAGCATGAAGCTTTTAGGGCAACCTGAAGAAAAAGTTAAAAAAAAAACACGAAAAATTTATTTGCAATACACATTAATTTGACATGATATAAAAAATAGTTTTTCAATAAATATTAGAGAACTATCATATTGCACCAAAGATTTACAAAATCACAACAACCAGCAAACTTACAAAATTACTAAACACTTACCTATGCTAACAACATTTCCTTATATTTGAGTTAAACCTAGTGACAGAGTTCTGTTCGTTTGTACAACTATCTATAGAATTCCAGATTTTAAGGCCGATATAATTTATACTTGACTGTGATTTAGTTTTCGTATATCTGGGTATTAAAACATTCGTAACATTTCTGGTAGTATAGGAATGAACAGAACTATTACTATCTATATAATTTCTAAGCTGAGAGTCACAATCAGGAAAATTTACAGTTTTGAATAAATATAATCTAACTTTTAATTTGAAAAGCTTATCAACATTCAAAATTTTCATTTCCTTAAATAAGTTTTCTGTGTGAGCAAGAAAATGTGTGTTCATAATTAGCCTAACCGATTTTTTCTGAAATACAATTAGTCTTTACATGAGGTAAGCAGATGTTTTGCCCCAAGCCTCCAATCCGTAATATAAATATGGATGTATGCAGGAATAATACATTAAAATTAATGCTTTTTTTGGAAGAAATTCTCTGTAGTAAGAACTCCTATGCATCGGGATACACGTAATGCAGTGGAATTGACTTGGACAGAGAATGCCAAGTTACTATCAATATAGACACAAAGAAATTTAGTCACATCATCCTGTTCAATTTCACAGCCATTAATCCTCACGGAACACAAACTAATTCGGTCTCTATAAGAAAAAAAACTCATTATTTATCTCATGGTGAATGACATCGACTTGGGAACGTAAAAACCTGCAAGAAACCGTATAATCGTCCGTAAACAGTTTGAATTTAAAATAATTAGTGGTATTAGGCAAGTCATTTATAAATATAAGAAACAATAATGGGCCCAGGACGCTACCTTGGGGCACCCCACAAGTCAGAGCACGCTCCGTTGACTCAACACCAATCAACAAAACACATTGTCTACGTGATGAAATATAGGAGCGAAACCATAATAGAAGGACACCACGGATACCATAAAATACTAGTTTTGACAACAGAACATTATGATTAACAGAGTCAAATGCTTTACGAAGATCCATGAATAAAGCAAAGTATAAATCTCCTGAATCCAAAGCATCATATACATTTGTCAAAAAATCCTGAACCGCCTGAATCGTACTTCTATTCTTCCTGAATCGAATCCGAACTGCCCCTTGAACAAAACATTTCTATCATCTAAGTAACTAACCAATTGAGTACAAACTACCTTCTCATATAATTTTGAGAATAGAGGGAGCAAGGATATAGGTCTATAATAATCAAGTTCTAATTTAGATCCGCCCTTATGTAAAGGAGTGACTTTTGCAATTTCCAAGGAACCAGGGAAGATTCCAAGAGATAAGGACATATTAATTAAGTGGCATAAAACACTAGATAATTCATGACGGAGCATTTTTAGTACAAAAACTAGTATATTTTTCATATTACAATTCTTGTTCTTGAGACTCATTATAATGCTTCAATGTCCCTCGGTATGACAGGAAAAGAGAATAGTGAGTGAGGAAAACTCCCTCGTAAATACTCAGTCGGAGTAAAATTATCTTCATTCAACATTCCTGCAATTCGTTCGTCAAACGAACAATAATACTGGTTGAATTTATTGGCAACTCAAACAGAATCATCAATAATTGAACGTTCCCATTGCTGTCCCGAACTCCTGGTTTGATCACCTCATTAATCATCTTCCATGTTCTGTTCATGTTTCCACGAAAACTTATAAACTTAGCTTCATAATAATTTTTCCGCTTTCCTCTGATCATGCCAGTGACCTTATTCCTATACCTTTTATAGGCATTCCATGTCATTTTACCAGCCTTATATAGCAGAAAGATTCAATAAATAAATATTCAATAAATATTCAATAAATATGAGATAATCCAAGGTTTACATAATTTTTTATAGCAAATGGTTTTAGTCATAATTGGACAAAATTAATTGTAATGTTTCATAACAATATCAATAAACAAATTCACGCTCCGCCCACCTGTCTCGATAACGATCCCCCACAATGCTGTTGAAAGTTAACTAGGGTAGGTTAGTTAATATATGAATGTACGTTCATTCTACATATCTACAATAGGTACCAAGGCAATTAATGTTGATTATCGAAGCCAATTGATTAACTTTAATGAAAACTACATTACCCTATCCAGTAATCGTTGGTGAATACAAATTAGGTAACAAGGTAGTTAAACTAAGTTGTGAGCTTAGTCAAATTATAATTCAAGTTCTTCTAAATGGTAATAAAACTTCAACGTAATGATAATAAAACTTTGTATTAGTTGATCGGTTCTTTTCATTGATGACGTTAATAAGTGAAAAAGATTCATGACATCGAAGAATCCAGTGCTGCTATCGGATCTAGTTTCTCAGATTGTTTTTGCGCTAATTACACCTGCGCTAATCACACTTGTTCTTATTATATTTGCGCTACTTACACTTGCGCTAATTATTTTATCGACAATTGCGTGGTTTGAAATTAATTGTTCTCTAATTAAATTGATGGTAATTGTACGTTTCGTTCCTATTTTACCTCATATTTAAATGTTTATAATTAATTTACAGCCAATTGTATTATCTTATTTTGATTGTTTTCCAATTATATTACTCATATTTAAGAGTTTTGAAATATAGTTTTTCTAATTATTTCGTTGCCTACTATTTTACCTCTAAATAATTTTTGTATCAATTTTTTTCTATAATTTTATGAGTTTCGTAATTATGTGTTTCTTAATTATGTTTCTCGTAATTGGGTGATTTCTAATTATAATATTGCATTTTATGTCGTTTTCTACATATATTATTACTAATCAATCGTTACCATATTAGTTTATCCTAATTATTTTACCCGTAATTGAGCCTTCCGCACATTGCCACATCAACAGGTAAGTGTGTACTTGCGCTGTCGTCAAGTCATTTTTTTTCCAATGACAATTAATTACAAATAATAACTGTAAATTGGCAAATGGAATTAATTCTGTTAATAGTGATAAATGCAAAACATTGAAATACAATTCATTTCATTATTTCCTCTTCTAATTACTCTGGCAACTCTGTGTACGTATGGGCGTCAGTGTCTTGCGGGAGTACTATGGGGGTAGACTCATTTCACACAAACACATTGAATTGTTAAATACTATTTACTCCCATTCTTGGCATGATGTTCTTGTTGACATATATGAAAAAATTCGAGCATGACCATTTACAAATATATCTTATGAAAAACGTCATAAAATTTTAGTGGATTCAAATCGTGTACAAATATTTATTTAATCCCTATTATAAAGTCTGGTCAAGTTCAAACTCCACAATCAGTCTTTTATGGGTTAAAAGATAGTTAAAGTATGACACTTTCGTGGCAACAAACAGACAAATACACTCTGTGTATCTGTATATAGTGTGTTGATTGATTCTTTTTCTCTCAGTATTATATTAAATTGAATGAAATATAAACATATGTAAGTGTAATAAAATTACAGATATTGGTTAAATTGTTTTGTTTATATTAAAACTAAATATAATTTATATCTATTCTTTTCTGCCTATCTGGTCTTCAATTCTAACAAGATTTAGGAGAATAACATTGTTCCAAATTCTCTCTCGTTAAATCAGACATTTTTCAAACAGAGCAATTAGGGTAATTAGTCAGGGTATAGAGATGCAATTCTTAAGGATTGAAACTGAAGCTAATTTAGGACTTCTTTGGTACCATCGGGCAAAGATATTTCTGGTAGGTTTCATTCAGGTATGTTATGGTTTTTATTGCATATATATATCCATTATAATCACTTGAAAATTGTCGTCATTTTTACAGTTAAATAAAATGTAAAATAAAGTAAGAAATAGGGATTTTAAAAGAGTTTAATCTTTACGGTTTTCGGGTGGGGGGAGGGAGTGGGGTATGGTAGGATTGGAAGAAAAAATTATCTATTTTTATAGTATAGTCAGGTCTGAGAAAATCAAGCACCTCACACTCTTCAAAAAGAGTAAAGAGAGAATGAAAAAATGATACAGAGCGAAATCCTGGATCATTTGGACAATATTTAGAGGTGACCCAAGTAAATTGGAATTTTACCCTTATATAAACAAAAAATACGACTATTCATAATATTCCAAAATTTACATATTGAAAAATTTACTGTTACGCTGTACATAATTCCTTTCCTTATAAAATATCTTTTAAGTTAAGACTGCAGTGTATACTCTTGGGGTACGTACACACTACAAGTGGAGTGGAGCAGCGCAGAGCGGAGTACCATTTATATTATTGTTTATTTGGAGCGCCGCTCCGCTCGCAGTGTGAACAGCCAAGCGTCTTTGCATTCGAAAACCAAACCTCATTATTGGCGCGCCGCTCCGCTCCACTTGAGACCTGAATTAGCTGTCCACACTGCAGCGGAAGGCTTATATTGCCGTTACATCGGCCTATCCTGGAACGCCCACAGCCGGATTAGAAATACTCTTCAGCCTGTCACCTCTGACTTCTTTTCTCAAAGGGACAGCGGTGCCAGGTGCTTACCGATAGAAGCAGGCGAGTTTGTGAAGGGGTGGTTACATCAGAGACACTTTGGCTCACCAGAGCCATGTGAAATGGTGTGACAATAACTCCAGGGACCTACCTGTTCTAGCCTTTCCGAGAGACCTATGCTGCCCTCGGTTAAATCTAAAAGTGAGTTTTAAGACGAGTACTGTGGTCCCCGACCACACAGTGGAAGTTTCGTTTGTGGCCTGTTTTACGGATGGCTCTAAGCTTAAATCTGGTAGAACAGGTGCAGGAGTCCACTTCTCTGGTAGTAATGATACTGACCTAGTTGAATATCTAGGCTATCACTCCTCCGTTTTCCAGGCAGAGATATTGGCAATCACTCTGGCAGCAGAGAGACTGACAAACATCATCTCCGGAGAACCTGATGTGGAGAGAGTCATTATATACTCAGATAGCCAAGCAGCAATCAAAGCCGTGGTTAGTTTGAGGATAAAGCTTGCAGCGTTTTAGTTTTCAGATTTCGACCTCAGCACTACTCTTAGGAACTTCCACTACCTCATTCTCTTGACGTGACATTTTATCTGAAAATAGGTTTTTAGATTACGGTTTATAATCATTTCAAAGCCAAATTATTAGTAGATTGTAATACTTATCACCTAAATGTACCTATCTACCTACTTAACTATTTCATTCAGAATAATATAAAATCCAAAAATTCTGTCAAATAAAATTTAATAAATTCATAGGTACAATATACATAGGTACAATATACCTAATTTGAAAATCTTATAGAATAATCCTTTCTAATGAGAAATATAATTTAAGTACAAAGAACGATGGAGGCTATTCAAATAGATAATCATAAATAGAGTAAGCTCTGATTTCATATTTCCGATCTCATAAGAATAAAAATTATTTAACATTTTATCTCGTTAAGAAAAATGTTCTACCTAGTCAATAATAATGAACTAATCGATAACTTTGAACTTACCCTAATCTGACATTATGTGACTTTTATAGTTGGAATAAAAGTAAGAAATCAATTGATACTTAACTAAATGGCAAATTTGAGTGTATTTGTTTATTTCAGTCACCGTAGATTTCTTCACGCGGAGAAAATTTCACAGAAAACGAAGAGAGAACGGAGCCATTCACGCTAGCAAAGAGTCATTTCTAATTCAATAAAATACGTTGGAAAACAAGCATGAAATTGATTGAAAATCAAGGGTAATAGTTAAGGTAAGTAATTCATTACTGTAGCATTTTTACAGCTCGAAATAACGCTTTATTGCAAGTGGTACCATAATGGCCTCTGTAAGACTGATGGTACCATTATGGCGATTCTCAACACTGTACACCATGATGGCGTATTAGGATAATATATATATACTATATTACATGTATATATGGTTAATTAAATGTCACTTTTTCATAACGTATAGGTGAGTAAATCTTCTACCTCGAAGTCCTTTGCAAAATGACAATCATTTTAGGAATTTCGCTAAGTGCATGTAACAATCCTCAGAAGAATCGCAAATTAAAACAGTTTTTTGATTAGACTGCACCATGTAGTAGGAAAATATGACGAATATAGTTCTATTATAGTCTTTAATGAGGCAATAGCATACATTTAAGCTTTAAGTTTTGCGTATTTACAATTCTCAAAATTTATGTGACGTTAAATAGCTAGTCTAAAAACCTTATATTTGTTTATTCAAACTGTTGTAATTTTTACTATAAATACATGTTTTTCTTTCTATATTGTCTTTTTCCTCTTTTTGTAGGTATTTTAAGGGAAAAAGGAGGGAAATGAATATTACATATTATATTTTTGACGTGGCGAAATTCTCTCTTCGTTGGATGTTTTTCTGGGGGATTTATTCGTCAGAGATTTTTTCCTAGAATCAAAATGTATTCATCTAGAAAAAAAAAATTGTTTGCTATTACAATCTGCACAACAGTATAAATATGTTTATTTTTAAAAGCATGAAATAGAATTTAAAATCTGGAGTAGCCGATAGGACCGATAGGCGAAAGAAATTTTTTGTTTGAATATATATTTACATATGTATTAATTAAAGTAACTGTAAACAATTGCATTTGATTCCTAATTTTTGATATTCTACCATAATATAAATATTTCTAAATGCAGCAAACTCTGTTTTCATACTGTAAAAGATCAATATGTTAATCTATTTCTTATATCAAAATAGCAGCAAATTTACAGTCATTTACCATCACACAGAACAGAACTAAACACAAATCTAATTTGGAGTTAATGAAATATTTTATGATAAACAGCGAGAAGTGACGCAGCTAATCTGCATAAAAGTGATTAATTGTGAAGGAAGCCAAATGAAACAAGTTCACCTGAGTTCTGAAATACGAGAGATTAGCACTGATGCAGAGAGCTGTGATGGAAAAGAAAAACGAAGATCATTTTACGGCTTTTGGAAAAGGAAGGTGGTAATATGACAGTATTTGAACATTTACAGCACTCATCAAGTGGTGATATAACAAATTATGAATAACATTAAGCAAAATATATACCTTCAATGTGTTTATTAAAAGTATAGATATTGTATAATAATTATTTTCGTTCACCTTTTTGCAGTCATGATTGGACAATTTAAATTTTAATTGATATTTGAATGAACTCAATGTAGTTTATTTTCAGTTTGTTCGTACATGTGAAGGGAATATATTTTAATTCATTATATACATATTTTGTTTCAACGCAATTGTTTTGTTCATCATAAATTTTCCATTGAAAGTTCATCAACTTAATTTGAAACTGTCGATATTTGGAGAAAAGAATGGAGGAATGAAGTGGGAATAATGTCGAAGGTGGATACATCTTCGGTGGAGAAAATTGTTTTAATTTGTTGGAATATTTATGAGCTCATTGACAAATTATTCAAACTGGTTCACAAAAGTTCAATCATGCTGATTCACGTTCAATATAAAAGCAAGTTCTACCATGTTTCAAATACCTCATAGTTGCAGAAGCTAATGTAATTAACGTACTATATAGAAAAGACTCATATTTTCATAAAGGAATGCCGGGACCGAAACTATTACTCCCCGTCCATATTGTCCAGGCAACAGTAAAATCAATGAATCTTCAATCCACATACCATTTCAAGCCCTAAATGAAAAAAATCTTATTTTGATGTCGGCCTTCATAAGCTTCAGAAGGCATTTTTATGTGCAGTCATTAAACTTTGGTAAACATGCATTAATTACAGTCTCGATTGGAAAATAATCTGAAGCGAAGTTCATCTTATATCCGAAGGCCATTACAAATTGATTTTATAATGAAGAAATTTTTATGGTAACGAAGTTTGGAAATTAAGATAAAAATGCTTTCAGAAGATAATGTATTAATGCTGGAAAATAATTATAGTTGAGTAACTGGTTTATTTAACAATTATAAAATTTTAAGGGATATTAAAATCATTATTTTCAAAAAAATAATTGTAATCACATATTAAAACTTGAAGATAGGGATTCGAGTTCGCGGCGGTGTCGCAGCAGCCCATCAGCTGCCCAGAACGCCTGAAGGTGTCTCACGCTCCCGTGGTGTTCTATGGAGTGTAGACTATCTGGAGTGTCCCAGAAGTGTCCGAGTCACAGGAAGGCTGCGTCTACCAGGTAACGGGCCGCCGTAGTCAGTCGCTCCAACATATTACTTACCCAGTTATTTACAAGAGGCCGGCAGACCTGCATTAGGTGCCTCGCATCTTCAGGTGCTGCATCACATCTTAGACAGCAGTCCGAGGCATTTACCTCTATCCTCTGCTGGTAGCTCTGGAGGCCAGGATGGTGATCGCAACGCTATCTTGACAGGTTGACCCTATCACTCCTGCAGAGGGCTCCCTCCAAGTAGTGGACGGACGGAAGCAAGCTACCGTGCACTGAGTTTGCACCACCCTCTGCAAGGGGGGTTGCCGTGAAATGGGTGTGGAGGTGCTTCTATGCAGATGCAGTTTCAGGATAATCCCCAACACCGATGGGAAGTGCTAGGCGGGTGGACTTCGTATCTGTCTTGCAGTAGGTAGAAGATCACTTAGAGGCTTGCACGGGTGCTCCAGTTGGCTTGCTCCAGCAAATAACTGGTTTCCCTGGAGACCCAGATTAGAGACGACAAGGACCTCTCGTGTTTCAGCGTGAAGGTGGGACACTGAGATAAACCTAGTGCAACCTGCTGCAAATCGGAGGGCAGCGTTCTTTCTACGCTGGAGAGAGTCGACGTGGACCCGTGCCAGGTCGGACGACCATGCTGGACTTGCGTAGTATATGACTGTTCTGATGATCTGCTTGTACAAGGTCGTGATAGATTCATTTGACTAGCCGTATGTTGTTGTAGTGAGGGCTCGAAGGGTGATGAGACGTGCCTTTGTCCTGAGGTTGAATTTCCCGGTATGGTGACCGAAGGTGATGTCCCTGTCGATTGTGATCATCAAGGGAAGCATTTAGTTTCGGTACCGTAAAATAACACTTTTTAATTTCATTTTCTTATTCGATACACACAAAGATGCTCATTAATAGATACTTAGACAGATACACTAAGATATTCATTAATAGATACATTAACAGATACACTAAGATGTTTATTATTAGATACATCAACAGGTACAGCAGATACCCATTTCTTTTCGTTTGTATCTTCTTGTGTAAAATTTCCATCCACTCAATGAATATCCAACTCTTGATGTTTCGAATCTGATTATTCGAAACAAGTTTTCACTTTTTCGACTTAATTACCCTTGCGTCTGTGAAACTGAATTGCATCCACAATGAAAAAAATGTGAATGGAATTACATCAACATTAAAGAAATATAACGACACTTACATCAACATTAAAGAAGTACTATATAGGGAATTACCTCAAAATTAAAAAGTTGTTAAGGGAGTTACAACAACATTGGAAAAATAAAGAAAATTTCATCAACATTGAGGAAAATATAACGACAAACATGGAATATGAAGGGAATTACATCAAAATTAAAAAATAGTTAAGGGAATTGCATCGACATTGAAAAAAATGTAAAGCGAATTGAATCAAAAATAACAAAAATGTAAAAGGAATTACTTCAATATTGAGAGAAATGTAAAGAGAATTACATAGAAAATTGGAAAAAATTAAAAGGAATTACTTCAACATTGAAAAAAGAGTTTAAGAAATTACGTCAACATTGAAATAATCTATATGTAAATAAATCAATTTTGAATTCAACATTGGATAAGATAGGTAAACAGAGTACATAAATCACGAATAAATTATCTTTTTGTATTGTAAACTAATAATGCTATTTCTAATTATTTTGAATAATTTTGATAGATGAAATAATAGTTTCTAATTAGTGTTTTTAATAAAAAATATAATTGTAGTAATTTAATAACTTATACATGAATGCGAATTATCTTGAAATGATGTATCGTTATCATCAATAGTGTAGAGCAATATTTTCAGATGGGGAACTATGGTGGGGAGATAGTAGATTGGACCGCTAATAATAATTATTCAACATATGTGACATCTGAAGAATTTTACGTGATGAAAATATTTTTCTGAAATAATGTTAATCTTATTCATATCGATATTCTTAAATATTTTTAATTGGAACTTTATACAACTGAATTTCTCAATCAAATCTTATGAAACTAATCCATAATGCAAAGTATCAAAAAATAAAACAAAATTAACTGAAAATTAAAAAATAAGATGAGGAAAAATCGATTTTTTTCTCATTAGCTAAAGCCAAATTTCTGACGTCTAAAAGGTAACAAAGGCAAGAAAACTGAGATATCAGATAATACGAAAATGAAAAACATTCTTAGTGTGATAAAATTTCAAATCAAATCCATTTTATAGTTTCAACAGCTTTTCTTCGACAAATCTTCTTCAGAATTTTTCAATAATTTTAATATCCGAAGACGAGAGACACATCAAACATTCTACGATGACCAGGCGATAAATCTGACTTAGATTGTGTCTCCCTAAGATGAATCATCCTGCAACTCTTCAGATCTGAGATTGTTTTTCAGTCAAGGGATCGGGTGCGATTACAGTTCTACCCCAAAAAAAACGCGTCTATTTTAAATTGACAATTTAATTAAAGTCCTCAGTGATCATATTCCAAAAAAAACAATTACCAATCAGTTTCTAGATAAACAAGTTCATTTTTTCAATTCGATGGTGCAACTAGCTAACTTAGTAAGAGTTGCAAAGAAGTCCTTGAAAAAAAAAGTGAAAATTTTACGCCCATGTAACGAACCGAATCCGATCAAAAATTTGTTGGCGATAGTCAAAAGCTGAGCAAATACAATGAAACCCAGTAATTTAGGGCATCTTTGTAAGTTGATTGAGTAAAGATACGGTTTTCATACAGCGATTGTTGTGGTTATCGCTTAGTGTTGATCGCCTAGTAATAGGAATACATTGAACTAGTGTGCAGCGATCATCGCTCGTTTCAAAACAACCCCATTAGAATAGCGTTGAACTAGTGCTCAGGGATAATTGTTGAACGATCAATTATTGAGCTGATTATTGCAACAATTATGGCATGCAAAACGTACCTTAAGAGTGAAATTCTGTTCACCAATATATCACAGAATCTTTTCTTTCCACCATGCCAAAGCATAACAAAGATGTATTGAAGAAACGAGGGCAACATTCTAAATATATGTCATAGGACGTTTTCATTTCATTATTTACTAACATTATTTGCGTGCAGCTATTCTTATTATTTATCCACAATTATGATTTCAAAGATGACCAATCACAAACTACAAACAATTAGAAGCTAGATAACGAAAAAATTAATCCAGTTTTCTTATCTCATTGACCACACCTGTGCAGTGTACATTACTATTCCATTGAAGTTATTACCTACTCTGGTTTCAACATAATTGTGTTTACATTCAATTTATTAACGTATCAGTAAAATATTTGATAAAATGACGAGTCAAAGACTTTTCCTTTTTTTCTGAAAGAATATAACGTACTGATGAAACACACACTATTACAAGGGCAATTAGGGCGCTAAAGCATCTATCTAACAATTCGAGTGTTTTTTCTTAGTCATATCGGGTAAAGCATCATCTAACACAGACCTTTACTTATAAATATGAGAAAGATCGTTTATTATAATAATCGAGCACGTCAATTAACAAATAATTTCTATATAGTTGATTGATATCCATAGAAATATTTAAAAATTAAAATTCAGCTGCTTTAAATAAAAGCGGGTGATAATTCATATGGAATTCCGTCTTGATTAATTTTCCTGGTTATATTTTTAGAATTTGTTTCACGAATGAATAGACCTGTGTCGTATTTATCATTTCAATCAAATTCAATGGAGGTTCACATGTTCATATTCGAATAATCTGTGCAGAAATAAATCAAAGTGTTGTTCAATTAACGGAACAGATTGTTTCGGATTGTTCAATTGATGCGTTCACGTCAGCAATATGTTGCTTTTTAATTATTCAATGCAATAACCTTGTTGAAGAAGTATGTATATTGTGTATCTTTTTTCTATCGCATATCATTATCAAAAAGTATTGGAAAATGTGTATTTTTGCATAAGAAGCTCAACATAAATTACTCTGTGATATAAATAATAAAACAAATATTATTATTTTGTTTATTTTAATAACAATTAGATAAAATTATGGAATAACATAATAATATTATTCACTTAAGAAAATATTATGAGATATGCAAAAACTTTAAAATACAATGTATGTACTGTATTTTTCAATATTAAAATACGAGTGGTATCTGTCTGTGTGTCTGTTACACCAATCTATTACAACAATTATAAGCTTGTCCAGCAACTGATAGCAAGAACATTAAACTATTCTGATATCGTTTCATTAAATGATTCTAATAACTAAATTGAATTTATTAAGTTCGAGATATCAAAGCCAGGGATAATTGTAACCACATGAATTATTATAGATATTTTTAAACTGTTTCCATGTAATTATTATATAAAAAATGACGTCATTTTTAGGGCAAGCTTACATTATTAGTACTATAAAGGATACATAACCTCTCTGGATTCATGTTATATATACATTAGGACAATAATTATATAGCGACTGTGCAATATTATGATATTGTGTTATTTTTGGCATCAGTGTAATGCGGCAGAAAATAAAGACATGCGTCCAATACTGAGTTACAAATGTTATAATGACAAAAGAAAACCTGAAACGAGGCAATAAGATGGATGCTATTGAGCTATTTTGTAGGATTATAGACGGTAATCGCAGGTTTTGGTGGGAAAATTGTGCCATTTATAGTGATGTTTGCATCATATTTCATCGGCATAAGCGTGTTTTATTGCATTGGCTAGAATATCAACGGTTTGTGAACAAATGAGAATGGAATAAACAGGAGGCGAGTTCAAGATATTTTTGAGGCTTATATAAAAATATTTTTATGTATATTTCTTAAAAAATTCCAACAAATAGAATTAATATTATTCTAATAATTTTACTTATTTATCAAATTGTTAACTTACAATAAACAATGAATCAACATGAATCATAATTAAACAATTCAATAATTACTAATATAATATATTGAATTTGAAAATTTGATTCTGTAATAAAATTCATCATTGAAAGAAAGTTATGCTGAGCCCAATGAAGATTGAGAAGGAGTTCCTCATATTCTTCTAAAGTCGCAAATAAATTTCCTCTCTGATAGTTGTCGCAATGACTGTTGTTCTTTGTAATGAAATATGTAGTAAAAAATTACTATTTTTTTAGTCACCAAACGAACCTATATGATTCATCAGAAAAATTATATAGAATGTTTGAAACAGTTGTGTGATGATACTTTAATACAATTATTATAATCGATGAAATATGACGGATTTTCGCCATATTAAAGTTGAAAACAAAAAATTCAGACCTACAGTCCTTTTTTTGTAATATCGTCCGTAAGGAAGAAAAGAGCAAAAAGGGGAGTCTTGGGATTGAAATGCAGTCAGTACAAATGCAAATCATTAGAAAATTTATTCAAGTATACAAAGACTGGTAATATATGTTGAATGATTAATTTAACGCGAAGCACAAGTCTGGATGGAAACAGATCTTGTGAAAATGGTACAAACAAATTGGACAGAATTTTCCTCTGAAATTGATTATTCATTTATGCAACCATATATCATTAATCAAACTTTCTAGGATATTTATTACAACGTTACATTATTAGAATTGGGATATAATTATATGTGTTCTGAACCACTGGGATCTAGGATAAAACCGCAAATCTCTGAGGAAGAAATCCCTCCGTAAAACATTCAACGAAGAAAGAATATCCCCCCGTCAAAAATAGAATATGTAATGCATATTTTCATGCTTTTTTTCCCATAAAATACCTACAAAAAGAGGAAAAAGACAATATCAGAAGGACAAGTATGTACTTATATTATCAAGTTACAACAGTTTGAATAAGCAAATATAAAGTTTTTAGACTGTAGTTATCTAACGGCACATAAAATTTGAAAATTGTAAATACGCTATACAAAACTAAACGGTTAAATTGTATGCTAATGCCTTGTTGTAGTATATAATAAAACTATATTCGTCATAGTTTTCCACAATATGGCGCAGTCTAAATTATAAATCTTTTTTTTGTGATTCTTCAGAGGACTGTTACCAGCACTAAGTTGCTCTTAGCGAAATTCCTGAATTGATTGTTGTATTACAAAAGACTTTCAGCTAGAAGATCCACCCATCTAAACTTTTATTACAGTCACTTATACGTTAGGTAATTGTGACATTTAATTAACCATACATACACGTAACGTACATATACACAGGAGAAATAAACTAGCTAACTATTGAACTATAGAATGATGGTAAATGATTAAATACTAGCAATATTTAACTATAGATAGACAAATAAGGCACAAAAATGTTCAAACGATGCCATTCAGTTAATATGTATCACCACTTGAATAAGCGATGCAGCAATAATTTGATTTTAACAAAAAGTATTGAACATAAACAGATAAAGGAAAAATTTCATGTAATATTATATCAAAATTGAACTTATCTAAATATTACCTCTTTATCTTCCACACTCTACAAGTCTACAGCTAGAGTGACTATACAGCACATACTATATTTTATGTTTCTTATAAGTCGTTAAGCTTGAGACCGATGGTCATGGATTAAAACTAGGGATATATACAAATACATATAACATTCAATAGACAAATTGGGGACAAATATTTTTTCAGAGGGGATTTTATCCGGGGGGATTTTTTCTGTCGTTGGATTTTTTCTGGATACCATGAAACATTTTTATTTATTCTATATTATTATGTTCCGAGGGCTCAAGATATTTTATTATAATGACATAACTATTACTCTCAAAAGTTTTTATCCAAACTTCAACATAGTGTTCATTAAATTAACGGTGATATGGTAACTCGTACGAATTTCATTTTAAACGGATTGTTATATATTATTTTGGTATGCAATAAACATACAATATACGTCTTTTTTTTTCTTATATTTAATTTGAAACCTAATTTTGAAACTGATTTGATTTATTCAACAAAACAATTAATTTTAATATAAGAATATCGGGGGGAAAATGATAATGAATTGGAATTATTCACCTACTTAATCCTTCACTATTTTTATATCTTAAATTGGTTCCTAGGGATGAAGTTATGGTTGGCCCATTAAAGATCATGCAGAGTATTCCATAACTTTCTTTCTTCGATAGTTTTGTAAGCAAGTTACTTCATTTTAATTCAGTAACCTCTTTATTAAAGTAAAAAATAATACTATTTTTGATATGTTTTACAATTAGCACAATTTTTTACTCTACTATAAACTTATTGCAAATACTTACACTGGATGATAATGCTGTTTCTCTATGAAAAATAAAAATATATTCGGGCAATATTCACTGGAAGCTCTATCAATAGTTAATCCAATGATTTTTTTATGAAACAAACAATATGATGATTAGTGTACTCAGAAATAAATATATGGAGTGCTTACCTAATATCAAGTGGTATCTTGTAAAATCTTGTAAAAATTGATATTAGCCCAATGATGAAATTGTATTTTCTATTCTTAAGATATTTTTTTCATATCAACAGAACCATTATTCGATAGCTGAACTGAAACAGTGTATACAACATAATCATCTTTCAACAAGTTAAAAAAGGACAATTTCCAAGGTAAACCAAATATGATATAAAATAAATAATGAGGAAAAAATTCCGAATATAACTATGCTATTCTTAATATCCTTGATTCAAACTATCTCCAGAGATATTATACATTTTATTTTTTTATTTTTGTAGCTCAAAAGACCCAAAGAATAACATCTGCTTTGGTAAATAAAAATGTCCTCCAAAACAAACACTAAATTATGATCCTCAATCCGATTAAACTGAGATTTGCCACAGTTTATTTACGAAATTGATAACTATGCTGTCGAAAACAAGCTTGCAGGGAAGTATTAAGCCTTTATAGGAGAAATTCTCTGCAACTTTGGCTAAGTGAGTTAATGAAATAGAATATCAGTTTACTTTTTCGTAGTTTGATGCTGTTTTGATGTAGGGGAATATGTTTGTACAGGTTAAACCATAAGTAAGGTACTTTTTTTAATACTATTTTTAAGACATGCGTGGTTATACACAGATACGTAATTAATTATATTTTCAGTAAATTAATATCCTTTTAACTACTGTTAAGCTTAAATTTAAATTCATTTAAACTCCACATTGCTAGTTTTCTGAACTATGGTCCACACTGTATTTTAACAATCGTTTTTTTTTCGATTAAAAATAAAGTTCATTCAAATTTGATTTTCCTCATCCTCATTTTTGATATATTCTAAAGTCTAAACAATTTTTTTAGCCAAACTATAATAATGCTCTGAAATTTATCAACACAAATAAAAATAACATAAAAATTAAACCAGGTCCTATATCAATCTACAATGGCCCCAAAATATAATTTTTGTTAAATTTATGTTAGATGGTATATAAGCCTTAATGTTGTCTATTAATAAATAATTGATACGAACTCAGGGAATACAGAACTCTACTCTGTATCTGTGTTTTTATATTTATAGAATATTAGCCCTACTAACCTGGCCCGCTGAAGTTTGCTCACTAACCTAGCCACTGGTGCTCCAGAGTCAGTTTTCATTAAAACTCTCAGAAAATGTTGACGAATTGATTTTTCAAGATTTTTGATACATTATAACTTTCATTTAGTATTCATACATTCATTGGTAAACACCAAAGAATAAATTTATATTTTAAATAATCGTAACAAGCAAAGAAATTTTTTTTTAGATATCAATGTTAACCATACATTGCGAAGCTCAGTGTGCGCAATAATTTTAGCAAATGTCGCTAAGCCTTTTAGGGTTACAGTTACCAGATTATAGTGAGACTTTCACCCTAATGTTAAGAAACACACTGGATCATAGAGAGCTCTTCTAAACTATAATATTTGAATACTAGTTCATGATATGAGTATTTTACCTAGAATCACCTATTTTTTGACGTATGTAATGAAAAAGTAGTAGTTATGAAAAAGCATCTCGCAAATTATTTCAGAATTAAACTTGTTATTATCATTTTATGAAGACTGACTCGACAGCACCAGAGGCTAAGTTACAAGGGTGTTCAGATCCGTTGAACTAATGAATATGGTTGGAAGTATATTTACGTATATTTCTAAAATCAAATCTCGTCTTTTTTGCTAAATTGAATGTTATAATGGGATGATAGAAAATAAAAAAGGAAATACCCATACATTTTCAAGAACCCCACTATCATTCTTTCTCGAAATAACATTTCATTTGGGATTTATTTCTATAATACGAAATTCATTGAAAGGAAAAAATGAAGCTTTAAATTCTATTTATTATCGATTAAAAAGTATACATTATATTTAGAACTCATCAATAATGATATTCTGTATAGTGAATATAGATTTCAGAGTAAGGAGATAGCTTCCATTATGAACAAATTTTCTTTAGTCCATCAGCTATATAAAAATACAAGCCATTTTATGGCAAACTGGAGAAAATTTGTTCATTATAGAGGCTACTTCTTTATTCAAGACTCTAAGATCACTTACAAAATAATCATTACAGATGAGTTCTACTATAGTAATAAATCCTTTTATTCAAACCAAATCATCAAAGTGTCAATTGATTGAGTTGAAAATGTTGATGTGTTTCTTAGCGAAGTTTCAAGTCATCTTTGGTGCCGAATAGAGCACATTTCACTGCCAGGCAACCAATGTGCTCGAATAACTGAAAAAGAAAATTAAATTAATATTTGCTTTATAAATGTTCATATTTTTCTTCGGCAGAAAAGGATAAACTGAAGTCGGAAAAACTACACAATCAACAAAAATAATAATCCGAAACTAAATTCAATTGGAATTTATCATTAATTTGAAATATTTGAATTATATCATATATCGTTATGCAAATATCTGACGACAATATCTATTATTATGATATTTTACAATAATATACGATTGATGTTTACTGTACTGGCCATTAAAATACGATCTGCATTTTATGAATATATATGTGGGTAAGATTCTACGTGTCAGTATAATTAACTAAAAGATTATAGTATCTGTCAGATAAGTGTTAGATTCTTTATTAACTGTGCGTTTCTCTTTATCCATTAATATATATATATTTTTTCTCACGGTGAAATCCTCTGAGTACGTCTCACAGTGCCCATCATCCATGGCTCTCTCCACATACTCAGTGGCTGCTGTTTTCTTGGAGGTACTCAGGACCACTCCGTTCAATTTACCAATGTCCACATCTGACCCGCTGCCCGAACCCTAATTTGAAAGTAAACACGTACATAAAATTACTTCTCATTTATCCTTTCAAATTTGGAAGAATATTTGAGGCAAAATAATTTAATATTAAAATTAAAATAAATTAAGACTTTTCTGATTGACTGATGATAACTTAATATTAGCACCTACTTTTTGAATACAACAACGATCGTTTAGACAAAATTGATCTTTTTCAAAGAAACAAAAGAGACTTAAGATATATATATATTTTTTTTATGGCTTATTATTAGGTAAATTATATTTATTTTGTAGAAATCATTTTAGATACTTACGATATCAAGTTCATCAATTATGCATTGTTTAGTGTCAGTTGGTCCACCTGGAAATGCTTTCATATCAAAAATGGTAACGAAATATGACAAAAAGAATTCAAAATGCATCCACAGTTTATAGAACATCACTGTATGTATTTTCATAGCATTATACCGTCAAAATTGTTAGCTCTAACTGATAGTTGCATTTAAATTATTAATTTATCAAAAAACAGAACGATCCAAATGTTATTGATTTCTTCAATTAGATGGGTATCTAGAATACCATTAAATAAAAATTTTGTAATCAACTGCAGTGTGAAAAAGATAAATTAGTTTTGTGTAACTCTGTAATGTTATGAATACTCACTTTTGCAGTAAAATTCAGTCCTGCTTATCTTCAATATGTAAGGAACCAAAGTTTCATAACAGGCATCCCAAGCTTCTTCGGAATGACTCAAATCTGCAAAACAAAAACAGCTCCTTAAATGTTGCATGTATGCATATAGAAATATACATTATTCAATCCATATTTGGAATAAAATTCTAAGATACAAATTGCCAATTTTTCAAAGAAAGTCTGCGTCTTCTGGCAGGGGGATGGAAATTAAATTAATAAAGAAATTAAAAATTAATTGAAAAAAATTGCCATTCGCCAACTGTGGGGCCAGGTTGCAGTTCTTAAGCTTTCACAGTCTTTGGAAAATGTACATATGTTGATTAACTTAGGTCACGATGGTCAGTTATAGAGTTGTGTAATCGCCAAATTGTTTCATTACCAATGTTTAATCCCATTTTCCAAGCATTGTGATTATCCAACAACTGTTTTTAACCACGGTATATTGAATTTCCTTACCTTCTCCTTGAACGAAGCTTGCACCAATCACGAGTGTGAAAATCAGTAGTTTCTGCATTATCGATTCCTTTTGATGTCAGTAAAGATATGACTTCTCCTTCTTCGACGTTAGGCGTACGTGTAGCAGTGACTGAAGAAGAAGTTTGCAGAGTATTTATAGGTAGTTTGGAGAAGGGGCTCTGTAATTTATGCACCTTATTATCGTTCATCTACACTTGTGTAACTATAATTACTGACTCTTTGAGGGTGATGTTCAGAGAAAGGCAGTTCCTTGTTACTATGATATAAATTAAAGGATTTTGTTAACATTTATTGTACACACACTATTTGTTAATCATTTTTTTTAAAACTCTTTCATTGTGTCTCACTTCACTCAATTACAGCTCGCACATGTGTATGTACTCCATGAAAACGAGAACTGCTTTGTGCTTAGAGGCTAACTAAACTGTATTTCTACGTTGCCACACGTCACCACAGAACAATTAATTCCCTAATTTACGTGATTTATGCCAATACATAAATGTTTCTTAACTTTTTAAATAAAAAAATATATTTGGTATTTATGAAGGGTCAAATTCAAGAGATGCCAGTAAATTTAAAGGAATGAGATGAATGATACAAATTAATTTGAAGAGTAGGTTCAAAGAAAACCCACGTCAAATTCGTTAGGGTTAAGGTAATAAATAATTAAATTGAATATTGATATTTTAAAAATCTGTTTTATTGTTCAATATTCAATAATATTGAAAATTCAATTCACTTATTTTCTATAGGTTATGTTTCTTGAAAACAAAGATATTGTAAAATTTAAAATAGATTGTCGGGTAAGTTCCAAGTAATCGGAATATTCCACATATTAATCAAGTAAGAAAAATATATATCTATTGTTTTACTATAATTTTAATTCGTATCTATTGTATTACGGAAGTTATTAAAATTTGAGATTTGAAAAAATACGATCATACACTTTGAATTATTAACTGCAAGCTCATGAAATTTTTTTATGTTGACCACACATTTAAATTTCCTGAAGAATTAGAACAATAAATATAGACAATGAACACTATAACATAACGGCTGTCTTACTTTATTATTAGTGTCAATTCATTTTAACACGTTCACTGTTGAAACGGGCCATATGTAGGATCGCATTGTTGCATATCGGGGCACCCGTGCACCGAATAAAATTTTTTATTGTGTTTTTAAAAACGCTAATAATAACTAATAAAATATTCATTCTTCAACTTATGGATTTATTAATATAACTGTCATTAATATAACAGAGGAATGCCAGCTATATCCAGATACGCAGTGAACGTGTTAAAACTTATTTGCGGAATCGACGCATCAATCTTTTATATATGAGAGAACCATGTTACGTGATTTCAATAAGGACATATCTCTACCAGATAATGGGTCCCAAACCAGGAAAGGGTTAAAACTATTCTAAATATTTACTTCACGTACACATCTTATTTGTATATTCTAAAAATTTGTAATTAGTATATAAACTCAATAATTAAGAGTATATATGCTCTTTATGTAGTAGGAAATTTTTTCGATAATTTTCTTAATTAAGGCTTATATTTCTTCGAACTTTGAGAAATCATAGGAAATCTCACTTGAATAAACAACTTATTGATGCTATTTATTTACCAAGTATAACTACCTCAATAATTTTGAGCTAAAAATGTTATATATTTTTTTGAGAATAATTCGATAATTATCTTAATATTGGACTAATTTTCATAAAGTGCGAAGCTGTTTAAAAAAATCTCAATTAATCTAATGACTGATAATTACTCTCCATGTTTATCAGACTGTTTATAATGTCTAATCAAGCTGATTGTATGAGTCACTTTATGGCTATAAATAGTGCACCAGATGATAGTAGCTGTATACTCGTTTTTGGAACACTTTGACTGTATGATCGGAGCTCCATTACAGTAAATGAATATATCTTACATTAAAAACAAAGCGTTTAAATAACATTCGATTTCAATTTCAATTACAGATTTGGATCATTACGTGATAAATTCCAATCTGAAGCCAAGATGCAGAAGCTGGTGATCTTTACTCTTCTCCTGTCCATGTTCGCTCTCAACTTTACAGAGGTTGAAGGTTAGTATTTGGTGACATTTACTCTTTCTATCTAGAGTAAATTATGGAGATGCTTGTACGATTATCTTTTTGTTATTTGGTCCATATCATATCCTGCAATAACAATCGGTAGGAATGTGTACATTTGAGACCTAAAGTTTCTGTTTCTTTTGACAATAGGGGTGCCAACTCACACTGAAGAAGCTTGGTACGCCTGCCTGGACACGGTGAGACCTTACGTAAGAAAAATGAGCAAGATATACTTCCTTTGCAAATGTAAGTGATTTGTTAGCAAATTTTCTATAAAAATATAGATTAAAATTTGGTAAGATTGTTTTAATTATTTATAAAGTGGTTTAGACATTTTTTTATGTATATAACAAATTTCAATATGTTTGAACTTTTTTCGCCGTTCTTAAAATTGTTTAACATTCTAAAATTTGTTCGAGATTTCTAAACTTGTGTTAAAGTTGTTTAACATTCTTAAAGTTATTCAATATTCTTAAGGAGAGTGTCTCACTCTATTTTGTTTTTGTTTGAAAAGTGAGATGCTTGATTTTCTCAGACTTGATTATAGTATATAAATGGACAATTTTTTACTAAAGACATTTTTTCAAATCACCCCCCCTCCCCGAAAAAACACAAAATTTAGACTTCTTTAAAATACCTACCTCTCCCTTATATTTTAACTAGAGACATGGGGTTTGTTTCATTTTGTTAAGAATTTTGCACTTTACAATATTACAATCTGATGCATCAAATTTGCATTTTCAAAATAAAAATAATAATAAAAATTCAAAACATTTCGATAATTTTCGAAATATTGTTACATTTCCCCATACTTTTTTTTACAAGTTGCGAAATAACACCATCTGATCTTAATTTTGTAGACAATTAAATTCTGAATAAAAAGAAAAAACTCATGGCTCTAAGTTAAAAATTGAAGATGAGTAGGCTTGAGAAGTTGAGAAATGGAAAAGTTTTCAGAACGGCCAATTTTCGACTTTTTTTTTTTTTTAGTTTTTTTATATATATATTTTTCTTATAACAGCAGTACTATATTGATTGCATGAAAAATACCAGAGAAAAAACAAATACTGTTTCATAACATACTGGTTTTTTTTTTTGCTTCCCCCAGCTCCTCCCCCTCACTACCCCCCTCCCCCAGATCCTCCACACTTTCATTTTCGAGGCAAACTTCCATACCTAATATTTTTACACATGATTTGGGACATTATAAGGTGTCTTTCTATGCAAAATAATTTTTTTTGAAAATTATCTCCAATTTCAGTGAGACACTCTCCTTAAACTTGTTTAACATTCTTAAATTTGTATAATCTTCTTGAACTTGTTTAAGCTTCTTTAAAATGTTTTACATTCTTAATCTTGTTTTAATATTCTTGAACATTTTTATTATTCTTATTCTTGTTTAACATTTTAAATTTATTTAATTTTTTCAAAACAAGCTTATCATGCTCAAAATAAGTTAAACATATTCAAAACAAAGTAAAAAGGATATTCAATTATTATTGATTTTGATTATTTATCGTTCAGTCAAAATAATAACTATATATTTCTCTAATATTTGCTATGTTTACAGATGCCAAAGCAGACACTCATTCTTGTATCCTGAGTAAACTTGATATTGTAAGTAGCCAGATAGCTAGGAGTATCCTACATTACCTATAAGAATAACTTTTATAAGTATAATAATTTGAAAAGTTGATTCCTACTGATTGGCCATATCTTATCTCTATCTCTAACTCACTCTCTCTAACAATAGTGTTTATCACTATTTATAAATTATTCTATCAAATATTTTACTATGTTTTAAGCCGTGTCTGGAAATTTCACCGTAAAGAATTTTCGACGAAAAAATTTATTTCAACTCTCGATTGCAGCAGCATTACAACAGAATGCTTTGGAAAGCTCCATAACAAACTTGCATCCAAAAATTTGGAATATCTTGGAACATTTCAGAAGAGAGGAGTTGATTGCAATAGAATAACTGTGAGACTATAAAAGTAGCTATGAAAAAAATCGGATGAGAAAATACTGTGAGATTCCCAATCGACAACCAAAACCAAAAATATCGTATTTGCGCATAAAGATATCGACTTACATACTTTTTAAATAGTAACCAGTTCATTTTTTTCTATTTTTCATTTTCCAACCTTCTATTAAACTTAATTTAATATGAAAATTTATATGATTCCAGTTACGAAACCTGTTCAACCAAAAGCAATTTCACTATTAACTTGTGCTTAGTTTCATTGTATATCAAATAAAACCGAGAGTAGACTAAATAGTCAGCTTTCTCTTTTTATGAAAGTGTTATTGTTATAAATCAAAAGTCCTGTTAACCTATTATAAGTATCCTTGGTAACGGGGGTTGGTAAATCACCCAAACAATTATTGTTTTGTTCACATTATTTGTCTGGGGTTCATCAGCCAAGAGTTAATAAAAATTCTTGCGGTGAAAATTCCTCACGGCGTAATTTTCTTATGGCATAAATACCTTACGGCGAACTTTCTTGTGCTGCGAATTTTCCTACGGCGAATTTTCTTGCGGCGAAAATTTCTAATACCATTTTAACCATCATTCACAGGGTAGCAGTGACAACACCGAGATTGATTTCGACAAACTACATGCCACTGTTCTTGAAATGTCCAAGAAAACCCCCGCCACGGAGTATCTCCGCAAGGCCCTGGACGATGGATACTGCAAGAATTACTCTGATGAATTCGACGTGAGTTGAAGTCTTGTCGTATCCCAGATTCAATTTTTATCCAATAACAATCATTCATTTTCATTTCAGATTTTTGAGTATTCTGGCTGCATCACAGTGAGGTGTGGAATTTTGCGTGATGAAGATAATTGAGGTCTTTGGTATGAAAATTGGATTCGTTGACGATTTAAATATAACGATAATATTTATTTTAACCACGATTAGGAATAATTAATAAAAATTAAGATTCTGCATCCAGTTATTTATTAATAAGGTTCTTTACACAACGATTCTTCAAATAAAATAGTATCGTACTCTGATTATCCTAAAAATTGATGTCTCCATGAATTATGAAATGTAACACTTTTATATATTGAAGGCTATTCTGAAATACATTTTGTGATTGAAAACTGTTTTGAAATTGAACAAAAAATCAATATATTGACGAATTGTATTTTTTAGGAATTTTTCTAAAAATGACAACCACCTTCCAAATGTTTGATATTTCTTAACATCTGAATGTGTGTTAGATAAATTAAACCAACCTGGATCGTATATTTGTTGCGTTGTTCGAGGAAATACTATTTAGAATTGAAAAAAGTATAATCTGTGTTTTCATAAATTCAAAGAATAAGGAAGAAGAAAAAAAATCCTAACTAAACAAATAAACAATAATGGACCTTGTCACGCAAAAACCTACCGTGCGCATACACGTAATGTCCATTTATTTTCTCTTCGTGTTCTAGAGCAATTGAATTTTATAAATTGTCCTGCTGTATTTAACAGATGGAATTTCACTTGTGGATGATACTACTACGCGGAAACAAATATCATAAGTGAAAACTTATTTTGAGCTTGCAGTTTGTTCAGTAGTGTATGTATATATTTCTTCAAGACGATAAATGATTCTCTATTTCATTCCATGATAACCCAAGGCAAACGATTTCTATTCCCTATACGCTTGGTTACTCTCATACAAATAAATAAAGCCTGTTGCAGCTATATAGGTTGTTGGTTTGTAACTATAGAAACAGAATAACAAGATGATAATATTCCTTCAGAACCCAAGAAAACAGTTAATCATTCATGAATAATTCGCGAACAGGGGATTTCAATAAGCATTGTTGAACAATTTCATAGAAACCAAGTTAAAAATGAGAGCAGTATAGTAGCCGTTTTTCTATAGTTTACGGCAGTCTAAGCATTTCTCCGCCACTAAAGGCAGATAATCTGGGCGCTCCACAGATATTGACCATAATCTATGTAGGCCTAGGCAGTTTACTAGTAAGATAATCTGCCTAGGTTTGAGTGGTTACAATATGCCTAACCCTCTGGAGAACAAAGTATGTTAAATCTTCAGAGTTTTTAGCAGTAATTATTGACTAATATCTCCAGAGATTGAAGTAGCAAATAATTGCTCATAAAGTACAATCCAATAGCTTATGCCTTTTTTGTATGGAAAAGTTATATGCTATAGCATCCTGTTGGTTATATATCCTATATCAATTCATATCCTTTATAACCTTTATTAATTGAATTGAATTGAATGTCTTCTCTTTATGTTGATTAGTTAACTTTGATTACGTCTATTAATTATATTATTAAATATATTACTGATAACATGAATTATTTCCACTTGTTATTACACCAGGTGTTGTACTCACAGTAGATTATAACGTTTAAACTTTAAAGTAACAGAAATCAAAAACCAATACGTCAGTGACAGCTCAGCTCTCATCATCTACCATTCAGATCACGTACGTACATGTGATTGAAAAACGTACATGAGAGATAACGAATATCGTACAATGTCAAATGTCAAATAATTTACATTTAGTATAATTTACCATAAAAGGATACATGCTTACTATAGCAAAATGATTTGTTACTAAATCGTGAATTGATATCATTCATCTGAATTCATGAATTTGTTCAAAAGGATTGTTATTATAGTTGTATCGTGTCATTAAGTTTGAGTGACATGGTACACTGTGAAATATCTTTGATTGGAAACTGAATACATTTTTATAACTTGCTTACAAAAATACATTCAATGTAGGCTAGGTACTTATTCCTGAAACTATCTATAACAAACTGAAGTTATTCAATTCAACCTAATATTACTAAATCATTATTGAAGACATCGTTTTACATAGTAATCATCTTTGGAAAAGGAATATTAATTTTAGTGCTAAACGGATGAATAGCTAGGTAGGTCACTAAATGAATCGATAGTAAGAATATACCGTGAATATTACATCAACGTTCTAAAGGATAAAATCGTAAATAGAACCAGTGGCGATGACTCTTATCAAAATATGAGTTACTAAATGACAGTTGGTAGTTGGTGCCTAGATATTTCTTGTTGGTGATTTTGTTTATGCGTGTATCGGCGTATATTATTACTCTATGGTGTATCATTTCTAATTGAAAGTGAATAGTAGATATGTGATTAATGAATAGTATCTAATGTGCAGTGTTTGTGTTTTAAATGTAAACCCTTAGTTAGGCTGCTTACAGTGCTTTGCTTAGGCTCCTATGTGAAACCATCCAGAACACAGTGCACATTTAACTCTTTTCTTTCGGTTATTACGTGTGTCACATAAGCTACAGAGCACATCCTCACCCTCAATCATTAAAATAAAATAGCAGTCTGACTGGCAAAACAGAGCAAATGCCACCAGCACCCCTCAACCGGAGTGCCCATGAGCATTCAGGGGTCAACAACCTCCCTGCTCAGTACTCTGGAAACACCTGGCAGACGTTCAGAGTTCACCAGGCAGACCAACAATTCCTACCTCAGCTGTAACTTAAACCTCCTGCAACACAACTAAACAAGGTTAATTTACCAGCTTACTACAGAATAAAGAGGTTAAAAGAGATAAAAATCAAAACTAACTGACGATAAAAACAACCTAAATAAAAGCACTAAAGAATGGCAGTAACGCTGCTAATTGCGCTGCATAAGGGATTAACAATTACAAAGTACAGTCAGAACCAGCAAAGTACAGTCACCGGTCACTCGAATGTGCTGACTAAGCGAAACACAGGTCTGACGCACGAGATAATTAACAGAGGTGTTTAATAACAACAACCTCCTCCCATCACTACTCAATAGAAACTCAACTATATTTGATTGCAGCACTGTACCAACTAGTTTAAAATGCATTAACGATATAATTATTTAGAGAAAAGTTGTTGTAAATACCTAACTGTACTAAAGGCACTTTAATTATCGCTATATAGTAATAATACAAGGCAAATTATATATGACACATATCCAAATTGCATTTTTATTTTATTATGTTGGACATGGGCATGAATTAATTAACTATATTACTATATCATAGTTACCCTGAAAAATCAATGAGACAGTTTAAATAAAAAATATCAAAATAGACTGTGAGTATTTATTAGTAAATTTTTAAATTAAATTATCGAACGTTTATATGACAATTCCTAACTTTAAAATTATGAGATTATCTTTAATTGATATAAAAACCCTAGGGGGGGATTCTGTCCGGAGGGGATATTTTACGGAGGGGGTTTTTGTTCGAAGGGGGTAATTGTCCGGAGGGGGTATTTATCCGGAGTGGGTATTTGTCTGGAGGGGGTATTTCTCCGGAGGGGGTATTTCTCCGGAGGGGGTAATTGTCCAGAGGGAGATTTTGTCTGGAGTGGGATTTTGTTCGGAGGGGGGTTTTGTCCTGAGGGGGATTTTGTTATAGACCCAACGCACATACGTAAACATAGTTGCCAGAGGTCGATATGCAACAAGTCTCTGTTGCCAAGCAAGTGTTGTACTGTTGCGTTAGGAGTGACGCTTTTCATAATGATTTGATATATCTCTGATTCTCAAATGCAGCACTCATTATCCATGATGCATTTATTATGATTATGAAGCATATAGATATGTCTTGCTTATTTCAAACATAATAACAGAGCTTGTGTTTCATAATCATCAATTCGTAAGATACTATTGTACTGATAATCAATTAGAATAGAGAATCAAGGAAATAATAATATTTCAATGCTTTTAATTCATCACAATTAACAGAATTCAATGTAGTTATTATTCGCAATTAGTTGTCCTCGTAACAACAGTGACTGGCTAAGAGTGTACGCACACACAACTGTAGATATGTCAACGTACAAGTGCCTCGTGATTACCCTCAATTTCATCCTTACTGCCAGTGTAACGTACACAGTTCATACTGAATAAATTAAATGTAATAACTTTGTCGCTATCAATTGTGGGTATATAAAATTTTGCACGGTACATTAAAATGATAAAATCTATGAACTGACAAAAATAAAGCCGCAGTTTTCCTAAATATCAATCGTGTAGCGAATTCTACGCACTCAGTCTTTTAGATACTTAAATTTTGTTAGTCTCATTAGCTTTAACTCTTCACCCAAAACATAAATTTATGCTTTGTTAATAATATATAAGGATAAAAAGGAACACCAGTACTGGAATGTACATTTCATTAAAAAAACAGGACGTTTCGATAGTCTAGCTATCATTATCAACTAATATAAAATCTGTAATGGAACATAAAAAATAAAAAACATACACTAATATTTATTGAACATTAAAAAACATAACTAAAAATTAATTAAAAGTTAAAGGATAAGAACTGTCACTATTGTTTAAAATTGGTTGGCGTTTAAAAATGTGAAGTGATTCTAAAATTCTCAACTCATTAAAATTGTTTGCACTGCCTAAAATTTTAAAATGATCTAATTTGATTGGAGAGTCGCAAGTACTCTCCGTGTGAATTCTAATTGATGAATGAGGTGGATTGCAAATTGGTCTATTAGTTCGAAAACTCCTCCCAGCATGCTCCGCAATCCTCATGTAGAGTGGCCGCGACGTCATGCCAACGTACTCTGATGTGCACTGCACGCAACTAAAGGAATAAACGATTGACGAGAGCATGTCGAGAGGAAGTTTATCCTTGTAATTAAAAAAAGAGCCTATTGTAAATGAATTGGTAAAAGCAAATCTAAAAGTTACATCATTAAAATATTTAGTAAAAAGAATGGAAAGATCTTGTTTTAATTTGACAGAGTGGTAGCCTAGATATGGTAGGGATGAATATAAAATGTTTTCAGCGGGTGGTACAGTATAAGTGCTATTAAAATTCCTATCTAAAAACTGCATAAGGATTTTATTAAAAAGTGAAGTACAAAAGCCATTGTTATTAAAAAAAGAGCGTAAAAAAGAAATCTCCCGCTTAAAAAATGAAAAATTGCTACTAATTTTGCATGCCCTGAAGATTAAAGTTTTGATGCTATTGTATTTAAAAGAAGTGGAACAAAAACTATAAAAACTAGAGCCTAAACCTGTAAAACTAATTTTTCTAAAAACTGAACTATGGAACTTGTTATCCTGCCTATGAATATTACAATCTAAAAATGGTAAACTATTATTTTGCTCAAGTTCAAAGGTAAAATTTACACTGCTATGCTTGCTATCGAGGTAAGTCAAAAATAGGGGAACGTGAGATTTATCTTTAAAAAGGAGGAAAGTGTCGTCAATATATCTTTTGTAAAACAAGGGTTTAAAATTAGAGGGGCAATCTGCAAGCCAATTTTGTTCATGATGGCACATAAAAATATTTGCGAAAGTAGGACCTAATGGGAGTCCCATACCTAAACCTTCAAGTTGTTTAAACTATTTGTTATTGAATAAAAAGAAACTATTTAAAACTGAAAGCTCTA
This sequence comes from Caprella mutica, assembly GCA_947561585.1. Classification (NCBI taxonomy): domain Eukaryota; kingdom Metazoa; phylum Arthropoda; class Malacostraca; order Amphipoda; family Caprellidae; genus Caprella; species Caprella mutica. Next base: position 536,629 of record CANNZV010000015.1, read on the forward strand.
AAAATGGTCTAAAAAATGAGACAGTTAGCCCTAAAAAAGTAGAAGATTGATCAGAAGAGTTTACTACAAATGATATCTATTGTTTCATGAAGAGGTATGTTTGTAAAAAGATTTTCGATGTCAAATGATGCCATAAAAAAATTGTCAGAATTTGGAATACTAGTTACTTCTTCACTAAAATCATATGAATTTTTGCAAGTGTATTCATTAGTGGTTAAAGGAGATAAGAAAGGGACTAAAAATTTAGCAATATTAAAACTAGGAGTGTTATAAGCTGCAAAAATAGGTCTAAATTGAAATTTACTTTTAAAATCAAGCTTGTGAACTTTAGGTAGGCCATACAAAATTCCAGGTCCAGAGCCACTGACAAATAACTGTTTATAAAGAGAATCGTTAAAATATTTCAGTTTTTTCATTTTACGTACGAAATTATTAATCTTGTCTTCTATTTTAAGTGAATATTTCTGAATGGAATCAGTTATTTCTATAAATTTGGTTGGATCTGATATCAAAGATGTCATGCTATTAATATAATCAGATTTGTCAACAATAACTACACCACGACCTTTGTCTGGACGGGTAACTATTATGGATTTATTTTTAGAGAAATTATTTAGAAGAGAAATATCGTGCTTAGATATTACAGCAGAGAAAATTTTATGAGGCTTAAAATTATAGAAATATTTAGAACATAAGGTTTTCAATTCTCTCTAAAATCACTAAAATTAACACAATCTCTATCTCTAACTTGATTATACAGATTTTCAAATGATAGAAAATATTTAAAAAAATCAATCTTATAAATTGGAAGACAAAAGTCAAGGCCAAAAGCAAGTAAAACTTTTACACGACTTGGCAACACAACCGAACTGAAATTGTAGATCACCTTTTCAGGGTCAAAAGGCTCAAGTTTGGCGTTGATGCCCAAGTTCCGCAGCTTATGTTCATGGGTAGTTTTGAAGGAGGTTTTATAGCGTTCTATTGAAGCTTTCACACATCTTCTTATTAGAATCCTGTCCAGACTCGAACAGCTATCCTCGACATTTCTTTCCAGAGATTGAATTTGGCATTCAGACTCCTTGAGACATTTGCGTTTATGCTTAATTTCAGTCAATAAAAGCTTGCTTTGGAAAGACTTATAAAACGTTGACGTACGCAGACTGGTTTTGTAAAGTCTAAAGCGTAGAAATTTAGGCATAATGTTGTGGGCCTTGCAGGTTTCCAAGAAGATGATATCCAATAATATCTTAGATATTTTCTTCCTAAGATCCTCATACTTCCTGAATTGCTTTCTCTTGTGTTCACCATACTTAGTAGTCAAGTAGTCTAAAAAATTAGCAGGAATGATGCATTCTAAGTCTAAGGATAAAAAGGAACACCAGTACTGGAATGTACATTTCTTTAAAAAAACAGGACGTTTCGATAGTCTAGCTATCATTATCAACTAATATGAAATCTGTAATGGAACATAAAAAATAAAAAACATACACTAATATTTATTGAACATTAAAAAACCTAACTAAAATTTAATTAAAAGTTGAAGGATAAGAACTGTCACTATTGTTTAAAATTGGTTGGCGTTTAAAAATGTGAAGTGATTCTAAAATTCTCAACTCATTAAAATTGTTTGCACTGCCTAAAATTTTAAAATGATCTAATTTGATTGGAGAGTCGCAAGTACTCTCCGTGTGAATTCTAATTGATGAATGAGGTGGATTGCAAATTGGTCTATTAGTTCGAAAACCTTTCCCAGCATGCTCCGCAATCCTCATGTAGAGTGGCCGCGACGTCATGCCAACGTACTCTGACGTGCACTGCACGCAACTAAAGGAATAAACGATTGACGAGAGCATGCCGAGAGGAAGTTTATCTTTGTAATTAAAAAAAGAGCCTATTGTAAATGAATTGGTATAAGCAAATCTAAAAGTTACATCATTAAAATATTTAGTAAAACCAATTTTAACCAATTTTAAACAATAGTGATAGTTCTTATCCTTTAAATTTTAATTAATTTTTAGTTAGGTTTTTTAATGTTCAATAAATATTAGTGTATGTTTTTTATTATTTATGTTCCATTACAGATTTTATATTAGTTGATAATGATAGCTAGACTATCGAAACGTCCAGTTTTTTTAAAGAAATGTACATTCCAGTACTGGTGTTCCTTTTTATCCTTAGACTTAGAAGCATAATTCCTGCTAATTTTTTAGACTAATAATATATACATATATACAGGGTGGCGCAAAAAAAAGGAAACCCATTTTCAAATTAGTTTATTTTACTAACTATCAAAGCTAGAAATCTTCTAAAAACACTCTTTTATTTGTTTACTTTTTTTGCATCTATTTTGATAATCTGTCAAAAGTTACTATAAAAATTGAACATCCTGCAGCGAATTAAAAAAATGGAAATAAAAAGGGTTTGCGCGAAGACGAAATAGAAGAAAAAAATTCATAATAAGTAAAATTAATTTTAAATGGATGTAAAAACATTAAATTCTACTGTTTTTTAAAACAAATTTGGGAAAAAAAATTATTTAAAACCATATTGACAAATGTTAATGAGTCGAAAACTGAAGAAACCACTTTAAATTTGAACAAAAAGCGATCGTGTCGCAGGCGAACAGAATGAAAAACATTAATATTGTTGATGAACAGCTTTTTGGGAATCAAAAAATATCAATTAGAAGGAATTGATAAGATATCACTAAACACACATTTAATTGAATTGTTAAATACGATTTTAGACATTATCCTTTTAAGATGAATGTAAGACTCGGACTCTAAGAACTAATTTACCTCACCGTCTAAATTTTGCAAAATGGTTTCTGCAAAGAAATGCACGTCTTGTAGAAGAGTCAAGACATCGTTATTGGTGATGAAGATGTATTTTCATGAATGAAAGAGTCAATAACCGAAACGTTAATTGAATGCAATAATAGTAGGATTTAGTTTTTACTACTACCATATGGAAATAAATTATACCAATTATGAACTTTTTTGAGTTCTTCACCCTCGCGCCAGCATTTTTTTAATTCCCTTTTTTAATTCACTGCAGGATTTTCAATTTTCATCGAACTTTTAACAGAATATCGAGATAGATACGAAAAAGTGAAAGAATAAAACTATTTTTAGGAAATATCTAGCTTTGATAGTTTGTAAAATAAACCAGTTTGAAAATGGGTTTCCTTTTTTTTGCGTCACCCTGTAAATAGATTAAAGATAAATTTTACATCTCTGTTAATCTTATTTGATAACAGCACATAGCTTTTTCTCTGTGATGAAATTAAGGGGACAGTTCCTTGAAAAATCTCAAATAATTTTCAGTCTTTTTTTATTTCGTAAATAGCTACCTTATACGCTTCTAGTTGTTTGTGTGAAATATCAGAGCTCTAGAGTCACTATAACCCACTGGGGGAGAGAGAAAGAGAGGGAGCGAGGCGAAGATTGGGGCGGCGCAATATGTTTTACACACTCCCTATCAGCCACTAATAATTCATAATTATTAATTATCTGGCCATATCTGGTATAGTTCTTGTTACTGAGAACACTACAATCAGCATCAGTTGCCTTCCATATCTTACACGGGTTAAGATGTTGCGTGTCAGAGCGTGAATGTTTTACAATTTTGAAGCTACGGCATTAGGTTTTTTTTTGCATTCGATTCTTCCAGAAATTCTATGGAACTGCCTATCCTTGTTTTTTTCAAATTATCTTTCGAAATAATAAATTTTGAATTTTTTTTCTTCACAAAAAAAATAAATATTTCGAAAATCAATCCGCAAATCAAAAATACAAGGAATGGGGAATGGCAGCTCTAGAAAATTAGGTAGATAATCGAATGCAAAAAAATACCAATGCCGTAGCCTCAAAAATTTTAGAAGCATTAGGCTTTTTTGAAACAGGTTCGAAATTCGAATAAGTTGTTTTCTATGGGTCTAATCGAAAAATGTCATGAACAAAAACGATGGAGAATTCAATTCTATATTGGTGTAAGAAGTTTCAGAACCATAGCTTTATCATATTATAATTCTACATGTCCCTTCCTTAGTGAGTCAGTGAGTCCGTTCGTTACGCTTTCAGTAATTAGATGTAAGCAAATTCGTTATGCATGATACCACGAACAAAACATCCTATTAATGTCTTTTATATTTTCAACCTCTTATTTTCATTGTGTGCTTCAATTTGATTATATTTAGTGAAACGTGAGGGAATTGAAAGTGAGGAAATGAAATGGGGGGGAAGTGGAAGTGGGGGAAAAGAAGGAGGGAGAAGAGAATGTGGGGGATAGCAATTTTGAAGAAATGAAGATGGGGAAAGTAAAGATGGAAGAAGTATAGGTGGGGAATGTGAAAGTGGGAGAGGTGTAGGTGGGGAAAATGTAGATGTGGCAAGTAAAGATGAGGGAAGTGAATTTATGGCAAGTGTAGATGGTGGAAGTGTATACGGTGAAGAGTAGATGGTGGAAATGTTGATGGTGGAAGTGTAGATGATGGAAATGTAGGTGGTGAAAGTGTACTTGGAGGAAGTGAAGGAAGGGGGAAAAGTAGGTGGAGGAAGTGAAGGTGGGAGGAATAGAGGTGGGGGAAATGTAGGTGGAGGAAGTGAAGGTGAGTGAAATATAGGTGGAGAAATGTAGGTGGAGGAAGTGAAGGTGAGTGGAATGTAGGTGGAGTAAGTGAGGGTGAGTTAAATGTAGGTTGGTGATATGTAGGTGGAGAAAGTGAATGCGGGTGAAATGTAGGCGGAGGAAGTAAAGGCTGGGGAAGTGAAGGGGGGGAGGGGGTGGAAGAACCGTGGAGCTAAAATCCAACTTGGTTTAGAAAAAATGTTGTATGGTGATAAACTGATAATATCCGTCAGTCGGTCTGTCACAAAACAGACATTCTATCAATTGGACCTCATAAAGTTGGTGTAAACCAATTTAATGTCTCCAAAAAATTATTAATAAGATATAATCTATAAATAGTATCATAAAATAAGCCATGTCAGTCGGTCCATCACAAAACGGGTTAAACACTCATTATATCAATAGCACCTCTTGAAGTTGGTGTAAATTGAGAACCTGATGTGACCAAGATTACAAATATATACAAAGAATATTATTTTCAGAAGCATGTCACTAAACACATTTACTGCGTTTTATATGTTTTCTGTCTAAATGGGAGTTTTTTTATAATCAGTTCTATCAAAAGATTCTCGTTGATTCTCATACCGTGGAATTTTCAAGGGACTTACTAGTTAATGAAAATGCTTCAAAATCGGGAACTTTCCCATTAATAAATATATTATTCCGTAGTATTACACGATTTCCTGATGTAAGTTATCCCATTAATAAAGATTCGACAACTTCTGTCATAAAGTTAGAACAAACGAGCAAGTTGATTTATAGTATTATTTATTTAGCAGATATATGAAGATGTAGAAGAGTTAGTAAGTTTTAGACAATACAAAATAATGTCTCCATTGACAAACAGCTGTGAGAAAATCAATTGGGGATGTTTCTGCCCAAGCAAGAAGGATTTATTCCTGCGAAAATTCCCTAATATCCCAGAAATAAATCTTTCTTGCCTGGATAGTTAGAATAATACAAGTTTAGGTTACAACTCAATCGCCAGATACCTACATGTCCTACAATATTGATAAAGTGGTCGTTAGCACAGGATATAAAGAAATCTGATCTAAATAAATTTCCATTTGACATAGCAAGACTTATTGGTAACACCAACTTCACGAGTACTGAGAGTCTTTCAGTAATTGACCGAGCACTACAGAATTGCCCTATTTTTGCTAGTATATAATTGTGAGAACAAAATTGGTGAGCATACAGCGCGGGTCAAAAGTTTTTGCAATTTGCTGAAATCGGTATTTTTAACCAAAAATATTAATTTCATTCTGATTTTCTCATGGAATCATGATCTTTAGAATAAATCATTATTCCTCTGTGAAAAACTCCAACAAATAAGTTTCTAAAATAACAAAAATTATATTACTTGATGAAATTAACTCAATAGAACGAGCCAAATGTGTTTATAACACATTTTATAGTAGTTATATGAACGTAAATGCTTCAAAAATTTAGATTGCATCATTTAATTAGAGTCTTAATATTTAATGAGCTTTACACATTGTTTTAACACCTCAACCAATCATTTATCAACAAAAGATGTTAATTTCTAAAGACGCTGTTTAAGAATAAACTTCCAAAAACCTTTGCCAGAGCTCTTGTTTGTTCGTAAATTGGCCTCCATTCACATAAACCTTTCTATTGGTGGTGGACCATAGCTTCTGTTTGGGGTTAATGTCAAGATTCACTAGGAACAAACATGAGCTTGTTCTCAGTGATGCCTTGTTCTACGAGCCAACCTAAAGTGTAATGAAAAGCATGACTTGGAGCTTTATCCTGCTGAAAAATGTTATTCTTTTTGGCGTCATCAGATGAAGAATTCAACCAAGAGGGAAAATTGTCTCTCAATAATGCACAATAGTTCTTCATTTTGAGACTATCAGGCACAAGAAGAGGTCTAACCAATTTGTTACCAATAATTTCAGACCACAATATAATGCTGCCACCCCTCTAGTGCCGATTGAAACGTAGACGTGGACTTGCCTCCTAAGGGAGCCACTCTCGGATCCATCCATTAGGGCCGTCAAGTGTCGTTCGGGCTTCGTCTGTTTGGACGGTTTAGAAATCTGTTTGGAAATCTGTTTTCAGATATGTAACTGACCAGGAGAGTCTTTTCTTGTAATTTACAGCTTTTAAAGGTGGGCAAACAGCTGGTGACCTCTGATCTGCCATGAAACTGAGTATGCAAGTACGGGTGCTTTTGGACACTTCCGTCATTCCTGCCGCAACAAAAATTTCCTTGCTTGTGCAGTGTGGGTTTTGATACAGAGCTCTTTTGATTTTTTTGTCAATTTTCTGTTATTTGTGGCCTTCGGTCGACCTTGTTTTTGAGGTTTCCGTTCCACTTTACCCTCATTGATTATTATGGATATTTCCAATGTGGACTTTTCCTCCTTTAGCAGGTTTACAATTTTGTTTACATAGAACATTTAACTTGATGTTAGCATCTTCCATTTAACCATATTTAAATAATTTGTAAAAGTGCAAACACTTATGGCTCACCTTAAAATAACGAAATTCTGAAAAGAGGAGTATAATTAATTAAGAAAACAGTATAAATGCAAAACTAATTGTAAAAAACTGAACATAAGTAGAAAATGACGTGATACGAAAATTTATTTCAAAAAAGGGCCATAAACAGATAAAAATCAAGGTTCAAACTCTTTTGACCAGCACTGTAGAGTGTAGATTTTTGCAACCATTTTTAAATAATTACTATTCTATGCATCTCAATAATAAACAAAAACGACCATTTAAGGGGACCGTCCGCGAAGAAATCTCAAAATTTTATCTTTTTTTTTTATTGTGTAAATAGTTGTTTTATAACCTTCTTATAGTGTGTGCAAAATATCAGAAGTCTCGTATAACTCTAACCCCCTGGGGAGAGGGAGAAAGGGAAAAGTGGGCCGGGGGATAGGGAGTCAATATGTACTCTAAAAACCATCTCTCAGCCAATTATAATTCGTAATAATTAATTATCTCGCTATATCTGGTATCTAACCTACCACTATATAACGCCCACATCAATGAATGCAAAGAAAGATTGCTCAGTTATCCCTAGACCTTCGAAGTGGATGGATGCTGCGTGTCAGATCATCAAACTTTGAAAGGAAATTCCTACTAATTTTGAGATCTACAAATCTTGTAATTCAAAACCCCGCACATTTTTTTGGTTGAAGCTAGAGCATTGCGGTTTTTTTCATTCGATTCTCCTGGTAATTCTCTACAAAAGCTTGAGGATCGATTTTTGAATTTCGAAATACAATTTTTTTTTTTAGAAATATAATTTTTTTTTTTTTTGAAAATTTTAGTTTTTTCTCGAAAAATCAAATTTTTCGTAAACTAATTCGAAATTCAAAAATCGATCTTCAGGCTTTTGTAGAGAATCACCAGGAGAATCGAATGAAAAAAACCGCAAACCCGTAGCTACAAAAACTGTATTAGAAGTACATGTTTGAATACCCAGTTCGAAATTCGTTCGAAATTCGAATAACTTGTTTTCTATGCGTCTAATCGAAAAAATGCCACGAACAAAAACATAATATTATTCAATTTTATATATAGGAACCAAGTTTCATAACCGTAGCTTCATTAATAAATTTGTTTACAAAATTTACGGACGGTCCCCTTAAACTGAACAATGTGCATTATTTGTGTGGCTTTATTCTTGGAATTTGAATAGTTCAAAGTTCAATGTATATTGTTTATACTAGATACTTTTATTTATTTTTAAGATTCAATCTTTTAATTTTTCCATTTATATAATTTCATTTCGTATTTATTAATCTTTTTAAATTTATAAACCTTTTTAAATTTATTTAATCATTGAAATGTTATGTTCAAGCAAACTGATAACAACTAAAATTATACTTATATGCTATTATAAATGAATTTATTTTCGAACCATAGTTTTATCTTGTTACAGAGAAAGAAGATGTTTATGTATAATAAAAATTTGAAGATATTTAGTCCATGTTAGCAATGTTTTGCAACAAATCATTGATTCCTTGAAAAAATAAATTTTAATTTATGTTCATTTTCTTCCAATAACAATTTATCTTACATTTTAAATAGCACAAAAAAAAACACAATATGCCATCATCTGTGAAACCTCAACAAATTGAAATATTTCTATTTTCGAAACACTTCTTTTTCTCAGCTTGTGTAAAAGATTTTCTCTGGTATCACCCAAAATATTTTTGCAGATCAATCAAAATATTTTCCAAGTCGACCATAAATATTTCCGAACCGATCAGAAAATAATTTTATCAATGAAGAATCCCTTGAATTTCTACACAGAAGAATTTTCTCGAATGAATACAATACAAATTTCCAAAATTATTGAATAAAGGTACATAATTCATCAACATGACTTTAAATTTCAATACTGCATCACAAGTCACAGGGGCCTATTGCATATTAGTTTACATACCCCATGAAATAATATAGTTATTAAATAGTAAATGGTATTTTTGAGATTTCAATTCATATGAATCATAGTTCAATTTGAATATTAGAGTTTAGCCGAATCAGTTTTGCATAACTGAGTCATTCTAGCTAATGAAAATTGCACTGGAAAATGAATGAAAGCGACTGCTTTTATTATTACTAGTGAAAGCGTAAAAACAAAAATCACGGCATTTTCAACATACCAAAAGAACTTGGTTATCTAGTAATATTAATTATTATTTTCGAAAGATTGAAATTCAATTCAATTAATTATTCATACCATTATATAAAATGCCTACGAACAAAATGCCTATGGACTAAATGCCTAACGGACAAAATGTATAAAGGACAAAAATCCTAACGGACAAAACGCCTTGCGGACAAAATTCCTATCGGACGTAATGCCTTACAGACAAAATGTATAAAGGACAAAACGCCTAACGGACAAAACGCCTAGCGGACAACGTTCCTGACAGACAAAACGCCTAACAGTGAAAATGCCAAGCGGACAAAATGCCTTCTCATTGTATACAACAAATAATATTTTACAAAATTTATTATCAACCTGTGAGTAAATAAAACTTCGTCCCATTAACAATGTATAGAGAATATTACAGTATTTATTCGAACTGAACATTAGTTAAATTATACAAATATCGACGATATTGTTTTATACTTATGGCTAATTGATTGCATATCAGCAGTACTAACTTGAATAAACATTGAAATTACTCAATTACTCGGCTTTTGAATATAAAAAAAAAACAATAAATATCACTATAGATTGGTAATTTTTATAGATATCTATTAAATTATACAATATTTAAAAAAATATTAGAAAATGACTATACCTATCTAATAAAATGAACAAAATTGTATATACAAAATATAATAATAGATATCTAAAAAAAATTAACAATAGAAGATATGTAATAAGAATTCAAAATAGAATAAGAAGATTATCTTCATTTGATTTGTTAAATAGGAGAAACACTTTAATAAGAAGTAACAAAACTGCGAAATAAGACAAATAGGGCAGTGTTTACACTAAGTACGCTGAGTTACAAATACTAAAGTTACATTTGGCAAAAACTTAATAAAGTCTAACTTAGGAAAAACCCTTTATTTCCACTTGGTCTCAATTATTGATATTTATGAATCTTCTTTAATATTCCCATACTTGAATTAAGTTTACAATGAACTTTATATACTTAATTCGCTAAGCATTTTGTCTGTTAGGCGTTATGACCGTTAGGCATTCTGTCCTTTCACGAACAATTTCATATACATGCTACCAGCTGATTGAAAATTGCGTATCAATAAATTAGAAAGACGGACAGACGACTTATGTGTTTTTGGTTACCTTCGTATTTTCAATAATACAAAATATTATAATTAAAGATTTTAAATCACTTCGACTAATTTAATGAAACTTTTATTTCTTTTTTCTCCTCTGATAACTTTTGAGGTTACCATGACTGATTGGGTAACCACAAATACTACAATAAAGATTAAATGATTAATAGAATTTACTATGATCACAAAAGATAGTGAGTGATCTAATTTTATTATAAAACATAGAAGAGTAACTATGAATACCGTCTTCAATCATTTATAATTTTCAATGCATTACAACCATGAGAAAAATGTATTTATAATTTAAAATATATCATTAGCCTAAACTAAATACAAAATTAAGATAAAATAATATTTGAAATTGATAAAATTCTCCACAATCAGAAATAATAAACTGAAAACGTTGATGAAAGTTTCATGTTAACGATATTCAAAGATAAATATTTTAAACAATCTCTAAGAACTTGTGCTAACTTTCTTCTAAGTCAAATAAATATATATCTGTTTTCTCAAAAGCATGATGTTATTAAACTCTAAGGGGATTTAATCTGCTGAATACTCAAGATTACAAATGGTTAGGTTCTTGGTTTAGAGAAAGTGTAACAACCAAGCTTCACCTAGCTTCAGCTTTAAAGTAGATAGTAGAACTTCATGTAGATAATAGTAGATATTACTTTCACTACCAGTAATACCAGTAATAATTAATTCGGAATTATTATTTTAGAATCTGAGGGAAGAATAATTAATAAAATATTCAAATAAAATAATCTATTATATTCTATTAGAAAATATTATACTATGTTAACAAAATGTTTTTATGATAGCGAGTGTCTAATTACCTCTAATTACCTGCTAGAGTTTAGGCGAGAAAAACAAGACAATTAGTGGTAATTAGTTGCTAACACAATGGAACCTCTAATTACCTGCAAGAATTCATCTAATTTCCTGCAAGAATTTTCGCTAGAACAACAAAGCAATTAGTGGTATCCGTACTAACACAATGAAACGCCAAAGTTAACTCAAAACCTTGACGTACCCTAACCTTGTACCTAGAAGGTTGGAGAGTAGTTAAGGTATATAAGGATCTATCACCTAACTAGAAGAGCAGTGTGAAATCGGATTCCTAGATGTGACCAAGTTCTCTCGTGAGAAATTCCCTCGTCTCAACTCTTACTTAGGCTCAAAATTTGTTGTACTAAATTTTATCGACAGTATTGAATAGTGAGTGTTTCGTTTCTTACAAGTGTTTTATTATCCCCATTTATCTACTCTCTTATCTCAATTATTAAATTGTTCAACCATAAGGCTTCTTCAGGCCATAAGACTAAAGAAACTTGTAGTATACTTCTGCAAGTTACCTTAGGCAAAGAACCTATAGAACTAGAAAATAAAGAGTTTTATCACTGGCGCCCAACGTGGGGCTTGATGATAGTTATCGGTTAACATAGATTGAGAGAGAAGATATCTGGGAGAAAATAACAATAAGAGTCAAGAGTTAAGAGGTGAAATAAAACTCCGTATTAATATAGTGTCGTTTTAACGCGCCGAACCACTACAACATTTTGAGTGGGAGACTAGAGAGTGCAGCTAAGGCAGTGGACTCTGCAGCTTAGCACTCAACTCACGGAACCAGTTAACAAGATCTACAGGGAGATCTGTCACAACATCACCCGACAGAAGAGGTGATACCGGTAAGAATTTCGAAACCTACCGGACAAATAACATAGTGAACCGTACCTTAGCCTTATACGGAACGGATCTGCAAGTAAATCCGTGAGGATTGGGTCCTAATACGTATTATAAGTCCATCAAGAGAGATCGTGAGATCTGGACCAGCTTTATTGAAAGGCTGGGCTAAGAAATACGAGTTCAGCTAAAGAGAGAACACACTAGGAAGAACATAAGGTCAGTTACTCAAAGGTTAAAATACCTGCTCGTCAAATTCTAAGTACGTAAGAGCTGGGAGCCAGTACAGTGACGTTCAAGAGAGCTGACTAGATTAACAGGTGGTGTACGTAAGAGCCAGGGGCCAGTATACTGACGATCAAAAGAGCTGACTAAATCAACGGATTGTGTGCGTAGGAGCTTGGAGCCAGTACTGTTCAGTTCAAGAGAATCAACCAGATCAGCAGAGAATTGTACATAAGAGCTTGGAGCCAGTACAGTTAAATTCAAGAGAATCAACCAGATCAGCAGAGAATTGTACATAAGAGCTTGGAGCCAGTACAGTTCAGTTCAAGAGAAGCAACGGTTCAGCAGATAATTGTACATAAGAGCTTGGAGCCAGTACAGTTAAATTCAAGAGAACCAACCAGTCCAGCAGAGAAGAGCACGTGAGAGCTTGGAGCCAGTGCAATAACCTCACAGGAGACAACACAATAACAAGGCGAGGTCACCATCAGGATATTTGGGAGAGAAGCAGCGGAGTCAGTCGTCGAATAGACTTGTTGAAGTAAGGTATCAAACTGAACAAGGCAACAAGTGAGTACCCGTCACCTTAGACAAATATTTACCAAGGAAGCAGAGCACAGGAATAATTGTGTTTATTGTAGTTACATTATAAGAGTATATTGTTATATTATTGTACATGGTAGAATATTGTGTCAAATAGTAGTAAATGCAAGTGTCGGTGTCAGGCAATTAATGCGTCAGTAATCAAAGATTCAAAATCGAAATAAAGAGCGCACACTAAGAACTCGTGATATAATTGAAATCTAATTTAATAAAAGTGTACTGGATCGAGTGTTTTAGAAATAAAATACGGCAATATGCAACAGCTGCGTCAAGTTACTATCTTAGATGGACTACCTAGGTTCTCAGGACTCCCATGTAGTGGTGAAGCTCCGGGATCTGGGCAGACCATAGATATTCGTAACTTCCTACGCGCTGTTGATGGGCACATTGCCCTACACAACATCCAAGAGGATGGTCAGAAAGTGCGAATCTTAAATTCGCTAATTGACCCGAATGTTGGCGACGCGAGAAAGTATATCGCTTCTTATGCGGGAAAACCGATCTCTTATAGACAATTATGTAGTGATTTGTTGAAAATATACCCGTGTTTTGCAACCTCAGATCTAAATGTTGCCGCAGCTGCGTTGCTAAAAAACGGGCTTGAAAATCCCGTTACAGATATCGCGCAGTTACAAGCCCAGAGTCGCTCGGTAGTAGACGCATATCTTTGTAATAAAAAAATGCGCGCCCTCCGTATAGGAGCCCATAGTGTAGTAGCAGAGCCGCGAATATTAGCTAGGGAGAGAAGAGCCAGACCCGGGGGCCACCGCCTCAGGATGATGAAGGAGGAAGCGATGAGGAGGATCCAGATGTGGACATCAGACTGACCAGGGCGACAACACCGGAGGCGTCAACGTCAGCAAGATCACCACCACAACCTCCAGAACCGCAAGATGAGTCGGAACCCCAGAGGAACCACCAGCTGGAGAAGAGGAACCAACCGCGATAGAAGGGAGAGCACCTCAAATTGGGCTGGGAGAGATCCTTCAGAACCTTCTCATGCACCTAGTTATGTCTGTGCGCCTTCCAGAACCTGTATACAAAAAAGTAGCGAAGATTACTCCAGATACCACTTCCACCACTCTAATGGCGGAAGCGATAAATTGGTCAAAGAAGGAAGACGCTACGCAGGAGGCGAATCGAAGAAAAAGGACGCCTGTAGCGACCTCAGAAGTGCTGTACGCAATGCAAGCGGAACCCAAGAGATCCAACCGTGGAGAACAGAATTGTTTCTACTGTGGGAGATCAGGTCATTGGGCCCGCGACTGCAAAGCCAAAAACAACAAAGTAAACAATTGTAGTTACTGTAACCAGAAAGGTCATCAAATAAAAGACTGCAGGAAAAGGCGGAAGGATGGAGTACCTTACTGCTACAACTGTGGGAGGCACAACCATGAGGAAGAAAAATGTCGCGCTAACTGCGGACAATGCGGTCGCAGAGGCCACACAAAGAAACAATGTCGGACAAGGTCCGGGAACAAGCCCCAACAATATCGGTATAATGATAGGAAACGGGAGCAAATAAATCAAGTACAAGAAGAAGAAGACTCACCTGACCATATAGAGTCAGACGAGAGCGAATGACTAAGAGGAGCACAAGACGCCAGAAGGAGGCATAGTCCCACAGTAAGAATTATCTTTAACGGACAAAAACGAAAAGGAATTATAGATACCGGCGCAACAATAAGCCTTCTCAGCGAGAAATTGATAGATAAAATGGGTAAAGGAATTAAATTGAAACCACAAAATAGAAGAGTGTTAGACGCTCAAAGTAAAGAAATCCCAATTAAAGGAAAGTTGGAGTTAGTAATAAAAACTCCAGGGGGACAATTTCTAGGGGAATTCCTTGTCTTCAAGAATAACAGAGACCTCAAATTTCAGATCCTACTTGGAATGAACGTGTTACAGCATACTATATTAAATTTCCCAGAACAGAAGATAAACTTTACGAATAAAGGGGAAAGTCAAGGAAAAGAACCTCAGCTAACCCAAATGAGCATGCAGATTTTATCTACTGAATTTGAATATGGAGAAACTCATGCCAAAATAAATGTAATCGAGGAAAACAGAGAAGATAGAAGGAAATAGTTCCGTATCATCCTCAGTCTCAAGGTTTAGCAGAACGAATAAATAGGGAGACGGCAAAATTGCTTAGGATATATACGAATACGCTAGCAGTAAACGACTGGGACGAACTAATGCCAGTCATTCAATTAGCAATCAATAACAATTATAACGCTTCGTTAGGAGAAACACCTTTCTTTGCGTTATTTGGGTTCGACAGCCCGACAGAGTCGTTGGTACCGCCGCGTCTAGATTATGGTGAAGATGATCTAGCTATTAGACTAAGGCGAGTTACGCAGATTCGGGAACATTGTAAAAAGCATCTGGAGAAAATTCAGGCAACCGTGACGCAAAATACTAATCAAAATCGAACAAACAAAAAATATAACGGTAGGCAGTCGTGTATATGCTAATCTGAAAAAACAAGTAAGTCATCGAAAACTAGATATGCCAATATCAGGACCGTTCGTTGTCGCGCACAAACAAGGAAACCGGATAAAAATACGAAAAGTAGGATCAACGGAGACATACGTGATCCATCCGGACAAATTAATTGCCGGACATGCGATACAAATAAAACCCGATGAAGTAGAGATAGAAGCTGAAAAAGGAGTAAAAACGATAACCAAGCCTAAAATGAAGCGAACGTATAACTTAAGGCCCCGGTAATGTAACGGGAGTAAATTTAATATATAAGAAATAATGTATTGAAAATAGAATGTAAGTTACTATAAAGATATATATATATGTACTAGATTTAACACATGTGGACCTTTCAGTGTGGGCGCCCCAGGCCATCGCCGCGCTCAGCTGTGTCTGTTGTGCAACCCTGGCGGCAGACGTAGTACCTATGTCAGCTTGGCAGTGGGATGGATCGGCCAGGACGGAAGGTGTGATACTTTTAGCTCCAATTCAATTAAAGCTCGTCACAGATTTATGCAAACAGATAATTCTGAACCTCCATTTAACACACAAAACCATAGAGTCTCTTCTTGGTTCGATGGTTCTAGGTAGTGTTAAGGAGAATGATCTTTTTGTTCGTAGAATCTCATTTGTACTTTTTAACCCTTTCGTGACTGGCGGGACTTTCAGGTCCCACCTCTTATTTTCTGTTATAAAAATGATACAAGGTTATTTTATGTGAAGATGTGCCTGTCAAGACATCCAGCACCCTATCAGTATTAAATTCCAGTATAATCTGGCATCTATTTGCGCGGCACTCTCTCACCTCGCGTCAGTATGTGGAGTGCAATCACGGGAGAAGGTACGTTGAATTTTCTGTCTATCTTTGATGCTTAGTGTCAGTTTATTAGTATGCTTAGAGTAAATGTACTAATTAATGTTGTTGCCTGTATATATTAGGATCGTATATATTATACCACACAGTTCATATTATGATAATATTTTATTATATTCACGTAAATGTCTCTGGGATTCAAGAGTCCCGACAGGGAGGCAGGAACCATAGGTCCCATCAGGTTTCTGAGGACCTCACACTAAATACATTTCCAAACAAACAGGTCATTGTCAAAAATGTATGTCATATGTTATTATCATATAAAATGAAATTCAGTCGGTATTCATATAATAATATGACAATTAAATTTTACGCTCATAGACTATTAGAAAATAATAATTTTGCTTCATAATTAGGGTTATATAAATTATAATTTTCTTCATGATAATAATTTCATACAATTTTTTCAGGAGCAAAATGACGAAACGTTGGTTAGAAGATGATGGAATTTTGCATCTATTGGCCCAGCCAATTCCTTCTGACTATGATTACGATACAGATACAGAATCGGAAGAAGAAGAAGAATCATATGCTGTAAATGCTATTGAAAACTTTGAGGAATCTGATGCTGTGATTGAGCTGGATGAAAACTGTACAGTTGAAGCGTGTATTCCTACTACTTCAAATATTCCAATTGTCTCAAGTAATGTATCAGACGTTGATATAAATCCAAAAAATGTTCAGCGAAGGTGGAAGAAAAAAGAAGAGAAATCAGAAAATGTGGATTTCGTGCACAATTCTGTAAAAGATGCACCTTCTTGCTCAAATCCGATTGATGCATTCAAACTCTTCTTCACTGATGAATTACTTCTAAGGATTTTATTTGAGAGTAATTTGTATAGCGTACAAAGAAATAAAAATGCCAAAATCAGTATGGAGGAATTACTCAGTTTCATCGGAATAAATATTGTGATGGGATACAATCCTAGATATTCCATTGCTGACTATTGGAAGGATGGAGATGATTTAGGAGTATCATGCATCAAGAAAACGATGCCTAGAGAAAGATTTTCGGCTATCTTGAGGAATCTGCACCTGAACGACAATAGTAAGTTGGACCCAACAAAGAGAGATAAAATTTATAAAATCCGTCCCCTTGTCGAATCCCTCAATGAAAGTTTTCAAGATGTGAAACAACCAGCAGAACATCTTTCAGTAGATGAATCAATGATTAAATTCAAAGGACGCTCCTCAATGAAACAATATAATCCGATGAAGCCAATAAAACGTGGATTCAAATTGTGGTGTCTGGCTGATGATATGGGTTATGTTTATAAATTTGATGTTTACTCCGGTAAAAGTGAAGGTAGTGAGGGCTCAACCCTTGGTCTGGGTGGAAATGTGGTAATGAAAATGGTGAACCACTTGAATCCAATTAATCATAAAGTATATTTTGACAACTATTTTTCCTCTGTTAGTCTGTTAGAAGCACTGAAATTGAAAAAAATTCTTGCATGTGGCACCATACGATCTTCTAGAAAGGGTTTTCCTGATCTAAAACAAGATAATATGTTGAAGAGAGGAGAGTTTGACTATAGGTCCACATCTGATGGAATCACCGTATACAGATGGAAAGATTCTAAAGGAGTGAATTTAATTTCAAACTACCACGGCATCAATGAAGTTACTGTTCAAAGAAGACAGAAGGATGGACAAAAGATACCTGTGACATGCCCGGACATCGTGAAAGACTATAACGAACACATGGGAGGTGTCGATCTCCATGATATGTTGCGACAAAAATACGGGATCAATCGCAAGAACATAAAGTGGTGGCATCGCATATTCTTTGGACTCCTGGACATGGCTATAGTGAATGCCTTCTTGATATTTAGGGAAACAAATAGTACCCTGATGTCTCATAAGGACTTCCGAAGGTCTTTGGCAAGAGGACTACTGACGTTTTCTTATAAAACTGTCTGTCCCAAACGGAGAAAAACTGCATATTCCATTTCAACTTCTGTACGTCACACAAATGTTGGTCCGCATAGACCCATATTCAATGTTCAAAGAGGGAGGTGTGAAGTTTGTTCCAAAAGTGGATTAGAATCACGGCCGACTTCAAAGTGCAGGCACTGTGAAGTCAACTTGTGCTGTAACAACTCCAAAAATTGTTTCGAAGTTTTCCATACGGAATAATATATTCTCGTAAACGATTTGTGGATTCCAGCTAGTATTACTGTTAGATAAAATTGAGGAAGCTGTGATTTTTTTTGTAAAGGAAGTACCTGATAATCTAAGGGGCAATTATGATTATTTCATTATCCAGATTGAAAGATATTTATTTCACTATCTATTATAATTATGTTCATTTCATTATCCAAATGGTAAAATATTTATTTTATTATCTATAAGGAAATATATTCATATAATTCTTTTTGTTGTGTTTTTGAATAAAAGGGAATCATTGAATGCAATAGTTTTTGATTACCAATTATTTAGTTTTGAATAAAATATAATTTCTTAATTAATTTTCAAAAATTAAAAAAATACATTGAAATACTTTATTCATTTCACCATATCACAAATTTTCATCTCATCATTATCCATAGCTATAACCAACGATAGCTGTACAACCAATCAGTCTAAACAAACATCTTTCCTCATATATACATGATAAAAATTAACTCTCAAAAAATCCTCGTACAAACCTGTCGGGACTCTCAAATCCCGGTTCATCTAAAATTTAATTAAATAATCAAAAAAATTTTTAGGACTTATATATGAGATAATTAGACCTCAAACGACTGAAAAAGCACAAAGAAATTATATTTTTCAGCCGATTTCATTACCTGGGTTCGAAAGGGTTAAGATAGAAATGTCTTACATAGAAATTGTAGATTATCTAAATTTCAATATGCTGTGTTATAGTTTACACGAAAATAATAACAATCCAAATAACGTAGCCTCGTATCTAAGTGAAGCCAGACCGCAGGGTATAGTTAATCCTAATGACCCACAAGCTTTTGTAGGACTGGGAGTTGGATTAGCAGTAGGAGCAATAGGGGGAGGAATAGTCGGATCTCTATTTGGAGGGACCGATCACACTGACGAGATTAAAACTATAAACGAAAATATCTCAAAGGTAGATAAAAAGATTCATATCACTAATAGCCGTATTGACATGCTAGCTAAGAATACGTCAGATTCGATTAGAGACGTAAAAGTGATCTTGAAAAATTAGAACAATGCTCTAGAAAATAGTGAACGTAGACAGATGTTTAACTGGAACTTCGACCAGTTGAAACAGGCTTGTCTCCAAGCTATAATGCTCATTCGAATAACAGAGAATACATTGACGTTACTTAGATCGGGAAACTTGAATACCGTTATGTTAGACGTTAAAACAATTAGAGCAGTCGTAGAAGAAGGACTGAAGTTTTATCCAGAGTTAGAATTTCCCATAGAAAATATAGATAGATTCACGATAGATCAATTACTTGCTTACATAACTATTAAGAATCTAGGAAGACTAGAATTCATGGCACAAATCTCATTAGTATATAAACAGAAATATAAGGTAGTAACGTTAACTCCTCACCCAATGAAGTTGGAAAACAGGTTAGTCATACCAATCGTTCAGAACACGTTTTTGTTTGATAGTAAACAGTATATAAGTACAGACAAGACAAACTTATATTCATTAGATAATCAAACGCATATATTACGAACGACAGAACCAGCGTGGATATTTAATCACAGTTCATGTGAATTAGCTGCATTTTTAGGTGACGTCGAAACAATAGTTCAAATTTGTAACTTTAAGAAATTAGGAACAAAAGATGGATTTTACTTGGAAAGCACAACAACTAACCGACTAATATACACTGTGACTAGAATGCCTATTGAGTTAGAATGTCCAACAGGTATAGTGAGAGATAACTTATTAGGGTTACATTACGTGCCACTTAACTGTGACATAAAAACTGAGCAGGTAACATGGCATGCAAAACTGAGACATGAAATAGATATTGAACGTTTAGTGACAGGGAAGAGGAAAAACCCGTTTGATATCACAGACTTACCAATTATAAATATAAATGAAAGTTTCACAGTCCATGAAACTATAAAAGAATTGATAGATGAATTACCATCCAATAATCCACTCGTAATACCTTTTGATGACATGGATCTCACCATCGAAGAGGTACGAACTTATTCGATAGTAACACAAGGAAGTTTATTAGTATTGGTAATCATAAATTTGTTATTGGTATTGATTCTTTATTTCCTGAAATATAGAGAAAGGAAAGGAGTTCAGGACAGGGACTTAGAAACAGGGAAGACATTTTCGTCTAGAGACTCACTAACCTTGCCATTGAGAAACAGTTTCCGTAGAGTGAGACACAAATTTGGAAAGATTAGGAATGACGTAGACAATATATCATTGAAAAGTTTAAACAGTGCCAGCTCAGTCAGATCTTCAGTAGGTAAGAGACTAACAGCAGGAAGTAAGAAAGTGAAGAAATCGGTAAGGACAATAAGGAACCGTACTAGAAATAGGCCACGAGACTCTAATAGGTCAAAACAATCGTCAAGGACAATAGGGACCAACACCAAAACTAAGTTATATCCTTCACTCTCTGACTCCTAAAACAGTGTAACTGAAATTCCATTGAAAGCTTATAATAACTACTAAACAGGTTCTGACCAAGACTTAAGGTTGACATAATAATATTAAGGATACTATATTATGCTATATCCTTTACGCTTTATATATAATCATGATTGTTTGAACTAACCAAGTAGTATTAAATAAGGTTAAGAATATTGATGCTAAATATATAATGTGCAAAACTTTTGAATATACATATAGCTATTGTAATAATGAATATAATATGTGAAATGGTTAAATATGAAATACATGTTTAGTTATTTGTGTATTGCATAACTTTATTCATGGAACCACGTTGAAGACAATGGTTGGTGATTAATTCTCACACCTTCTTCGTCCAAGGCTAAGTTTAAAGGTCAATCACAAATAGCTAAACTAATTGATTAAGTTGTATAATGTATTAATTAATTTGTTCATTCCATACACACATACACACGTTCCTGAGTAAACCTTTCGATCTCCGAACTACAACACGCGTAACCAATCGCAATGACATAACTGGTTGGGAGGAACTCAGCAGAAGGCAAGGACGTGACCTACCTTGCAAGGACGTGACCTTCCACTTGTCCTCAGAAGCCCAGCAGCTCATCCGCAAGGACCGTGGAAGACAGAACATCAACACACACAAATACAACACATATTTTCTATTACTATGCAATTTGAACATTGCATTGTTTAAGGAGTTTATAACTTAGATGTTGCAACTAACTGGTATTTATCGCATCGGTAGTAAACATGATGAGGACATCATTGAAAATTATATTGGAATAATATAGATAATAAAAAAAATAATAAGGTTATGCTTAACGCTTATTATTTTTTTTTCATTTTTCGCGGGGAATGTGTAACAACCAAGCTTCACCAAGCTTCAGCTTTAAAGTAGATAGTAGAACTTCATGTAGATAATAGTAGATATTACTTTCACTACCAGTAATACCAGTAATAATTAATTCGGAATTATTATTTTAGAATCTGAGGGAAGAATAATTAATAAAATATTCAAATAAAATAATCTATTATATTCTATTAGAAAATATTATACTATGTTAACAAAATGTTTTTATGATAGCGAGTGTCTAATTACCTCTAATTACCTGCTAGAGTTTAGGCGAGAAAAACAAGACAATTAGTGGTAATTAGTTGCTAACACAATGGAACCTCTAATTACCTGCAAGAATTCATCTAATTTCCTGCAAGAATTTTCGCTAGAACAACAAAGCAATTAGTGGTATCCGTACTAACACAATGAAACGCCAAAGTTAACTCAAAACCTTGACGTACCCTAACCTTGTACCTAGAAGGTTGGAGAGTAGTTAAGGTATATAAGGATCTATCACCTAACTAGAAGAGCAGTGTGAAATCGGATTCCTAGATGTGACCAAGTTCTCTCGTGAGAAATTCCCTCGTCTCAACTCTTACTTAGGCTCAAAATTTGTTGTACTAAATTTTATCGACAGTATTGAATAGTGAGTGTTTCGTTTCTTACAAGTGTTTTATTATCCCCATTTATCTACTCTCTTATCTCAATTATTAAATTGTTCAACCATAAGGCTTCTTCAGGCCCTAAGACTAAAGAAACTTGTAGTATACTTCTGCAAGTTACCTTAGGCAAAGAACCTATAGAACTAGAAAATAAAGAGTTCTATCAGAAAGAGATTATTGTTATCCCTTTGCTCTCTGAAAAAAATAACCATTTGAGCATCTGAAGCCGCTTTTTCACAAATTTCCAAATATTCAGAGAAGTATTCTGAACAAACCTAACAATAAGGATTGCATTAGAGTTTTTAAAAGGATTTATTTATTATTAATATTACATCCTTTGAGTTGAGTTTCCTTTTGATCTATTATTTATTTGTTTGATATATTATATGTATATGGATAAAAGATCATATTATTGCAAGTCTTATTTGATGGGAAGAGAGTAACGTTGTGTGGTTTTTGTGGAATTTTAATATTCCAATACGAGGTCTTTTGAAGTTTTGAATAGGTTTTTGATGAAATATTTATCCCGTGCAAATTTCATTGAAATGCATTATGTTTCAATTTATTGAGAAGTATATTTTCATTATAGATTTGTCACAAATAATTACGTAATATGTTTCTTAAAAATAAATGTTGACAATTTTGTATGTGGACTCAGGTTCCATTCTTCTAAACTTTAGTAAAAATAATTGTCACTTTTCTCCATAGTTATCCAAAGTAATTAAACTATCTTCAAACTAGTTCAAATTATCTATAAAATGCAAAATAACTTAAATATGATGGCAACCTATAGTAAAAGTCGAATAATTTGTATGGATATTAATATTAAAATTAAACATGTTTCAATGTTTTTTATCGTTAACAATGGAATTCAATTTAATAGGTTAACATACATTTCTAATGAATAATCTGGAGAATAAATTAAATAAAGAAGAACGGAAAGAGATGAGCATATTCTCAGAAATATTACTTAGTTAATTAATAGATAGGGAAATTAAATTTTCCATCTTTGATTTGTGATGAATTTTTAATTTTCTTCTAATATTGTGGTAACCTTAAATTCATTCAATTAAAATTAAAAAGCTTGATCTTTTTTAGTTTCTTTCATGCAATTATTTAATATGAACAATAATCTAAGAAGAAAATAACTGAATGAAAGCTTAAATATTTTATTTAATTATGGTTTAATGGAATACTTCAAAATGTGTGCTTTTTGACTCCAGTAATGTTATTGCTTCTATATTATTCATAAAAACAGGTATGAATAATTTAGTGGTAGAAATAAATAATGTTTATTTATTCTGTACAAATAGTGATTTAACTTCTTGTCAAATATTTAGTTTACCTGGTACATCACAATGGCACATTTTTAATTGGTCTATATGAACGCTTTTTGAATGAAGTAATAACGAAAACTTAATTCAATTTTAAAATTGTCATATTGTTATTAATGCCACAAGATCAGTCTGCATCTTTTAATTCAAATCATTCAAATTTGATGCACTATGCATCAGGTTAAAGAGCTGTGATCGATAACTCATGAAGTTAATCTTCAAATCTTGAAGTTAATCATCAAGATGTAAGACCGTAATCGACCTTTCAGTATTCTATCCTTTAATCCTTCATCATCAAAGACTAAAAATCCTATGGATTACACTTGGTAAAGTTGTAATAGAGGAATTAATTTGAACATCCTGAATATTAAATCAATGAAAATATGAAAAGCGATATGCTTCTTATTTGAATTTTCTCATCAATTGATTTTTCAGGTCAATATTTTATCTTTTTAATTTGTTCAGCGAATATACATTTTTGGAAGATTTGTAGGTTTCATTTATAATTCATTTTCTAAAATCAAAAGTAAAGTGGAATTGGATGTCCATTGTCCATTTGTCCAATATTGATTAATTTGATTTATTGCATATTTTTTTGGATATGAATAATGTTTGGCTAAATAAAAATATTCAATAATGTTGTCAGATGACAGAATAATTAAGTATTACTCAATTTCATATCAGCAACGTTCAGATAAATATTCAAACTACATTCAACATTTCCATTAGACAATATATGTAATTTGTAAATTTTGCAGTAAGTTCTCAGTGCTTTTCACGTTATTCAGAATTCTATTCATATAATTTTCATCAATCTGAGGTGCGAGTCATCATCAGTCACCAATTTTCATCTTATGAACCATTTACAGTTTTCCAATGATCTCGAGAATCATTTTGATGGAATACACCAATCCCAAAATGAAAGAGAAAGATTTATCAAGATGAAATGGAGATGCAAATACATCCATTTCTAGAGAACATGGGGAGTGTAAAAATGGTGGTGCAGTCCCCCTAAAATCTCGGTTCATGGTGCCCCTCCCCCTCCCTGTCCTCCATAACTACCCCGAAAAAATTGTATTCGTTAGAAAGATTATATATCTCTTTTTTCATTTTATTATGAATAGAAAAATTTTCACGGGAATAAATTATAGACGCTGTTGGCAAATAAAAACTGAATATTAGCAAATTTAATTTATTTTTAATTCTATTAACAATTAGTTTGATATTGAAATGTGCATTAGAATTTTATTAACCAAATCATGAAAGAAATAGTCATGTTTATAGATTCACATCATACAATGATAAAATTATACTTGTTAATACTTCTCATGCAACATGACATATGAAATTTATAAGCTCTTAAGATTAAAGATCATAGGAATAGTTGTATCAGGATATCTAAATTTATACTAATAATTTCCTTAGTGTGTTTATTTATTTATTTATTTATTTATTTATTTGGTGTCTGCTCTTACACGACGGATTTTAAACATGAAGAATGTAACTATGATACGCACGGAAATATATTGACTTGATATTTAAATTCCCCTGTTTTTATTCAATTTTTAAAGGTATTTTATCTATAAAACATATTAGACTATGCAGAAAATTTAATTTTTATCAATTCATTAAAAGTAAATCAATAACGGGTAATAAATTTGTTTTAACGGGAAAATATACTAGTAATTAAATAATTACCAATAGGCATTCCTGTTTAAACTGCATTTAGAATCAATATACATAAATTTAGCGTTAAAAATTCTTCCCTGTCTTATATAAATACATTTTACATCTATATTGAGTTTTGCAACGCAATAACCGAAAGAAACCACCCTCCCATTTTAGTTTAATGATATCTCTGTGAGGTTTTTACACATTCAACAGTCTATACAATTGTTGTAATAAAATACATTGAAAAGAGGTATAAAAAGCTATAAAAGTGTTAAATTACTTTCCAATGTGAAAATAGTTGAATGTTTTGTATAATATATAACAAATAGACTAAGTACTTTCTAATGCTATTTTATATGCGTAATTTTATTATTATTTTGATATATTAATGAATATTCTTACAAATTCAAAATTGAATATGTTTTTGTTCATTTTTTAATAATGTTTATATATGATGAGTTATGTTATTTTACTTCGATATTTATTATCTTATTTCAAAATCCAAATATAAATATATGTAATATAATACAGAGATGAAGGTTCGTATTGGAGAATTCCAAAGTATCAGTGTGTTGTATCTTATAAAATATGCAATAACCAGAGAATTTAAGGTGATTCTGAGTTATCGGACAATTTAATATTTTCGATTATATTTGTATTTGAGAAAGATACAGAATATAATATTTTAACTTGAAATTTTTATTGATAGATATATTTACCTGATCGAAAATTTGGTGCTGTCAATATCTCGGAACTTACCCCCATCGTTCAATGCGTAAAATAGTTATTAAGGTATTAAGCAAAGAAGGTTTTAAATTTGTGTTCATTATGAATAGTACGGTTCTTTTCATAGCATTAACAACAAGATAATATCATTTGCAATATCAATATACATTCAAAAATGAATATTACATCAGCAGTGTGTTAGACTTTGCATGAAATTGGCTCCACTAGAAGTTGTCTTGTGTATATAATCATTGCTCATGAATATTTGTTCAAATGTAAAACTTTTGCTTGTGAACATAACTCACAAACTTAGTTGTACGATTGTCATTGCAGAACTGACACAGACAATGTAACTGCATCGGAACTTACCAGAGAGTTTTCATATTATACAAGACACAGTGAGCTGTTCAGTGATACCAGGACGGTCTTAAAATGGATCTTGCAAACAATATTTTTTCAGTGCCCAGACTTATGCAATAGGGGAGGTGTCTATCACAGCTCGCTCTGTCAGGTGTATATGATTTGCAATGATGATTAATAATATTTAAATTGTAATAATTTTATTGGGGACAATCAAATGGTGAGTCAGTGGCCAAAATAATATCGCGTCTTGCGGGACGCTAAAATCCTTATTTTTGGGTCACGTGACTGGCAATCTAGCGTCAGTTTAATGGAGAAATGATATAACTGAAACAAAATTTAATGGGGAAATGATACAACTGATTAATAATAAGGTTTTACATCGTCTTCCTTAGCGTCCTGCAATCGCTGCAACACTTTTTCTCTCTAGAGTAGTTTATAATAACTCTATGGGGACAATTCTAAAGGTTTTCAAACGCATTTATTTATTATTTTGAATTTATTTCAATGTGGTATCATGATTACGAAAGATAGCGATAAAAATTATTTAAATTGAAAATTTTATGATAAAATAAATTATCTTCAAAATGCAGTTGAATGTATTTCAAGAATATCTCTTGTAACTATACTACCACATGTTGAGAGGAAAAGCGTCTTCCCAAGTTAATATTATACACGTAATATTATACACAGCAGTCACGTTACCCCAAAAATGGTTGCACCCAAAGTGTCCTCCAAAGATGAGTTGAAATGTTAGCCAATGGCTCACCATTTGGAACTTACTTACTATTCAAACTAGAATACGTCTGCCGTCAAAAATGACAGCATTTCAGAAAATCAATTTTATGGACAATGAAAGAAGCTCAACATGTTTTTTTTAGCGGGAAAGTACACTAGTTTATTTAATAATTACAATACCTGGGTCCGCTTTCTCTCTAAAGGCCCCCACACACTACACGATCCACGAGCCGAGCCTTATCAAACAAGCCGAGCCCCGAGCCAGATCGTGTAGTGTGTGGGGGCCTCGAGCCGAGCCACGAGTCGCGCAATCAGGCTCGTGGCTAGGCTCGTGTTGATCTGTCACTTCCAGATATTTGGCTTGGCTCGTGGCTCGGCTCGGGTAGTGTGTGGGGGTAAAATAGCACGAACCGAGCCAGCGGTCAGCTAAAGCACCGTCCAGACGCTCCGACAAATCACTGAGCTTGAAAATACTTTTGCTCGGTCGAACACGGACAACACGAATTATGTGAAAAAAACTTATGTATATTTTTTTCATGTGAATAAATTTCATATAGATAATAAATTAATTAAATAAATTAATTAATAAAAATAAATTTACATGAAAATAAATTTACATGGAAATAAATTTTCATGTAAGTAAATTTCCATGTAAATAAATTTCCATGTCCATGGTAAAACTTTCAAACTAATGCTCGGCTCGTGTAATGTGTGGGCAGGCAGAAAGCCCAAGCCGAGCCAATTAGACTTGCGCGAGCCAGAGGCCCTGCTGCGGCTCGGCTCGTGGATCGTGTAGTGTGTGGGGGCCTTAATATTTTCTAAATTGAATTGAATTTAAATTTAGTTATTAGAATCATTTGCTGAACTGATATCGGAATAATTTTATATATATGCTACCAGCTGCTTAAAAAAGCGTATTAATAATTTCATAATATATCTCCTTAATAATAAATCATTATTACTAGGTAATTAAGTTGCACATTTTGTAAATATGTATGAATAACTGATATACTAGAGGTTATTTCTGCTTGTCATAGCAATTTTGATCATTTTGAAAAAGTTATTGGAAGTGAATTTAATAATATTTACAATATGATATTGTACAGTGCACATCCTTGTTTGTTTAGTATTCATAAACGGTGCAGAGCGGATAAATTGCATCGGTTGTTAGGTTATCCGCACCACAAACAAAGATGGAGTAGTTTTGTTTGAGCTTCAAAAAAGGCACTAAGATGTGGAACAGGTCAGAAGTTATGGGGAGAATAGTAATTGTATAAATCTGTCTATTATATACATACATGTACAGTATATAACTCCTCTATAATGAAACCCTCTATATGTTGAATTTGGTTTCATAAGTAAGGAAATAGCCTCTATACTCTATAGTGAACAAAGAAATTAAATTATGTCATCAGCTTTAGAAAACTAATGACCATTGAGTGGATGACTATAGAAAATTTATTCAGTAGGTATACAGTTTTGTTCCTTACTCAGGACTATTCTTTCACTATACAGGATTCATTATAGAGGAGCTCTACTGTACAATACAATAAAAAATCATTTGTCTCTTCCCATGATCTAATTTATTTATAAGCGTAGAGTGGAGAGTGACTGTGAAGCGATATTATTTGACTTTGGCATTAAAGTGATTACAACCAAGGTAACAAATTCCATATACATACTTGTTGTTCATATAGTTTATATGAATAGATTAAATGAGAAACTATATAATACCAATATGAATTTGCCAACGATAAATTTGGCATTAATAATAATATATTTGATATTTATATTATTAAATTTGGAATGTGAAGTAATAACTAATTTTATACTCTAACTGTATCCAGGATACTGTTTCATTTAGTTGTTATTAATGTACGAGCTAATTGCGAAAGAGGATTCATTTTATCTATATTTTATCAGTCTTCAAAAATAGAAAGTATAAAAATATCTATAAATATCACAAAGATTCATAAATAAGTGTTTCGTAGAAGGTGTTCATGTAATTGTATTTTATATATGCAATGCACAAAGACAATAGAATTGTAAGGAAAGTCTTCGTAACATGTAAGATTAACGGTGTTAGGACAATTGCCATCCGCGGACAATTGCCACCCGCGGATAATTGCCACCCCCGGACAGTTGCCACCCGGACAATTGCCACCCGGACAATTGCCACCCCCGGACAATTGCCACCCAAATAATTAATATCAGGCCTCTTAACTTTAAAAATGGTGATAAAATATGTATATTATTGTTGTACGATTAATTATTAATTATATACAATATAAGATAAAAAAAATTATATTCGGTTTCTGAATGTGCTTTTTAAATCTTATATTCTTTAAATCTTATGTTATTGAATACTTTATACCTCTTCTTTACAACGATTCAAAACTGTTTAATTCCCTTCGTCTATAACATTTTCAGGATTTAGGATTTTAAAAACATATTGTCACAACCCTAATTATATTGTCAGGATTCTTAACTTGTAAATTATATTACTGGGTAGTAATATAAATACCTATTGTTTTTCCTTTAGCAAGTAATTATAAATAAAGACCTATTCCGCGCGAGATATTTTAATTCTATTAATGGAATATCGTCTGCTCCAGAAATTTGGTTTACCAATGACTATATGACTGACATCAAAAGGAAATTAAATACAAGGGACTTGAAGAAGCAGTCAGAAATGAAAGTGGCTCCATGAACAAAGTCATCTACCACCGTGGGTGACAATGCTCATGGATGCAGAAAAGCTACTCTAAGAATGCAGTCACTTAAAAAGGAAAATATTAAATGTGTAATGAATTTTCTTAGCTTATAATGTATACAAATAATAATTAATCGTACAAAAATAATATACATATTTCATCTCCATTTTTAAAGTTAAGTGGCCTGATAATAAATATTTGGGTGGCAATTGTCCGGGTGGCAATTGTCCGGGTGGCAACTGTCCGAGGGTGTCAATTGTCCGCGGGTGGCTATTGTCCGCGGGTGGCAATTGTCCGGTCACGAAGATTAACAGTTTCCGGTTTCCCTATTTTTTGGTCTATACTGTATAATCACCTTTAGTCGTTCACTTTTATGTGACTACCCATCTCTCCATTCTAAAATCAGTAGCTCAACTTTTGTTAAATGTCCAATTTTAAGAAGATTAGATAGACTTAACTTTGGTGACTATTTACCATCACTTGAGACAAAAGATCCAGACGATAATTTGAAGCCATTCATCCTTTTCTGCGATTGTCATCGGAGATTATTGGCGACAGAACTTCCTTTAACACTGAGAGAAAATACTGGTAAGATTAAGATTAATATTCCATAGAAGATTAAGTGGGAAATAGAGACAAGCTCTGGTAGGTCCTTAGAAGATTAAAAGGCGGAAGAGAGATAATAATGGTTAGTTCATAAAAGATTAAGTAGGGAAAAAATTTGTGATCGGGGCGAAGAAGAATAACTTGATTCATAAATAAATAACAAACTTTTCTTTATTGCAGATGATTTTTTTTAATAATAATAATTTCATTCACCAATAGTCTTTCATGATATGAATAATTTTCATCCTTTCATATTTTAAAATCAAAGTTGCTTCATTCCGAAAACCAACTGTTCAATGTAATAGTGACGAGATTTTAAAATAGAGCTTGAAACTATTTCAATATTCATTATAGAGACTCATCAAATAGTTAGTTAAATTTTTACATTAGATATTCCTTTGAACTATTATTTTGTAACTTTTGATTTTTAATTAAATTTGTAATTAAACATCGGAAGAAGAAGGATTTTTTCTTTATTAATAATTGTTATGAAAATTGAGTGGAAAAATTTAAAATATATATTTATATTTTTAATTAATATACACGGTTAAAGAGTGCAAATTAGCAAAATATTTTGAAGTAAAATTGATTTGAGACGAAAGGTCATTCAATTTCATCATTATTTTCTGTACATTTTTTCATTTACATATTTATAAGGTTTCTAGGAATTTTCGCCGTTAGAAAATTCGCCGTCGGAATTTCCGCCGTTAGGAAAATTTGCCGTGAAAAAGAAATTATGAAGAACATAACTATACAAATACTTATAAGTATTGATAGAAAATATTGTTAATTATAAAGTGAACTAATTTGTTAAATAACTATACGATTGAAAATTTTAGATGATTTTAGAATTTTTTTTGTAAATATTAATTGTAGGTGATTATGTAATATTGTTTATCTGAAAGAACTAAGATTCCTAAAAATATAAGTTAACTGTTTATATATGCAATGTATTTTTTAATCAGGAATCGTAGAATTTTGTTTCACAAGAGGTCGCTGTATAACATTTGGAGTGTTTTGATTGGTTGACTATAAATAGTCGAAGCTAATTTCTTTGTTCAAAAAAACTGTTCAGTAATGATGAATAAGATCACTAGTGATAGTCAGCTTTTTTTTGGCTAATCCTATTTGGTTCGCATCACTTCTTAACACAAAAGCATCTGAAGTGACCAAAAATTAAGTCTTCAAAAACCCGAAAAGAATCAAATCAGACGAATTGAGGAGAATGGATAGATATCAGTGATTTTAAAAGTGTTAAGTGTTCCTGTGTGTTTAATATTGTGAATTTAAGATACCTTCCTAATTTTCTTTTATTTATTCGGTAACTATTACATTGTACAGTTTACCTCTTGAATTCTGAATTATTGTACATGACACAAGTATTTCAAGGTAGTACCTACACTGTTAAGAACGCTACATTTGAAATATCTCTCTTATGAGTGTATGTGATCTCTTTAAACCAAAATTCCTTTCATTTCTATTTTAGAATCCATATAATTTTTCGTTGCTGCGATTCTAACGTAATATGAGGAATAAATAGGAATATAATATAATTCGTCATATATTATTATTTATATTATTTCCATATAGTTATTAACATACATGGAAGTAATTATATTCAGTTAAATTATTATTTAAAAATTATTTAAATATTCCTCACCGCGAATCTTCCTAACGGCATATTTTTCAATGGCGAAAATTCCGACGGTGAAATTTCCCTATATAACTTCAAAATTTCAATTCGGTGTGGTCAGGTATTATAATTTCCTTCATCCAATTATATAATCTGAGAAATTATTAGTTACAAATATCTGGCTATACAGTAGTAAATTACATAATTAAAGATAGCTGATAGCTGAAGAAATAAAATAAAAAAAGTAATAGAATGGTATAAATTCATATGTTTAATATATTTATATATTCAGGGAAACAACAGTAAGGATAAGAAATATAAATTATCAGACTATAGTCGGGATGAAATTAAGAAATTTGCAGAAAAGATCTGACTATAGTCAGGTATAAACTATCAGATTAAATAAAAAGAAAAATATAAATTATCAGACTATAGTCAGGTGTAAACTATCAGATTAAATAAAAAGAAAAATATAAATTATCAGACTATAGTCGGGATGAAATTAAGAAATTAAATTAAGGAAAATATCAGATTCTTGTTAAGTCTTTTGAAAAAAATGAACAAAGATATACAAAACATATGGTAAGAGACTAAAACTTCCTTAAATTGGGTATTAAAGAATAAATAACTCAACACGTGAATCAACATTATTTATTAATTTATATGACATAATATATGTACCTATTTTGGTTTCTTATTTTGGTCTCTTCTAAGACACCTTTCTAATAATGTGAACCCAGTCAGAGAACTGTCTGAAATGAAATCAGAGCTATCATCTTCGAAAGTGACAGTTCTCTAAGCTTTCTTTATTCATGAAGAAGAAAGTTTAGATTCACGCAAGTTTCTTTTGAGAGGGTGAGGATTTGGTGCATCAGTTCCGCCTACCAGAGATATAACCTCTTCAATATTCTGGGATGAATCGAGGGGTGGAGCTGAAGACATATCTTGGAGGTCTACACTACCGAGCAAAAGCTCAGATAATTGAGGATTCGCTAGAAGCCTTCGTAGGTCAGCCTCATCATCATCCTCAGTTACTTCTAGCACGACATCTCCCTGCTGTATCTCGACATCTCCCTGCTCTATCTCGACATCTCCCTGCTCTATCTCGACATCTCCCTGCTGTATCTCGACATCTCCCTGCTGTATCTCGACATCTCCCGCTGTATCACGCCATCTCTCTGCTGTTTGTTTATCATATACTTTGTCAAATGGTCACAACATGACATAATAAACTAAATAATTCAATATCTTGTCGGCCAGTGACCAGTTCTTATTAAAACTAGTAACTATATAATGCCTTGACCCAATTAGAATGTGAAAATTATTAGTTCCTACACCAAAAAAATTGCATTGACATAATCTTACCTTGCTGCGATCCAGATTCTTCTTTAGTAAAATCACCAATTACAAAATAATCCAATGACTTTGTACAATAATTGAAGTTGACTAGGGAAGATTCCCTTGCCCCTGCCCAGTATGCCCCACTGAATATCTTTTTACAATGATTTAATCTGACGCTTCTAACAAACTATATATCCTTGAAGGTGGCGTACGCCATTAGAGCCATCCTCCTTGCCAATAACTGCCCTCCTTAATTTAAAACTAGGGTTTGTTAAATAGTGTTTGAAATCCAATTCTAAATCATAATTATTAAGGGTTAACACCAAACGAAGAAGTTGGCTTGAAGAGGCACCTGTAGACATTGCTGTTGTTAATCGCTACCGAATTGTATTGAATGTCAATTTAAAAAGTAACATACGTCACATTTAAAATCAAGAACTCAAAACAAGTGAAGATCTACTTAAGATGCGTATTGAATATTCATATATATTAATCCTATTACTACGTGGTTATGTTTCAATTTCATTTTTCAATAGTCATTACCAAACACGGATTATTTAATCACATATACGCAAACTCCAAACTTAAAATGATACCAAATATCGAGAATATATTTGAGGAGAAGCTGTACGCAAGGGGAAAATTTTATTTTTTATATTATTACACTATTTATTTTCAATATGAAATAACAATATTACATTTTAAATGCATTAATTTTATTTTAAAATCGTACCAACTGCTCACGACCAAATTTCAATTCATTCATTAAATATATTTGTTCCCTTTAACTCCCTCATGCCGATCGTGCGTTAATAACTTTATTTTATATATTATGAAATCGAATACTGATACATGTGTATAAGGGGGCGTTCCGCCCCCCGCACCCCCCTGCCAGGTCATTAATCAATCATGAAGTGTGCAGTACAACAAACTAGCGGATACAACAAACTACAGTACGAGAGTTTCAAAGTAACATTCATTTTATCTTGAAATGTTTTATGAGTTTTTATAAAGTAGTCTTCATATATTTATTTATAAGAGAGATTATTTTGAAATTCTCAACATAAAGGGCTATCAAAGCAGTCAAATAGATGATTAAAATATATTACTCTTCAATTGGAGTAAAATTTAAATAACCTTCATGTGTTAATTTAAATGATAACCTTAGTTGATACATTAGCATTTTTATGGTATTGAACAAACGATATTTATTTTGTAGACAGTGAGAAAGAAATGTAAGACCTTCAACAGCAAAGATGGCAACACTCTCCTGTCCGATTCAACTCCTCATCAGGTTAAAGTCCGGTTTGGGCATGTGCTCGGGCTGGCTGTAATATTAGTAATAGGATTTTGAATTTAAAATTTGATTAGTATTATTTAGAAGTAGGTATCCACGCTGTAATGCATCCAGTCGAGTATATTAGGATATTTTGAAGCTTTCCAACCACTTGCATCTTCATATGAGTGATTCTATTGCTTTTTATTCATCTTTTATGAAATTGTGCTGATGGCTGCGAAAGATTTTAATGGCTAAACAGTGTGGTTGGAGAATATTCAATAGTTGCCAATTAGTCATTTAATCATGAAGGACTTGAAACTGGAACGTTGATAAGAAAATGATCTAGCTATACAAGAGGTTAGTTCCATATCCACCTTCCATACGAGCAGGTTGACTGTTCAATTGTGATGCAGTATAGAGTGCTTCGTATTCAAAAACTTTGTGATTGATATTCGATTAATAATTCTCAAATTGAAATTTAGGAATCAAAGTTTGTGATATAGACTTAATCTGTACTTGAGTATATAATTAATTTCTTCATGGTAGTGGCACTATAGATTAGTTCTCTTTAGAATGGAATTTATGTGGAATATTTAATTAATCATCATTTCGGTTATTTTTCTATTATTCATTTGCTTTGTAATTTCTAACTATTTCAGGATAAGTCCTCCATTTATTACTTTTGTTTCTTGTTTATCATACCTATATATTTCACGTTGCCTTTAGTGTAAAGAAGTTTTTCATCTACCCATAAATAAAAATGACATAAGTTTTAATAGTAATATTCAGTTTACTGTATTTAATTTAGTTTCTTTACTGTCTATGACCTATATATGTCAAGCATTTTGATTTCATAACTGGATAGCAATAAGCATTCAATTTTTTTAATACTAGATAGGTGTGTCACATAAATCAGGAACTAATCTCTCCTTTAGAAAATATACTGATTAACATACCGAAGTATGTTAACACCCACTTTCCGAGTACTGTGAGCCAAATTATGTAACAGTGCTGCGCCATTTCCCAAAATTAGTAATCAAGCATGTAAATTTGATTAAGTAATTAGTGTGAGCATCTTATTCTTTTATATACAACTTATAAACATAAAGAGGTATCTTGGTTTTAAACCAGTAGTATTAAATATCGCTCAAATTACTATATGTGGTATTAGCCGTAATTCACTCACTATAACCTACTCAGTAATTACCTGGATTTGATTTTCTAATGTCAGACAGGTAAATTGCGGCTCTGCTAAATTTACACAACTTATTTCAGTCTTTTAAATCTTTCTGAACTATCTTATTTGTTCTGAAACGTTGCTATATTAAAAGATCTTATGAATTAGCAATTTTAGTAGGGTTTTGAAGCTATAATTTTTAATAATATATTTGTGGTTAGTCAGAAAGAAGTAAATGTGATACAATTGCTCTGCTTCACCCTAGTGTGTATAAATTGACTATTTTCCTTTTCGCTATATTTAGAATATTTTCGCTACTAACAATTAAATTGTGGAAATAGCATTAGGGTTACACACTTTAGCCATAAATATTTTCAATTTGTGTTAGATTGGCTCACGAGCCTCATTTAGTATGACCTCTTCATTTTCCTCTTAATCAGTGAGTGCAGCCACATGATGCTTGTGAATTTTTTAAATTCATTGGTCAGTGATTGCGCACACTAAGTCACTCTTTTGCATCAGTAAGCATTGTCAAGAAACGCTGATTTTTTTCATTAAATCATTTTCGTGACCGTCTTCTAACAAATGATCCTTTGTATTTTGTTAATCATTAAAGCACAAACCGTGGAATCCTGACAAGTTAAAACAGACAATAAAATTCATTTCCTTCAAATATAATAAATGAATATTGATTGGTACTTGTGAGTTATCTGTAACAACCATTTTTGGTTTCACAGGTACATTAGCAGTTCATTTCTGACTAATTGAATTGATAAATGTACTGATGTATGTATAATTGTATATTGGGGTGAGTTCCAACAACCCCCCTCCCCTCCCCCCCCCAACTTCCTTCTAGTCCTTTAAAAATCATGAACTGTTCACTACGACAAAATAGCGGATAGAGCAAACTGACTATCAAAAGAATGAATAACCCTCAAGTACCTTAATATTTTCGATTAATTATATTTTGGTTATCTTGACTATATCTTTTAACTTAGATTTGAACTGTTCGTTATGCACTGATGAAAAAAAACTAGCATAATTTACAAGCCATCATTAAATTTTAGTTTAAGTCCAATATAAATTTCCACTATTCTGTCGAACAATGAAAAATTAAAGTTTTAATCACTAACCATTATTTTTAGTGTTTGTAACCATTTTCTTATTCTATTTATGAAGAAGGTGTCGTTTGGAAAGCTTTCGTATGTCGTCTAAAAATTTATTCTAAAATAATTGTATAAACTAAAAATATAATGTACATATCGTATTTTCAGGTTCATTCTAATATTCTTACACTCTCACATCCTCAAGAAGTATGAAAGAAACTACTAAGTTCTCGGATCAAACTCCACTAATGGTATGTACAATATTTATGATTGAATTGAATTTAATAGATAGTAAAATTTCATTTTATTTCTTTCATAAATATTTTAACCTAATGGTAGTAAATTGCTTGGTTTATTTAACTACCCTTGTATATTAACTCATTTTTGACATCCATGATGTGACTAAATGGTTAGGAACTTTTAAATAATATAGAAATGCTCGAAACATGCTAGTGAATGTTAAAGATTAGTTCAATCACAATATAGTTTGTACTGAGCTAAGTTTAGTTTGTTTATCGTCGACAAATTACTATTTGTTTGAGTGAAATATTCACTTTACTTATATATTCTCTTCTTTTCAGATGGATAAATTAAAGAGTACTTTATTAGAGGGAGGAGTGGACGTGGAATTATTAGCTGCAGTACCGTCAACCGAGATATATCACTCTTCTCTGAATAGTTACAGTTTGAGTAAAAGGTTTGGAACTCGACAGCTGCTCAATTCATTCACGAAGTCTGTGAAAGCAGCCCAAGAAGAATATTTTGATGCTATCAAAAATTCTCAGAGGTTTTTATTCGCCAACCTAGAAGGGTGTAAGGAGATGGACCGGATAATTGGTGATGGTGCAGATGAGGTTCTGAGCACTTGCGAGCGCACTCCTAATTCCGTGATAATGAAGCAGAAGGATGGCACGAAGAAACTTTCTTGTCCATTCCATAAATGTTCTGTGGAAACATTTCGTCTTCGCAGGCATATAAAACAGAGTCATAATGACTTGCCATCATCCGACATTGATATCCTTATGAAGATGGTGATAGCTATGGCTGCTAATGGAGATAATGAATGTGTAACTGCTTCAAAAATTACGCTCAAAACAAAGAAAGCCAAAGGAGATGAACGAACCAACTTAATAAGTCGAAAACACAATTGGAAATTATGCATATTGTGTGAAACACTCCAGCTAAATATGACTACACATCTGCAAGCAACTCACAAAATATGCAGAGATTCTGATCCAGCGTCATACAGATCCTACCTTAACGACTCCAGAGTCGTACCTAAATGTTACCTGAAGAAGGTCAACGGCCGAATGATGATGATGGAAGAAGACGAGTTGAAAAGATTTAAGGAAAACAATGAAGAAGTTATCCAAAAACAAACTGAAGTTCATGAAAAGTTGAAAGACTTAAGAGAGAAAAGAGAAGATGCTTACAAGAAGAAAAGTGATGCTATTACGGAGGACGATAAAGCATCGTCTGATATGATTTGGAAAGAAGCAGACTCACAATACAAGGCACTTAGGTACGGAGGTGTTCGGCCATATTCTGACAAACTATCCGTATGGAAAGACTCTTTCATGGCTCACCTAACTAAAAGAGAGTACTGTAATCCTAAACGGATGTGCAACATGGCCATGGACCTCCTCCTTAATTATGAGAAAGAAACTGAAAGACCAATAAAATTAGATGACATATTCGAAGCTAAAAATATTAAATTTATTCTTAATTCGTATAAATCAATTTTGAAAACCACTGCCACAAGCAAATTGAAATATCTTGGAGCCTTTAACTTATTTATGAAATTTATGTTCCTTGACGTAGACAGCCCTGAATGTACTCGCAGCATCAATTCCACTGATATTATGGTCAAAGATTTCAAATTCAAGCAAATACAACAAGAAATTAGTAATCTGAAATCTATATTAGCTAAGAGTAAAGGCGCAGATCTGATTGTAACGAAGGAAAAGGCCAAACGGAAAATAATTACAAATGAAGAAATGCAAGCCCTTCTGTCAGAAGTTAGTCTTTCTCTGTCTACTTTACATACAGGTGTAATAGGGAAAGGAATAGTAGTCTCGGATTTGAAGGAGCAGGAATCTATCAGAGATAAATTGATTGCTGTTGCAACTATAAGACTTGCAAGAAGATCGAAAGAGCTCATAAGGTTGACAATCGAAGAAGTGGAGAAGGCACTGAAGAAAGAAGTTAATGGAATTATTTATCATGTCATAAATGTATATGACCACAAGAATAGCAAAAGAGGTCTACCGGCAACACTTGCATATACTGATACAGAGTTTCATGTTTTGAAATATTATATCAAACATGTTAGGCCAATCTTTATCAATAATGTGAACACGCCATATGTTTTTACTCGCATATTAAGTTCGACTAGATCATCTGCTGAATTAACCTACGTTGATCTCTTCAATATATTGAAGAAATTCAAGACCCGATCAGGAAAGACCATCAGCTCACGCACAATAAGGGGATCAGCAGTCACTCATTCCAGAATAATGTCAACATCAGAGGAAAATAAACGTGACAGTGTCAATGGGTCACACTATGCAGGTGCAGGAGAGTAATTACAACTACGAAGAGGTGAGTAACGCTAGCCTTAGAGTTTTAGCGAATGCTGCTTCAGCTGTTGACGAAACTCCTTCTACCTCTGTTGGTCCTGCTCTTGATGAAATTCCTACCTTAATTGCCTATGATGATGATACTCTTTCAACCTCAGCCTATGATGATGATACTCTTTCAACCTCAGCCTATGATGATGATACTCTTTCAACCTCTGCTGCTTTTCATGAGACTTCTTCAACCTCTGCTGCTTTTCATGAGACTTCTTCAACCTCTGCTGCTTTTCATGAGACTTCTTCAACCTCTGCTGCTTTTCATGAGACTTCTTCAACCTCTGCTGCTTTTCATGAGACTTCTTCAACATTTCCTGCTCTTCTTGGGACTCCTTCAACCTCTGCTGCTCTTCTTGGGACTCCTTCAACCTCTGCTGCTTTTCATGAGACTTCTTCAACATTTTCTGCTCTTCTTGGGACTCCTTCAACCTCTGCTGCCTTTAATGAGACTATTATCTCTGAGTTCACTGGAATTTCTAGTTCTTCAACTTCATTGACAGCTTCTACTCCACGAAAGAGAAGCTTGTCACATTCTGAGCTTGAAAGGACTCTACAAACATTAAGAAGTAAAAAAGTTAAGGTGAATGGTAACATGGAAGAACTCGAAAGGGAAATAATGATTGCCATTAAGAAAGCAAACTGCACCATGGAAATCTTTTTAACCAGCAAAGGCAATGTGACAATCAAGCCGTTACGGAATTTTCTTCCAGCAAATATATTTGCAAGATTTACATCTGCACAGATAAAACGTTCTCTAAAACAAAGCTTGACAAAAATTGAATAGATTGTTTAACTCTGTTTGGTATTCTGATTTGTAACGAAAAAGGGAAGACTCCAGCTAAATGCTTCATTTTATGTTTTATTTTTAGGTATCTAAGTGATACACTAGCTGAAATGTATATTTTCTTACTTTTTGTCTCTAATCACAGTGTTGTGAAGTAATATTTCTATTAGAAGAAATAATTGTTATTCAATATACCTAAATAAATTATTAATTTAGTAAAATAATTATTTTTTTATCCTTTTCAATAACATTCCATAAAAAGGATACCTCAATTAACGATGAACAGTCAACTATAGATAACCAGCTATTCAGTTTCATATTTCGATCAAACCAGTTCCATTTATATAGTCGGGTGCTGAGAAATTGTGTCTGTTAAATTGTCAGGAGTGTTTAACATGATCATTTCATGGTCATTGACTAAACCTTAACTGCACGATAAATTCAGTCTGTAAATTAAAGAAAACACTAAGCTAAATTGGTGCAGTACGGGAGATTCTGTACAGCTAGCTAATATCTATAGAGTATCCGGGTACTGCAATTTAAATAATTTAGTCTGATAATTCCATAAATTTAATTTGTACGGTACGGTTTAGCCTCAACTCTTCGTCAGTTTAGCCTGGTCATTCCAAAAATTTGCAGTGTAAGAATTCCCCACGGCGAATTCTCTGGTCACCATATATAGATACGCAAATTTTTAAAACAAAATAGCTATGAAATTTAAATTTTCTTCAAATTAAAAATAATACACTGCAATAATCAGTTCATTATAACACTATTCCTAATTGCTGCCCACAAGTTTCACATCAAATTGGTGATAAATAACCAAACTCTCAACTGCGCTATACTAAATTAATTGTTCACAAAGTTACAGGCGGGATTTTTCAAATCTCTCAATGTGTGAGGAGGTATAATAAGCAATATGAAAGAAAATCATTTTTTTTTCTAAATTAATTAGAATTTTTTTTTATACGAAATTGAAAAAAAGAGCTCTCTAACTTTGTATACAACTAAATTCTGAACAAGATGAAACCAACATCATGTATCTAGCTAAAAAATTGTTGATGCCTTTTGAAAGGACCCTTAAAAAATGGGGGATTTTTGGGGGTCAGGGGTGAAGTGGGCAAATAAGAGAAAAAAATCCTAAGATAAAACACACCCTTTGAGTAATTGCATTAACCATGAAAATTTCAAATTTGTACATTATCAATATATTTTATTTTATTCTAGGGTGACGGTCCCCTTAAATAATTTATTTCCATAATGTAATAAAGAGAATAATTATATTCATTTTACGTATCAAGATCATTTATAGCTAAACCATACAAAGATACACATTAATGAAACAATTAAAACTAGCTCAAAATAATTTTCTAAATTAACATTTTTGCAGATTCAAAATATATATTTTCACAAAGCATTATAGATTGAAACCTAATTTGTTTCATTGTTGATAAAAAAAATGTTCTTCAAACATAATTAATATATATAATTTTTCACCAATATTTAGTTCTACAAAGCGGGTAAAATTATGGTGAGACGACGTTTATCGTACAATACTTTATTTCTCGTGGGACCGGAAAATAGACATTAATAATCATGAAAAAATTGAATGTAAAAAGATCATTAATGTATAACTTATTCTTCGGTACCATATGAATGGTACCGTAATTCACCACTCCTAACTAATATCTTAAAATTTGAATGTTTCCGAGCATCAAAACTTCTCTTATTCGAGTAAAAATAATCAGAAGAATTATGAAATCGAGAACATTTTAATTGAGAGGAATGTACGTATATTACAAAAAAATGAATAATGATAATCTAATTAAAATTATTGAAAAAATATAACACTGAATATTATCTCTGAAATTTGGTATAACATTTTTTATTCATCGTCGTGTTAAGAGGAGTGTCTCAGTTTATTACTATTTTTTTTTGAAGAGTGAGATGCTTGATTTTCTCTGGTTTGATTATACTATAAAAATAGACTATTTGTTACTTGAGAAATTTGATTTATCCAAAATTGAAGATGGAATAGTCTTTAGAAATTGAAAAATCAACGGTGTTCAGAACGGCCGATTGTAGATTTTCCTTTTCATAACAGCATTACTATATTGATTACATGAAAGATACTAGAAACAACCAAATACTACTTCATAACATACATTTTTATTCCCTCAGTTCCTCC
Source organism: Caprella mutica (assembly GCA_947561585.1). NCBI lineage: Eukaryota > Metazoa > Arthropoda > Malacostraca > Amphipoda > Caprellidae > Caprella > Caprella mutica. Next base: position 579,322 of record CANNZV010000015.1, read on the forward strand.
CCCTCCCTTCGCCAGCTCTTCCCCCTTCCCATTTTGAGACACTTACAGACAACTTCCATACCTAATATTTTTTCACATGATTTGGGACATTATAAGGTGTCTTTTTAAGCGAAAAAAAATTATTTTTTAATATTATCGCAAATTCCAGCAAATTAAAGCGTATTTATAAGGTGTCTTTTTAAGTGAAAAAAAATTGTTTTAATATTATCGCAAATTCCAGCAAATTAAAGCGTATTTTCATAACTTCATAACATACATTTTTATTCCCTCAGTTCCTCCCCCTCCCTTCGCCAGCTCTTCCCCCTTCCCATTTTGAGACACTTACAGACAACTTCCATACCTAATATTTTTTCACATGATTTGGGACATTATAAGGTGTCTTTTTAAGCGAAAAAAATTGTTTTAATATTATCGCAAATTCCAGCAAATTAAAGCGTATTTATAAGGTGTCTTTTTAAGCGAAAAAAAATTGTTTTAATATTATCGCAAATTCCAGCAAATTAAAGCGTATTTATATCTTAGATCACTTTCACAAATTAATATAAAAGATAATTCCTTCTCAGGAGAATTTATTTAATTCACCGTGAATCTAATCTAATCTAAATCTACGGCTTCTTTTACATTGGTGGCTTTCAATAAAATTTGGTACAATAATTTTCCGTCACTATTATACGAAAACCAACTTCCATAATGATTCTACTTGTTTCTATATTCAGTCTATAAAAAGATAAATAAAAATATTGTTAGTTGAACAGTAAACAAATTAATCTTGTATCTCTGTATATATTTCAAGTATAATCATTATGATTTTGAAATATTTGTTTAAAAACAAAAATAATTTTATATTTTTCAAAATTTATGATTACGTAATTTCTTATGTCTTATGTTATTTGGAAATTTTTAGCTTCAATTTTATATCAGATAATAAGCTGTTTTCTAGTTGCAAATTACTCAACTCATAGAAATAGACTATACTCTAAATAACTCATTTGCATTGCCTTTTTAAAAGTTTAACATACCGCATAAGGGTCACGTTTAATGTTCAGTGGTACAGAAATTGAACCACCTTTTTGAGCTACCTGCATGAATGCTTAGGTATTGTCATAATTCTTTGGGCATGTAGGACATTTATTTCCTTGAAAAGTTTGGGCCAGAAAGAATTTAAAAAAACTCTATTTGATAAAAATCCATAAGAAAGTTGATTCCATAAGAGATTCTTCAAAGCACTCACTTAATTATATATTGCGTTACAATAACTTAATATCTGGAATTAACATCAATTTGAATTATTAGTAATAATTGATTGATTAAGAAATGTACGCAATTTATTAAGAAATGTTCTCAACTAAAAAGTTCAAAACTATTCATGATATGAACAAGAAGATACTTTGAATAATAGAAGCCTGCACTTTGAAATCAAAGAATATCTCACAGTTTTTAATGTCAAAAGGAGCAAAGGAGATTCGGAGGAATGGGAAAAGTTAAGACTATTCATCAACTGTCACACGTGATGCATTGCTCAGGAAATACAGGATGGGACACAAAAATGTTCCCTCTTTTTCAAATGCTTATAAATCGTTAACCAATAAGCGAAAAAGCTATATCTTTCTCTCTTTTTCACTGCCTTTTATTGTACTATTAAGAGGTAAAAACAATTTCAAACTTATGTTCATAGTTTAAGAACAGGTAAGCAAAGAGTGAGGGTGACTATTTTTGTCATTGTGCGATGGTCATTCTTAGAATTAACTCTGTGATTTTACTTACTAAAAGGCAGTGAATAAAAGGAAAAAAAATATAATAGTAGACATTATGATACAGGGGGCTTACAATTCTTCGTTGGAAACTATTTTGAAATAGAACAACTTCAGTGACATTTTAATCTCATTGAAGTTTTCACTCTGAATAATCGTTCTTCGCTTGTTCATTGCAATTGTTAAGGCCTGCTTCACACTTGCATTTTGAACACCGCGGAAAAAAGCTGTTCTTAAAATATATTTACACTTGCATTTTTTTCATCGATGATGGAAAAATCACATTAAATTTTTACTTCAACGATGAAAAAACGCATGTGTGAACACATTTTAGGAAAGAGGTTTTTTTCGCGCGGTTAAAAATCCAAGTGTGAAGCGAGCCTTAACAATACAATGAACAAGCGAAGAACGAATGTTCATAAAATAAACTTCGATGAGATCAAAATGTAACTGAGGTTGTTCTATTTCCAAATAGTTTCTGAGGAAGTAATGTAAACACTCTGTATTATAATACCTACCCTTATAATTTTTTTCATTTTTTATTCACTGCCTCTTAGTAAGTAAAATCACAGAGTTAGCTCTAAGAATAACCTTTGCGCAATGACAAAAATAGTCACCCACACTCATTGCTTACCTGTTCTTAAACTATGTTCATCAGTTAACTGTTGGGTTGTGTTAAACCCTTATTCATTAGATCATGAGTTTCCACGGACCGATGAAATAGCTTACAGTTTTCTAACTCAAGACAATAAATACTTGTATAACCTTAATTAACGGATAAAACACAATAAACAGAGGTAAAACCTCTAGAATCCTGCTAGGTGAAGCATCATAAATGGCACAGCTACGTCACAAACTAGTGACGTTGTCCATGGTCAGAGCTAAATCGCAGACACAGCATCATTACAGAGCATAAAAGCAGTGCGAAGTCCTCGAGTGAGGAAAGAGGAGGTTCTTCGTTGGTCCGAGGAAACTCGTGATCTAATAAATAAGGGTTTTAACACAACTCAACATTATTAGATCTTATTCGTTTCCACGGACCGATGAAATACCTTACAATACCACCATGTAGCGGAAAACTAATTAAGCACAGTATGGAGGAGGACTCGAGGAAAACGAACAATCCCAACACAACATGTTTTTTTATAAAAAGAACACATAAACTTAGCAACAGATATAGTTAAATAAATTAAACAGAACCGAGAGCTTCACAAATAGTTGACTAAAGTTTAATGCTAGTTAAATATTTAGAGATTAAAACATCAGATGACTTCCAGAAGGTTCTCTTCATAATTTCATCCATTTTAACCCTCTAGTCCAGGCTAGCAAAGATGCAACTTTTCGCACATCGTGCGCTTTAGGGAAAGTTCCAGATTGTGCCGTGTTGATTAGCCTGCTTATTAAGCCAGAGAGCTAAGGAGATTTCAAAGGCTTGCCACTTTTCAAATTGTAGTGAACGGAAATATGCTTGAGACAGAGAACGGGACATAGCCTGTGTAGGTTTTTGGATGCGTCAAAAAGTGCTGGGATACAGATATTAAGAACGATGTTGTTATATCTCTCGTTTTTGTACAAGGGCGAACTGCAATGGTCACTCTTGATAAGCAAGGTGGGAAAGACACCAAACTCCAATCGAAAGCGGATATCTCTGATACTCTATTTCCGGTTGCTAATGCTAGCAAGAACAGAGTTTTCGACATCCAATGATGTATGAAAGCTTTCTTTTTAGAATATTGGGGGCAGTAGAGACAAAACTTTCGTCAGGGACCATTGTGTTAAAATTGGTTTTTAGGTGGGTTCTTTATGAATGTATAACTCAAAAGCATGGAGAATGGGCGAGACTTTGTATTAATGTTGTAGCCGTAAAGTATTGGTAAGTAAAGAGCATTCTTATGGGTCAAAGTAGTACGTGGTGCAAGGAGTTTCTCTTCTACCAAATAAGAGAGGAACCGTAAGATCACAGATGTGATTAGTTTGGGGGGTTTAGTTTCCATAAGCCGCAATTGGAATACTTCCAAGCTACATTGATATTGTCTAATGGTATATTCTCTATGAGACAAAACCATTTTATTTGCCATCTCTAAGCCAAAACGGGGTGCTAGGACCTTTCTTAAAAAGTCCAAGCGCGAAAGCTTGAGGGCGAGAGAGATTCTTGTGAAACCCAACCTGATAGAATTTGCTGGCAGATGTGCAACTCTAGGTTTACCCTTGAGGCCTTTGAAGAGAGTTCTGTCCACCATGGAGCTGCTGGAGTGAAAGGGGTTATTAATACTCCTTTTCCCACATACGTTCGCAATTTCACGATTACTTCCTGTATCAGAGCGGGTGGCGGAATCACGTAGATCGATTTCCATCTGTTCCAGTTGGATACTAGAGAGTCTACTAGGATTGCTTTTGGGTGCAGGAACCTGCATCCGAAGCTGACAACTTGATTGTTTCCTGGGTGAGCAAAGAGGTCTACTTCGAACAGATGGGTGATTTTCTGAAGTTTCTGGAAGAATTTTCTCGTTAAAGACCATTCTGCAGGGTTTGGTTTGTCTCGAGATAGCTGTTCTGCCCAAACATTCAATTCCCCTGGGATATATTGAGCTTTCAGATGACAAGGAGTTTTTTGACAAATATCTGCTAGTTTCTCTCAAATTTTCTGAAGTCTTGTTGACCTTATAGAGCCCAGCTTGTTTACCACCGAGCAAGCAGCTTTGCTGTCCGACTTTATCAGGATATTTGAGTGAGGAGGAAGGGCAAGCAGCTTTAGGCTTTTAAATGCCACTGAAGATTCCAGTTCTGTGATGTGGGAGTTCATTTTGGATACGTTCCAGTATTTCGCCACGCTTATTCCTGTTGATGTTACTGCCCCACACATCTTCTCTGAGGAGTCTGTCCAAATGATGAGGCTGGTCACTGAAATTCGAAACAACACTGCGTTTGCGTTTGTTTGGATGTTGATCCACCAGCGAAGACGTACCAGAAACTCCGGAGGAACTAGAGCTCGACCCTTCTGAAAAGGCGGTCTGTGATGAAGGATACGGTAGAATTGATGGTGGCCTATATATATCAAAGGTGCCACGAAGTTCTTGTGCTCTTGAAGACTCTGGAATTGTCGTCGAGAGAAGTGACTGTGGCTCACTAGGTCTTGGGCTACTGTGGAAATATTTTGAAGTTTGTCTTGACTTGGAAGAAGTGTGCCTCTTTCTCCGTTCCAAACTATACCCAGGTAGTTTATGATTTTGGTTGGTATCAAGACAGATTTCTTTTCGTTTATTTTTTATATGTTATAGTGGAGTCCTGAGAATAATAAGTAAACACCATTCCCTAAAATAGTATACATACAAGCGTATAATAAAACTTTCTTGTAATAAAACCTTACATTTTAACGATGTACAAAAATGCTTTATGTTAGATTCTGCATCCATAAAAAATATCATCATGTTCCCAAATAACGATCAAAGACATGAACTATAAAGGCTTTATACAAATTGCACGTGTTCATTGAACATCAAAAATATGCTTGAATAGCGGAATGGCTTTCAAAGGAATCATTCGAATAGGATTATATATCAGTAAAAGATTTTAGTCAAAATAGTCTTCAGAATACAATTATGTTAATAAATGGACATCTTGTGGGTATATCATGAATCCCTTTTTTCATTCATTCTAATGTTCAGCGAACCGGTTGATATATTCAGTTTAAGTGACCAATGCTAATAATTAAATATCTGTGTATATACATTATACGTTTATATTATGAATGTCAGGATTGTAATATAGAGCTTATTACTGTCAAATCCTTTCACCATATACACGATTTGTATTTTATTAAATTTTAGCTTCAACCCAGAGTGAAAGTAATCGTAGGTCGTAGATGTGTGATGTGTCCCCTCTTAATATGAGCTCTGTTAAACCACAAGAAAAAAAGGAAGATATTGTGGTACCACTGAAGAATTATTATGTTCGGTGCCATTGCATTCTTTGATGGTCTCAACATAAGTTGTATCTGTGAATATATTCTAATATCTGTCATTCACCAAAGATAACAAGTTAGAAACTTTGCGTAACAAGATATGTCAGTTCATGAAGAAGTTTTAATAACTCTTGGAATGATTATTGCTCACTATCGATGAGTTGACATTTGCTTGAATGAAATCAATTATTCTAGCATTAGTTTATTGGTTTGGAATATGTTTTCTTAGTTTATATATTGCATTCAATAAATATTTAAAAACTCAATGTGATCAATTTATTATGGATAATATATTTTATGTTTTATCGTACAATATCATAATCAAAATTTTATTATTGACTATTATATTTGTCAAAAATATCTGAAAGATGTCGGATATTTAAATTATCTTAAAATTAATGTTAAATTACGATTCAATTTTAATCGGTCTGTAAGACGTTAAGCGTGTTACCGTCACCGTAATTAGTCCGTTAAGGGAAACCTTGTGTGCCAAACTTGCATCCGTATTTAGTGCGTTAAGGCAAGGTGTATTCCCAGATTGTGGTAACCGTCTTACAAATATCTCTTATATCAATATATCAAGTAGAATGAAAACCATAAGAGATACCAGATTATTTATTTCAAAAACACTTAGATGCTATACAATTTTTACTACGCTAAATTAAACAAAAATATAATATCTCTTTACAAAATAAATATAATGTTTGGATGGAAATGTATATTATTATTTCCAATGGAGAAAACACTTTAAGTACAGAATTAAATGATGGAAATACAATAAGACTTCAATTAAGTACTAAATGAAACAAAAATGCAATAATGATAATTGTAGGGGTAACTGGGCAATTTTGTGGAAATGCCAGGTACCGCTACAGGTCTTTTTCTTGAATAATTTTTCTTTATGAACTTTATATTAAATATTACAATCAACAATCGAAATCCGACGTTTATCTATTTATTCTTTCCACCGAGAAAAAGTTCTTCTTGTTCAAGATTAGACATCCAGATCAAAATCATTCTCTTGTGATTTAATTGTGAAAAGTTTCAAAGAAATTTAATGATTTTCTTCCTCGTAAGCCGACTAAAATACGAAGGGAGATATTGAAGTTAGTGCCATCGTAAATAAGCTCTATAAGCCTTCAAAGTTCCGATCTACCATTTGATGGAATCGGTAATTTAGTAGCTTAAGGATAAGAAAGGTTTTGATTTAGCTTATAAAACATTGATAGCAAGTTGATGTCAAATTTCTGGGTAGCAATGATTCATGGGCAACATTGCCTCGAAAAACTTCATTATATGGATGGTTTACAAGTAAAATTCTTAGTTTTTTTTAGTATATAATGATTAATAACTATATCATTATAGTCACTAATATTGGAATAGCATATTTCAGTTCGAAATTTGGTTTATAGGAAGAAAAAAATAAAATTTGGATTGCCGAGCTTCTATTTTTATATTTATTAATATTTGATAAATAATACATTGCCAAATATAGATTGTCAACAATTGGAAAAAGAAATATTTCAAGTTACATATTTCTTCAATTCTAAATTTTTTCAATAAAATTATGATTGGAATGGAACGATAGGATCCTATGAAAAGTATAATTATTAATGGTTTATAATAGATTACGATGTGATATATCATACATTCTTACTCCATCTGTCGAGCAAAATTTCTTCCAAGAAGTTACTAAGTAATCATGTAACAGATGTCAAAAGAGAATTCTTAGATCATGAAGAAGTGGGAAGGAAACAGCTTTTATTGAAACAGATATGCATATAAAATCGAGAAGAATGAGAACTCGGTAAATAATTTAGTATAATAATTCATGTCGGTAAATCCTACCCAACTATACTTGGCTTTCGATTTTAATCATTGGTATTAAGATTATCTATCTAGATGCCGACTATAATTATAGTCAGCTATACAATTACCGAATATCGATTATATGCTTAAAATATAATAGGCAATTAGTAGTATAAATGCCATTAAACAGCAGAAAAAATGATAAAATGGTACTTGATACAAACGGAAGTCTGTCATTTTGATTTTGTACGATTCTTTTACAAAGTTATCATGGAAATAATAGGTTAAGTTGGGTAAGTTTTTTTATGTTAATTAATTTGCTAATTAGTAAGTATTTTAATATCTAATTTTGAAACCAAATGCTCGGATATCACAGACATCAAATAGGAATTGATACAAAGAAGCAGTCGAAAAGGAGAGTAGTTCTATGCGTGCGCGGACAGAATGCATACGGACAAAATGCTTACGGATAAAATGCCTACAGACAAAATGCCTAACGGACAAAATGCCTAATGGACAAAATGCCTAATGGACAAAATGCCAAACGGACAAAATGCCTATAGGACGAAATGCCTAAAATGCATGGAAATTGTGGACAAAGATTTGGAATAAGTGAGACTAAGTGGAAATAAAGAGTTTTGTCTCAGTGGGAGTTTATTAAATCACTTTCACATTGAATATGAAAATTTGTAACTCAGCGTGTTCAGTGTAAACACCCTAATATTTCATTTCACTGTGTTTGTGATTTATCACTAAAGGGTTTTTTCTACTAACCAAATCGGTCTCAAAAATCAATCATCCTACACCTTGCCATTTTTATTGGATCTATAATCATCTTCTTCCATTTTCTTTTTTTTAAAACATCTATATTATTATTATTTTATATCCATTTTCTTTAAATTGTACATCTATAATCATCTTATTTTGTTTTCATTTTTTAAAAGATATCTATAATCATCTTATTCTATTTTCATTTTTCTGTAATATTGTGTAATGTGTATTCTTTTAGTAAGCTATAATTATCTTCAAACCATCCTGATTTTTATAGTTGATTTTGAAATTCTAAAGCAAGTTAAGTGACTACAATGTTTATATAAGTTAGTACTGATATGCAATTAACTATACTCCGGTTATAAAAAAGCCGCCGATATTTGTTTCCACTGGAAAAATATACGGTATTCTTTATGAGATGTAACTGAGACGTAGTATATATTTTTTTTCATATGTTTTACATAAATTTTTAAAAATATTATTTGACGTTCAATGATAAGGTTTATTAAAATATAATGTATTCTGTTCTCTATTCTATAAAATAGGGAGTAACCATTTTCTATTCTAGCACAGTGTCTTGGAACAATTTACATTGAATTGGAAAAAACATGACTATATTATATTTTGTACATATTTATTAGGTTGAAATACACATACAAACCATTTCTTAACCCTTCTTCTCGTTATTCATCTCCCATTCCACCAGCATTTTGTTTTATTTATGGAGTTAATTCTTTTATTTACTTTGCAACATTCTTTTACGTTATTATCTTACAATTACTATTTTCGATATTCATATATTTTGTACATTAGGTATTTTGTTCGTTAGGCATTTTGTCCGTTAGCCATTTTGTCCTTTAGGCATTTTGTCCGTTAGTCATTTTGTCCGTTAGGCATTTTGTCCGTTAGGCCTTTTGTCTGTAGGCATTTTGTCTGTGGCATTTTGTCCGTAGGCATTTTGTCCGTAGGCATTTTGGCCGTTAGGCATTTTGTCCGTTAGTCATTTTATCCGTTAGGCATTTTGTCTGTAGGCATTTTGTCCGTAGGCATTTTGTCCGTAGCCATTTTGTCCGTAGGTATTTTGTCCTAGTACCGTTCTTTGAACGATGTTCATTGGTCCGAAAACAATTACCCACTATGATTATAACATTCATAGATTAATAATTACTGTTTTTTATACCTTCTATACATGAAATATATAAAGAATCGCTAATTCTGTAATTTAATGACACAATTCATTCATCAATTCATTCACAAATCATTCATCTAAGAGCTATGATTATTATTATTAATAAATATATTGAACACAAATTACACGTTGTAAGACGCTCCGTATCATAATTTATTTAAGCAAAGAAAATAATTAAAGGAATGAACAACATTAGTGTAAAATTTGAATCAAATGAGATTAAAATACTATTCTCGAATATATATTAAATATATTATAAAAATGTTGGATAAACGAATATGTAAATAAAATTACATTAAAATTAGAATATTTATTTATGCAAATATAATGATATAAGTTATATGGGGATAGATCAATTTAATTCGTAATCATTTATCATTATACTGCTAGTCTTTACTGATATATTAACAAACCAATCTTAAAGAAAATATTGCAGAAGCTACATTATATTTTTATCACCGGATATATATATATATATATGAGTATTCAAGGACCTGTAAGTGCTAATACCTACAAACTCTAGAAATACATTTATCTTTTAACTGCAGTTTTTGCATACTGTTTAACTCAATGGCAAATTGGTTAGCCTCAATTTCCACACAGAAAAATAAAATTGAATCACTAGCCATCATTTTTCTCAGTACACTTTGCACAAACGAAATTAACGTGCGGAAGAGGTGTCTAAATTTGCCAGTTACGCCGTAAAATGTCGCACGAAGGACGGCATCTGGCGTTTTTATTATTAAGCACTCACGGAGTATGACACTTGGCCATTTACCCTCAAAAGAATTGCATGGAATATGGAACATACGAGGGACAGTTCTAGCTACAATGATTACTGAATGTGAACGGAGATGTCAAAGTAACTGTTAGAAATGAGTTGTCAGAAATTTCTCCTAGAAAAGGTATAAATACCATTTGCAGAGAATATTACTTGCAGAGAGTATTGTATAGTTAACAAATTGACAGTACAGCAAGGCTCTCTCTCAGAAAGTGATACCAAACATATTAATAATACTACAATAAGATACACCTCACTCTGAAAATCCGATTTCAAAATGAGTACTATATGTGGTTTCTTTTTATCATGTTTCATACTCACAGTGCCATTTTGTGAATGACAACAAATTATGAAGACTATCTGTTTAGGTTTGAAACCGTGAAAATAATATTTTTTTTTATTGTTCTAGATCAATCTCCATATGTGACAACAGAATGTCGAAAGCGGACTAGAAATTGTAAAATTTAAAAATAAATTATGGCGTACAGTTAATCTGCATCAAAACTACACCTCTACGTGTAGTCTTGTGCATAAAGTTTTTTTTTTTCCACATTATGTACTATCTTAAAATTTTAATATATTGGTCATTTTAAGACTGATTTCAGCAAACTCAAGTACAAAATGAAGAACAGAATAGAAAAAAAGCTCTTATCTTTATTTTTATATTTATTAAACTAACAAATTATTATATTGTTTTTTTAAGAAACAAATATTGATTTTTTTTCCATAATTCTAAAAACTTATTATTAAATTTCAAGTATAGGGATTTCGCCACTGTTTAGTCTTGCATTACCAATGTTTTCAACCATTAACAAAAACAATTGATCTGAAACTAACAAAATTATTATTTATTTATTTATTTTTACAAAAATGTTTCTTTACAATAAGAATATACAACAAACCCTCGTATAGTAGACAAGAGTTACATTCCAGACTGGCTTGCTCTATTATTAAACTCACTTTTGTAATTATGTAGTTTCTGCTTGATATATATTCGTACCTGTTCTTAGACAACGTGTTTGAAGACTGTGTTGTGAGAATTGTATAAGATCCATAACTTTCTCTTTAGATTCACTAGAAATGACATTTTATATTATGACTCCACAGGTTTGAGCCTGAAAGTGAATTTATCATAAAGGAAACTGTTTGTTAAGTCAAATGATTGAATACCTAAGATTTGCATTGAGATTTACAGAAGAGAATTTGCTGCCTGAGATTGATATAATTGAAAAAATTGTCTGACTAAATTTCGAAAAGCGCAAATAAAAAAGAGGGGCCACGTGAATATTGTCAGAACTTATGAAGTTAAATATGACAAATTCATAACGATATACCCAGGTAGCAAGCATTATTCCTGGGATATTAAGGGAATAACCCTGGGATGAAGGATATATTCCTGGGACATTCCCTTAATATCCCAGGAATAAATCCTTGCTGCCTGGGTAGTATATTGTGTATCATACAGGTATGATATTATTACTTTGATATATTTTAAAATTTAGAGAGTGTTATCAAGAGGGTCATTGGAATCAACGTTGAAAATATTTTAAGTTTTAAGATTTCAAATACGACAAGAAAATTTGATGAGAAACCAGGACCAACTGACATAATCTGTATTTCTAATTTATATTTATGTTTATTATCCTATACTGTATAATTTATTTTTGTATATGATATTTCTAATATATGTGTATATTTACTGTACAATATATTATAGAGCTTTGTTAAAGAAAGACGTTTGAAACAATCTATAAAATTGAAAGATAAAATATGTTAAGGAATTAAGTTTCTAGTTTGCCATCAACCATTATGAACTACATATAAGCAATCTTCCTGCAAATTTTATTATTTGATTGAAACACATATAATGTATTCAAATATATTTTATTATGTTAACTTTAATTTATATTCGACTCTGAGTTAGGGAAATTTTATCAGGGGCTGAGATACCATATTTATTATATTAACATTAGGGGACCGTACTTGGGAAAATCTAATAATTATATCATTACTTTCTTATTTCGTAAATAGCTACCTAGTACTCTTCCAGATTTTGAGTGAGATAGCAGAGCTCTAGGGTCACTAAATGAAGGGGGCGAGGCGATGATTGGGGCGGCGCTAGATGCTTTACACACTCCCTATCAGCCACTAATAAATCGCAATAATTAAAAATCTCCCCATATTTAGTATAATTCTTGCTAGTTGCACCTCACACAAAAGCTATTGGCTACAATCACCATCAGTGGCCTTTTATATATTACAAGAGGAAGATGTTGCGTGTCAGAGTGCAGCTATATTCACAGCAACTTTGAATGTATTTTTTTCTGGCACTTCTCAAAAATAGAACAATTTTTCTATTCAAAAGTCTAAGGCATTTACAATTTTGAAACTACCACATCGTGGTACTTTGCATTCGATTCTCCAAGGAATTTTCTAGATCAATTAATCCTTCTTTTTTATATTTTCGCATTATGTTTCGAATCATTGAATTTTGTAAAAAGATTTTTTTTTCACAAAAAAAAATAATTTTTCGAAAACCTGTTCCAAAATAAATTGCTCCACGAAAAAAATTATATTTCGAAAACATATTCGAAAATCAAAAAAAAAGTACAAGTATTGTCAGCTCTAGTGAATTCGGTGGAGTATCGAATTGTAGAAGCCTTAGTCTTTTTAGGATTGGGTTCGAAATTCAAATAAATCGTTTTTTTATGGGTCTAATAGAAAAAATGCCGGAAACAAAAATGATAGAGACTTCAGTTTTATACTAGAGGACTAGGTTTCAGAACAGTAACTTCATTAATAAAATTATTTTCAAAAACAAAGTATGGTATCATACCCTCATACAACTCTTTTATTAAGTATGTGTCACCATTTAAACTTTATAATTTGAATTTCTAAGTCCATTTTAATAGTTTTCATCCAAATTCCGTTCAACTATTTAATGCATTGAAGATTTTTTTCAATTCTCTTCACTCCATGGTCTTCAGGTCAAACAAAAGTTCAAAGTCTTGAAAAATAATTTCTCAACTGTCGGGAATGAGTAAACCCATCCAGAAAAATGACTAGGAGAATGATTTTATTTCACATTTTTCATAAACATCAGAATATTTAGTTAGTTGTATTCTTAGATCCTATCATTGAATTTTAATTCTGTTATATAATGATAACTTAATCATTAAAATATAAATATCACATATAATACAAAATGAATTAAATGGAGCTAAAGAGTCAGATGGCACCGTAGTTTTTTCTTCGGGAAGTAGCCGTATATCAACAAATTACTATTTTCCTATTATATTTAAAAAACTGTTCATCATTCATGAAGAGTTGACGTGACTGATATAAAAAAAGCAAAACTTGTTTTCTAATTACATACACTAATTTATTTTTTTTACCTATTATTGTAAACACACAACAAGTAATTATTTCCGATCATAAACTAACTTTGATTATACAGGGTGGCACAAAAAAAAAGGAAACCTATTTTCAAACTAGTTTATATTACAAACTATCAAACCCAGAAATTTTCTATTAACTCAGTTTTATTTGTTTACTTTTATCCATCTATTTTGATAATCTATTAAAGAGTTACGACAAAAATTAATATCCTGCAGCGAATTAAAAAAAGATAAATAAAAAGGGCTTGCGCGAGGACGAAAAACACCAAAAAGTTCGTAATAGGAATTAATTATTTCAATATGGTAGTAGTTAAAAATTAAATCTGTTATGTATGTAGAAAATAAGTTACCCATTTATTTAAATGTTACAAATTTAGGGTAACTCGTGTTAAACTTTAGGGACGACAGTGTGCTCCATTGCCGTCAATAAAATATAGCATTCCTATATTGTACCTTCCACTGAGTAGTGTTCTCCTGAGTTATTGTAAATCTCCCAAATATTGATTGTTGAAGAAAGATTAAAATTTTGTGGAAGTTTAAATTTTAATGAACCTTTTGATTATCGTATAACTATTGTCTTACAAAATTAAATTTTGCGACAAGTCTGGAATTGTGAAATATGAATATAAAGCAATTCTAGTAGTGACAATATGATCGTCCAACCTACTTAATCTCGGCTATTAACCTTACGGGTAATTACCCCTAAAATACAACAGAATCCAACTATTTTTCTTCCAATTAACGTTTTTGTTATAGACTCTTTCATTCATGGAAATACATCTATATCACCATTCACGATATCTTCCGCAAAATGTCATTTCTTTGCAGAAACCATTTTGCAAAATTTAGACGGTGCAGTAAATCAATTCTAAGAGTTCGAGCCTTACATGCTTCTTGAAAGGACTTCACATTGTGTTTAGCAAAACGGTGAAATTTCTCTTAAATGATATCTAATCCTCACTTTTTGATTGATATTTTTGGGTTCTCAATAAACTGTTCATGAAAAAGATTAATGTCTTCATGTGTTCATTCTTTTTTCCAGTGACTTGATCACTTTTTGTTCAAATTTAAAGGGGTTTCTTCAGTTTTAAACTTATTAACTTTAGTCAATATGGCTTTATAGTTGGAGGAAATCTTTCCAGAAAGCGTCTTTCAAAATGAGGTTGAACCTGTGTAAAGCTTCCATGGTTTAAATGATTTGTCACAACAAAAACTCTTTGTTCTTTTGAAAGTTGCATTTTGAGAGTTTCGAATATGAGATAAAAAAACCGGCGAAATGATTTTATAAAGATATCAATTTTATCTCAAAAACAAACTATCAAATGGTAATTAGTTTTTCCATTTTATCGTACTTGTTACAAAATTAGTAGAATTTATTGTTTTTACATTTATATAAAATGAATTATACTTCATATGATTTTTTTCTTTCATATATTTCATCCTCGGGCAAACCCTTTTTATTTACCTTTATTTAATTCGCTGCAGGATGCTCACTTTTTGTCGTAACTCTCAACAAATTATTACGATGGATGCAGAAAAAGTAAACAAATTAAATTTTGTTTTTAGATAATTTCTAGGTTTGATACTTTGTAAAATAAACTAGTTTGAAAATGGATTTTCTCTTTTTTGTGCCACCCTGTAGTGACGCTTCATAACCAAACTTGATCTAAGATATAAATTTAATTAATTACCATCACTGTTTAAATTATCCCAAATCATTACCAATAAGTTCTATAATCCTTTTTAACGTGATATATTGTAAGTTACAGCAATTGAAGGAAATGATAAGTTGTCAGCTTAGTCAATGAGGAAGAGAGTATCAATGATTGATAGATTGGATACAAGAGTTTTTGATATAATTACATGACACTTAATAATCATATATACTGGTGTACTATCACGCAAATACAACTGTAAACTAATTGTAAGTTTATCAAGAAACTTCAAGGTTGTTGATAAGTAAAGTTGGAAGTAATTGTGGGTTCATAGAAGATATAGTGGAGTTCTCAGTTCTCTCTCATATTTCAACTTTACAACAAGATTATCAAAATACAGTTTTAATTATATAATTATTCCAATATAAAACTATGCAATCATTCCAATATAAAAACTATGCAGTCATTCCAATATAAAACTATGCTTCATATTAGTAAATCAGACAAATTAAAAATAAATGGATTATTCGTGGTGAAAGAAATAAATTTTTATTAAGTTGCACAAATTAATGCCTTTCATATTATGAAATATGCTTTTCATCACAACAACATCCAGTGATCCATCTGTTCCAGGAAATAATGTGGATCTGTTTAGAACAAGACTTTTTGTTCCATCTAATATTTGTAGAGAAAATGACCCTCCTTTTGAATCTAATGAAACTGTGAATGGGTGTTTCATTTGTAAGTAGAATGAGTCTTTTGTTAGAGAAAAAAGAACACTTAATGTTAAGAAAAACCAATATGCAAAGTTGTTTGCGTGGCTATCTCTGGGAAAATTTTGGTTGGTCATAGATAATTAAGAGGATATATTTAATAATATTCTACGGGCACCCCGTAGTTTCCCCTTTGGAAACCAGCCAACTCGTCCTGTAGTTACCTAATAAAATGTTGGTAATGAATGAATTAAGAATATCTCTATCTCTTTCAAGTATAGCCAAAACAAAACTATTCCTGATACCAACGAACTGCGAGTTCCACTTACCAATAACTAATAACTTGTGACAAATTATGGTAAGTTATTGAAGATTAAGAGAATATACTTAAAAAATAATTTTCAATGGACACACCAGAACTTCCACTGTGGAACCAATTAACAGACCAAGTTGCAGTTAGGGGCTAATAATATTGAAGCAACATCATTAAAATCAGGTATATTGTAGAGTAAGGAGAAACTTCGAAATTGCGGAGAGAGTTCCACTGAATAGGGTATGCAAATTACCATCTCTTATTGCTCTCAGAATTGCTCTCTTGGTGTTATTATTCCTTGCAGGATTCCTTCTTTTTATGCAAAATTAACTTTATTGCGTTCATAGAAGAAGAATTACACAGTACGTAATGAACAATGTTTTGCATAATATATTGAATAAGGTTTCTTACATACTGTGATTTGTTATAAATAATGACCCATTTTTAGCTGGAAAAAATACTTTATTTGTTTTGAATGGTTCTTCGATGAAAACTGAATGTGCAGAATCCCATTATTGCAGTAGTTATTCAATGTACTATATATTACAATTATATGGTGTTGGTTGCCGGAAATTTGGACCCGGAAAATTCGGTCTGGAAAATTGGGTCTCAAAAATTTCGGTCTCCGGAATGAAAAATACTAAGTCAACAGTTTCAAGAAGGCCTGGCAAAGGTACAATACTATTATTAGAGGTCTATATAAAATCGGATTAATTTGATTTATTTATGATACAAATATGCAAAATCTAGGTCGTCTTTAAGTTTTTTTATTGTCATTAAAAATCGCTTTAGGATAAAATTGAAAAGAAATAAAAATCTTTTTCCTCAAAAAACTCTATATTAGATTGTTTTAATTTTAAACATTGTTTATATATACAATAGTTTGAATCTTCATAATAATATTAGGATTATTGTTTTCGTATAGGCTCTCTCCAATTTACGTGTACATAAAGTCTTATATACTTGATGAATATTAATTTTACAAGCATAGTATGTCTCAATTATTTGGTTTTGAAGCCCAAAGTTTTTGGTTTTGCATTGATATTATTTTGATGTCACCGAAATTATAATATTCTCTGATTGTATTTGTAACATCAGTTTTCATTGACATGAGCAATTTGAATTTTTTTATTAGTTAGTTTTATTATTTCCAGATTAATACCAACATAGCTCAAAATCATTCAACTGATTAATATTTTTTTGTTATTTTCTAGTATTTATATTTTTAAACACACAATATACGAATGATGATTTTAATAGGCATTAACCCATTGTAAAGACTACATCAAATCAACAAATTATATCTAACTGATAATATTTTATTTACACCTCAGACCAAAATTTCAGAGACCGAATTTTCCGCTCAAATTTCATGTTAAATAAGTATCAAAATATGTCAAAATTACTTATGTTACGTATCCTATTTTCACGGTCAATGATGTTATCCCTTTTTTAATAAATACACTACACAGTACACATTTAACTAATCATAATTTAAAAAAGCTCTATAATTGTTCTTCAAAAGGACCTGTTCAAAAGGTCCTGCCCGAAAAGGTTCTGTTAACAGCAAGAACTTATACAAGGGCTTGAAATAGTTGTTTGTATACTATTTTTTTTGTTAATAAATTTAATATCCTTAATATTCTCAATAACATCATTATTAATTGAGAACGAATTTTCCGAAACAGAGTTTTCTGAGATCAAATTTTTCTGGAACCCATGTGTTTTATTTTTGAATTTGGTATATAGTTTATATAATTATTATAACTATTATTAACCATTATCTGTATGATGTCTTTTTGTTATATATACAGGGTCTTTCACGGAAACTGTCAAATAATAAAGGTCTATTAGACCCATTTTTTGTAGACCAAATTTTATATACTATGTCACGTTATAAAGGTCATAAGTTGCAATTTTACGGAATTCATACCTATAGCAATTTTACGGTGACTTCAAGCCATACAGAATTTACAAAGTTCAGACCCTTATAGATATGCACAAATAAAAACGATTGCAATTCTGCCAGAGGTGGCAAAAGCATCTTGGTAAGTGGTTTGTGAGAAGAAATGCTTCTAACAGACAACATGATAGATGTTGGGCTTTGGTACACCCACATATCGTCGAAGAACAGCAACGTCAAGGAGGTGAAAAGTTAATGGCTTCGGTTGCTCTCATCGAAAGAGAAATTTTAGGCGTGGATTGGTTTAAAGATGAAAATGACTATGCAGTGAAAGTTAATGGGAATCATATGGAAGGAAATAGAATTAACACCTTTACACTCATATAACAGAAACAATTGTGGTTTCAACAAGATGGAGCAACTTCCCACTGCATAATGGCAAACATTGAAAGGTTACAAACCAAATTTCCGCACCAGTCAATTTCAAGGAGAGCTGTTTGGCCAAGATGCATTCCAGATATGAATCCCCATTTTTTTTTAGGGGTACTGCATACAAAACATCAGGAACCAACATCCAGAAAATAAAGAAAATGTGTGCGCCATTGTGCAACAACACTCCACCTGAAATCGTCAGAAAGCCAATTATAATATAAGTCGACGAATGGAACTTAGTCTTTAATGTAATGGAGGTGATTTCTATATTTGTCATTACAGAAATTGATTAAATTTAAGATGCTCGTAAATTGTATTTTCTAACCCTTATAACATGTCATAGTACATATATTAAATTTGGTTGTCGTTAAGTGGGTCTATTAGCCATTCATTATTTGAATTTGGTTATAAAATGTATGTCACATGTTGATCATTAGTCTGTCTACTTTGCAACCCGAGGAAACTTAAGATCCAATTCATATTATCTTTGCGTATTTCTTATTTTAAGGATTAAATTCATCTAATTTGGATTCTGATTTGTAGTACACGTGTTCCATTCATCATAAAAGATAAGAAAAAATATTGGGGCTTTTCACACTTCCCTAGCAATACAAGTCAATTAGGCACATGTGGGCACTAGGTTGACAAATCGTATTGGTACTGTGGTACCAATCCTATCACCAACTTGGTGACTGCATGGGCAGTTATACTGAAACCATCTTAGCTCAAGATGTTGCCAATATGTTAAAATCAAGTTTCATCCATATAATGATGATACACTCTATATTAATCAGGTTGGGCCAATATGACAATTCAATGGGATGGGGTCTTCACATTGAACCAATCTTCTCTCAAGGTAACATTCCATGAAAATGGAAACCCAAAGCAATCCCATGTAGTTTCTAGGCTACTTTTCAGTCTGCCATCTCTGGCCAATTTAACCCTCTAGTACCCATGTTGGCACAATGTGTCATGGTTGCTTGGGTTGCGAGGTGTAAATCTCGTAAACAGATTTCCACATGTCCAAAGGAATTTTTACCTGATTCAATTTGCTTTAACTAAACTATGATATGAATAGTGAAGAGTGAAAGTACACTGTGAAAATTATTTAAATTAACTAACTTTATATATATCTTTGCAGACTCGCACGGTATCTCTTCTTCATATCTTGATAAAATGATATTACAAGGCATTCACTAAACACATATCCTCTTTAAAAGATCAAACTTCAAGTTTGATAGATTGTAGACATTATCTGAACGAAATTATTTAATAACATCTAAATTTGGGGAACGTTTCAATTATTACAAGTCTCTGAAAACAATTTTATTATTGTAATCAAGATGGAACATTGTAAAAATTATTATTTATTTACGCAAATTTTTTCTATTATTGAGCTTTATTTTCATCCATTGATGAGTGCTAAACAAGAAGATGCTTCTACCAAACAATGAAAAAGATATCACTATTGAGTTTAAAATATCAATGTAATTAAAATATTTTTATCACAATCAATAATGAATCAAAGTTAAAAGAACTATGCATGACCGTAATGAATTTAGTTTCTACCCAGATTTAATATATTTCCTTGAGTGCTCTCAAAATTATAATATTGGCAACTGAAAATCATAATATCACTCTATGTGCCATGGAAACAATAACAGACATGGGTAAATCAATGATTAAATTTGAATACCGTTCGAAATTTGTAACCATAATGAACAATTAGGTAGTATATATATATATTATATGTTGATCATCAGGAAATTTAATGTTCATTCTGACGATAGAAATGCAATCAGGGGATTTGATGGCTTCCTTTCAGGCTTTACAAATCATTCCCTAAGGTGGCCTACAGTGTTGCACTATTTAATGTATTCACTAAAGAGACATTGGAAAGCAGTTTGAAGAGGCAATATTTGTTGTAAACAAACAACAAAAAATGTGTTTTTAAAAGTTAGTTCACTCTTCTGTCACACACTTTTATAGTTACATTACAATAAGCAGATAAATAATTTGTTATTAAACTGACTACAAGGATTTAATAATGTTAATAAAAAGATTCATTATTCAGTATGGAAGCAAGAAACATTTTTATTCATCCCACTGAATGCCACAACAATGTTGAATGTTCTTGAATGAAATATTTTTTAAATCTGTGCAATTAGAAAAACAATAGTTTTGTAAAAAAATTGTGAGTGGGTTGGGAAAATCTCAAAATGTTATCATTTTTTCTTTCTCTCATGAATAGGTACCTAACAACCTTATAAACGATTGTACAAAAAAATCAGAACTCTAGAGTGTGACTGTGTGACGCTATGCCACTAGTGAGAAGGAGGAAGGTCCTCGACGTGATGACCCCGGACCATCCCATGAGTACCAACCTGGAGGAATTTGATTTGGTGTCGTGGTTATTGCTATGTTTAACTTTACAACAAAGAGCCAGGTGGCGCCTGATGATACCCCCACCTCCGAGTGGATAATAGCGAGCATAGCTTGTCCGTGCTCGTGGGGATTCAGTGCCAAATAAAGCAATAACTTTGACTGCCATTTTGAAGCACTTGAAAAATGCTACAAATTTTGAAATTCAAACATCTATGACTTTTTTTTTTTTTTTTTTTGCAATCGATTCTCCAGGACATTATCTAGAATCGTAGTAGAGTTTTGTTTGAATTTCGAATTATTTTTTAGAAATAACAAATTTAAAAAAAAATGGTTTTTTCTTTCCTTTCATTATATCGAAAAATAAATAAAAATTCGAAAAAAACGCTACTATGATTTTAAGTAATTCCCTGGAGAATCGAATGAAAAAAACTGCAATGCCGTAGCTTCAACCAAAATAAGGCCATAGGCATTTTGGACAATTGTTCGAAATCCGTTCGAAGTTCGAATAACTTGTTTTCTATGGGTCTAATCGCAAAAATGCAATGAACAAAAGCGATAGGGAATTCAATTTTATGGATGGATACGAAGTTTCAGAACCGTAGCCATGGTAAGCATAGAATCCAAATTATTTAACCCTAGTAACCTAGCCTTTAAAAGTTTGCTCACTAACCTAGGGACTGGTCCAGGCGCGCCAGTCCTCACTAAAACTGTTATAAAATCTCAACAAATTGACTTTTCGATATTTAGTCTTTATAAAAACCTTCATCAGATATTTTCACATCTATTGGTATACGCAAAAGAATATTTTCATCACCAATCAATAAAGTTCATATAACATTCACAAAAATGAATAAAAATTGATGAAAATATAACTGTTGATGGAGAAGGATTCAACAATGAAGAAGATAGCATAAAGAAACAAGTACCTCTAATATATTTTGAAATATACTGACTTAAAGTTGTATTGTGGGTTTATTGAGACACCCTATATATTTGAATAAATGCTCATAATATGAGTATCTTGCCTTTTACCACATTGTTTTTGTATATTCATATGTAACTATGTTGAAAAGTAAAAGTCAGGAAAAAACCGCTTCCAAATCGGTTTGAAAATAAAATTATAAAATATTTCTTCATGAGGGCTGGCGCGCATGGACCAGTCCCTAGGTTACTAGGGTTAATATGGTACTTTTTTCTCCATAAAAAATTCCGAATTGATTTACTATGATAATTGATCCTGGAAACATAACTCATTAAAAAAAATGATACGATAAACAGAATAAGTATTAAGCATTACCTTACTTGCACCTATCAGGATGGGAAGAATACAGTTGGAAATAGCCAAATGTAATTTTTCCTTTGAGAAAATGTTTTGAATTTTGGTTGCTAATAATAATTGAATGGTTAGTTGCCTCAATATTAGGAGAGAAATCCGTAGACTAACAGTTAGATAAATAATGAACCCGTACACACAGAGAACGGTTTTGTTGATACAACAAAAAAAGTAGGTTTTTGGTTGTATCAACAAAATAAGTTAGTCAGCTATGAGCCATCAAAATAATTTTTTTACAGTAAATATATATTTTTGTTAAGTTTTTTTGTTATAGTTACACTAAATTTTTTAAGGTAACAGTAACTAGAGCTTATTAGTTATAGTAACATTACAATACTGTTACTTCAAAAAATGTATTTTGTTATATCAACAAAAAGTATATTTAAAGCAGCTCAAATAATTTTTTGTAGCAACAAAACCATCTTGTTATTTTAACTGAAAAAATAGATTATGCTGTTTTAATTAGTATTTCTTATTTTATTGCATATAGTGTATATGTAAATTTGGCTGCATATCAAATAGTTTACTGTTACATGTTGTTATACACAAATTAAATGGAAATAAATGAACATAGAAATGAAGTGGTACATTCAGGACTCGATCGACGATCTCCAATCTCAAGTCTGCGGCGCTAACCTCTCAGCCATCCTGGACATGGAAGAAGTAGGATTGGAATGAACTATAAGCAATATGAAAACATGCAAGCCATTTAAAGAAATTATAGATGAATATTATTTAATATTCTATTGATACCGTATCTTTTCTTTTTTATAATGACAAGCAATGGAAAATTTAAATTGAATATTTTAAAAATAGCTATTTATTAATATTTATCAATTCCCACCTACCTACCTAGTTTCTTACAAGGTTTTATTAATCAATACCTACATAGATACCTACATAATGTGTATCATTACTTACGTAGTTATGATACGTAAAAAAGGCTTCATAATGAACTTGCTGTAACCTGTATCAATATTTTTACCATTAAGATTTGACCCAAGACGCAATGCATAACTATTTCCCGCGTAAAACAGACGAGGGACATACGTGGGAATATCGATACAAAATAGCACTCAAGAAACACGTATAAATTTATATATATATTGATTCTGTACGAAAAATGAATACATATTGTGGTAACTTAAAATGTATATGAAGCCTAATAACAAAAAGAAATGGCAGATAATTATTACTAATGACAATATAATATTGTTAATAGTAAAAAATATATCAACAAAAATATAATATTATTGTAGCAAAATTATTATTTATAAAGACAAAGGTATTTTGTTAAACAACAATGTCATATTTTAACTAAATTTTTCAAGTTACAACTACAAAAACATTTTGTTATAAATTAAAAACATTTAACAATATTATATTGCTATCATAGCAATATTTAAGTTAATATAAACAAAACTTTTATAGTAACCTCAACAATATTCCATTTCAAAAATTGTACTGTTAACCTAAAGAAATATTTTGTTGTAGTGAAGAAACCTTTGAACAATATTTTATTGCTGATTTAACTGAATTGATGGTTAATATAACAAAATTTTCCCATTACCATAACCAAATGTTATCGACAAAATACGTTTTGTAAATTTAACAAAGCCGTTCTCTGTGTGTAGAAGACTAAATAAATAAATATAAATAAATAATTTATTCAGAAAAAAGTTTGTACAAAGATATTATAACGGTTACAATATAATTTGCTAAACAAATTCTGATGCCCTTCCAGGTACCCTAAAATAGGGTATTATTGGGCAGTTTATTTATTGTTGAATTTCTATTAAAAACAATACAGCATATTAAAAGATAATCCTACATAAGAATACAATATAATTAAATTTAAGCATTATCATACATCAATTTTTTTAAGTTCAGTTTTGAAATCTTTACACTGGCTAATGTTCCTCAGATTTAGGGGTAGTTTATTCCACTCCAAAACGGCATTGTGGAAGAATTGGTTTTGAGTAACAGTTTTCCTCAATTGAGGTATATTTAAATTTTCATTTGTATGAAAACGAGTTTGATGCGCATGGACAGGGGATAGTTCTGAAATTTTGATGTGAAAGTAACTACTGAAGTTATCATTTATAAAATATTTATGGAAGTACAAGAGAATATTAAAAACAAAGAGTTCACTGAATGGGAGAGGCTGTCGTATAGCCTGTGGTGATTTAGAAATTAATTTCAAAGCAGCATTTTGAACTTTAGTGATTCTCAAGCGATTAGTAATACCACAGCCCCCCCAAATAGCTATACCATAGGTAAGAAGTGACTGAAATAACGAGTAATATAAC
Organism: Caprella mutica; assembly: GCA_947561585.1. NCBI lineage: Eukaryota > Metazoa > Arthropoda > Malacostraca > Amphipoda > Caprellidae > Caprella > Caprella mutica. Next base: position 604,025 of record CANNZV010000015.1, read on the forward strand.
TGTTTCAAAGCTACAGGTGGTAAAATATTATACATTCTCCTCATGATACCAGATACACAAGACAGCTTTCTAGTTAGGTAGTTCACATGGCTACTGAAATTCAACCTATCATCAAGATAAACTCCCAAAAATTTAACACTTTTTTCCTGAATGACAGGATTGTTACCAATAGATATGGAAATGTTGTCAGTTCCAGTGCGTGCATGGCTGAATAACATGAAGGAACTTTTATCCACATTAAGAGATAATCTATTTGCCTGAAGCCACACGTTAACCTTGTCCAACTCCATGCTAACATCTCGACACAAAAGTTGGAGATCATCACCTGACATATAAACGGTTGTGTCATCTGCAAAGTGCACAAATTCAAGCTTATCTGAGGACTTACACATGTCGTTGACATACAATGAAAAAAGATACGGAGAGCTGACAGATCCTTGCGGAAGTCCTATGCTCAGTGTTTCTGCACGTGATTTCACTCCTCCCACATCTACGGTCATGCTTCGATTAGTCAAATAGTCATCAAGACTATGTCAGAGTTACTGAAATATTGAGAGAGAATTTTGTCAGTGTCTCAATTCTGTCTCAGAAATTTGTTATGAATATAATTCAAACATGAATATAACTATGCATATCTAAACAAACCTCTGAAAGAATAATTTCACAGGGGTATCGAATTATGTTAATTATTTATTTCCCAAAAATAACAGTGCTCTCAGAAAAATAGTTTGTGCAATATTTCTTCATATATCCATATGTACGCTATTCGATATACGTATGGCCTAGTTATTTTTGTGCCGGCTGTACGTCTGACTTAGACTTATGTTATAGTTTGTGTAATAATATATTGTCCTCAGTTAGAAATGCCGCGACTCTGAGAGGGATAGGACTCAATTAAATAATGTTTTACCCTCTTTTACGGTCTTTCTCTTAACCACTCCTCATTAAAAATTAGTAATAATTTTATTTTTAAATCGATTTGGAAGCTGTCTTTTATCAACATAATTACATACGATTCTACGAAAAAGAGATGATAAATGGCAAGATACACATATTATGAGCATCTATTCAAATACACTGTATGTAACAATAAAATCGGAACACATATTTAAATTAGTATATTTCAGAAACTATTAAAGGTAATTGTTTCTTTCCGGTATCTATCATTTTTTATTGTTGGACCCATTTCCATTCACAGTTAAATTTTCATTCGGTTTAATTCATTTTTGTGAATGTTATAAGGATTTTATTGATGGGTGGTGAAAATGGCTTATTTTCACTTAGGTATTAGCAACACACAAACTCTAAAATATACGAGAAAGTAGTTTATAGAAAGCCTAAGAACAATTTTGAATTTAATAACATTTTCTTTTCTCTGTTACCTATCATCACTGCATACATATATCGTCACTGAAAATGTTACCTATCGTCAATGCATTCATTATCTATCGTCACTGCACATGTTACCTAATGTCAATAGATACATTATATATCGTCACTGCACATGTTACCTATCATCACTGCACATGTTACCTAACGTCAATGGATACATTATATATCATCACTGCACATGTTACCTAACGTCAATGGATACATTATAATGTATCCATGTACTGAGAGACGATGTACTGAGAGACGATAAATAATTATGTATCGTCTCTCAGTGCGCATGTTACCTATCATCACTGCATATGTTACCTAACGTCAATGGATACATTATATATCGTCACTGCACATGTTACCTATCATCACTGCACATGTTACCTATCGTCAATGCATACATTATTTATCGTCTCTCAGTGCACATGTTATCTATCATCACTGCATACATTATCTATCGTAACTGCACATTTTACCTATCGTCAATGCATACATTATCTATCGTGACTGCACATGTCATTACTGCATACATTATCTATCGTAACTGCACATGTTACCTATCGTCACTACGTTCTATATGCTTACTGCTGTATAGATAAAATTACATACGGTGACAATAAGTAACTCTTGCAGTTACGATTTTTTTCCTTGAATCATACTTTTTTGGACATTTAGCGCAAATACTACATATTTCTCCAAACAAACAAATAAAGTTAGAAATATATATATACCTTCAATTGGTGTCGAAATATACTAATTGAAATTGGGTGTCAGCTTTTGCGACACCTTGTAGAATACAGTTTTGGACCTCCCTATAGTGCATATAGGACTGTTCTTTATTTAGAATTTGTGAATTATTTCTTGGAACTAATATTTTTGCATTCTATGCATATTAGCATAATCTATATTTTTGCTATCCATTCAGTCATTTCGGAAACTTCAAATAATCATTAAGTTGCAGCTAATGAAAAATCATTTGTAAAATATTTCCATCAATGAAATTATAACAAAAAAATTATATTTTAACTGAAAAGACTCAAAACTGTATATCCAAATATGATACCAGTCCTTTGTCTTTTTATACTAATACAGTAGGGTCGGGAGGGGCGAATCTTGCGCACTAAAAACTTTTGGGTTTTGCAACTTAGTTTTTGCAGATAGACGATTAATATTTGACATGAAGAACCGCATTAAGGCCTTATATACACCATTCAAAGGACAAAAAATTTGCATTTGTATAATGTGAGTTATTGACGAAAGTAGTGCGCAATTGAAATTGTCCTTGATGGGGCGATTCTTGCGCGCGAGAGGGGCGAATATCTGCGCACCCTTTAATTCCTTTCCATAGTGAAAAATAGCACCATTGAGTGTCTAAATACTTACTATAAAAATAATTCCAATGTGTTTTAAAGCATAAACAATCATATGATTCAAATTCAAAACTTGAGACAAACTTTTTTCGACCTGTTTACGTCCAGTTTGTAGAATGTATGTGTGACGTCATGAATGTTGCTTTCTATTCAGGATTAATTTATGCTTGTAATATTAGTTTATCTGAAGTATGACACTATTATATTTACTTATTATGTAACTATAAATATAATATAACTAGATGACGGGCACTCATAGAGCGCATACTTTTGCCACCGCTTACAAATGACCTTGACCTTAAACCTGTTCACTCCCAAAATATAAACAAATGATTCCTGAATATTGAAGCATCGTCCCGCCCAATTTCAGAAAATTTGGTTGAATTCTTTTGTGTTATAAATGACCTTGACCTTTATTTTTACCTGATTGCTCACAAAATCTAATAAATTGGTTCCTGCCTGGATGATTACCAACCGTCGACCAAATTTCAGTTACTTTGATTGAATACATTTTGCGTTATAATTCAACTTGACCTTTAACCTTACCGCTTCCAAAAACTAACCAAACCGTTCCTAGATATTGACCAATCGTTTCATCAAATTTCAGACAAATTGATTGAAAACTTTTTGAATTATTGAGTTATAAATGACCTTGAGCTTTGACCGGATAACTCCCAAAATTTTACCAGATGGTTCCTGGAGATTAGTCAATCGATCGTCTTACCAAATTCAAAGTAATTTGATCGAAAACTTTTTGAGTTATGTGAGCAACAAGATGACAAACAAAAATATGTCGCCTAAAAGATAACCTTACGCAATTTATGAAAGAAATAATTCTTTTCAGATGTCAAATATAGCATATATAACCAATTTAGCATACATATCTAAAACGTTATTCAAAATACTGTTACACTTAGATATTTTCACTTTATGTCTCTGAAATTACGATAATAAGAATATAGAAGCAAATGGGTTTTTCGTACATCTATTAGGTTACGTGGAATATTCACTTGCCATTGTAAGGTCGGGGAGATACCCAGGCCAAGAGAGGGTCCATATGTACTGAATCCCCTAGACCTAAAGGTTAGTCGTTGAACTCTTCCAGTCTTTCAATTCTTTCAAGAAAGATAAAAATGTATCAGAATTTGAGAGAATAATGATACTATTAAGGTATAAAATTTCATCCAGAGTTGTGTCCCTAGTCTTGTAATAGGTATAGAACATTCCACAACAATATTATGAGGTCATGTTTCTGGGCGAAGACCAGATCGTCGGCAAGTATTATTGTTTTACTCTTTTAGGACCAAATGTTCCCAGGAGAGAAGAAGAAGTTTCAATCGGGTTATTAACAATAGCTTTTGACATTCTCTTTCAAAGAGGAAGAGTTCTTTGGTCTGTCTACAAGAAGGTAGGTTGACCCACCTAATTCCTTTGATGTTTTTCAAAGACCAACGGTTCAGGTTCTGCGCCAGAAGATCTCTGCTACGTCCTTTTCTATGAAATCATCAGTTTCGTTGTCATCAGTTTCGCTGAAGACGCCAAATTTCTTTGCGACAAAATCTTGGCAATTGACGTGATCACCACTCATGTGTCTTGTTAAGGTAGTAAGAAAGCTCACATCTTGTTGGAAGATAAATGATTGATTTTTGAAGTGTTTTTTTTTCATCAATCCAATAGCTGGAACCACAATACTGTTAAAAGAGGATTGATCTTAGGCCGTTCTCCACGAAAATCAGAGGAGACTCCACGATATATATAATCTTGGATATCTTCTGATCATGAATATTGAATTGGGTTGGCTTCAATAATGAAGAGTTTCTCGTTAAAAAAATCTATTTCATACCTTGTCTTGACCGCTTTAAGCTCTCTGAGAAGGACCTTTAATCTCTCAAGTCTCTTTTGCTTTTTAGGAAGTGTGAAGACTTAGTGTTCTCTCATTTTGTAGGAAGACAACTGAAGATCCTTCGTGATGATGGTTCTAATTGAAGTCTGGATCACATTCATGTATTTAGCTATATTTTGAATTTTTTCAAGTATTTCTTCGAGTCTTCAACATTGCACAAACCTTCTTAGCCATTTTCTTTATTCGAACAAGTACTCCCACTTCTACACTTCTAGGACAATCATCAGAAGTGACAAGCTCAACGAAGCTACTATTCACAACATGGTGCAATGTCGATTTGCCACTTTTAAAAGCATAATGATATCAGGGTTGGGTTTCCCTGTACGATGGTTTAACCCTGTCATTTTAGACCTGATATTTTCGATTGTATTAAAAAGAACCGAATAATAAGATTATATAACTATACTTAATAAAAAAGCAAAGGATAAACATGTATAGTGATGTTTGATATGTCTAACTATAAATTTCACAGAAAAGACTAATTAATGACTTTAAATTCACCCTGATTTACAATTTCATATTTCGACCTATTATCTGAAATATGTGTGGAATGTGTATGTTTTTAGTTGAAAATGAAGAAATACCCATACATATATAGAGAGAGTAATATTAAGCATTAAAAACTGTTTCATGGCCTAAAAATGAATTTCTATAGTGCGCAATATTCGCCCCGCCATGCAAAATATGGTGGGGCGAATAGTTGCGCACGGAAAAATTCCGCTAAATAAAAAAATTAGAAGTCTAGAACCTTGTAATTTTAACTGAGGCAACTTAAGTCAATGATCATCATGCACTAAAAACTTCAGGTCATTATCTGGAATAGTAATTTTTTTATGTCAAATTTATTTTTTAGGGTAATTCGGTAAAATGAATTTTCGACTAAGTACTTTTCATATGGTCTTAAATGTGATTTATTTCAACTATGAATAAATGCCTGTAAGCTGTTTTAATTTTATACAGAGTTACTACATATTTGAGCCGGTCTATGACTATTTTTGTTATTGGGCTAGAATATTCATAGCCCTTTAAACATGTGGTGCGCAAGATTCACCCCGTGTGCTGCTGCGCGAGATTCGCCCCTCCCGACCCTACCTGTTATTGAATCTAAATTAAATTCGAATGAAATTATGTATTATGGATCTCAAAAGCAAAAATATAATTTTTTTTAATAATTAGTGTCAATCTTTATTGTAGCCCGTAGTCATAATACTGCCACAAATGATTTACTTTTCCTTTTAATATGTGTTTTTTAATAAAAAGTGTGACACAGGGACTGAATGACGGACGGACGGACAGAAGGACGCGGCTCTTATTATAGTATAGATAGATGGTGTCCGATTTAGTTGGTGTCCGATTCAGTTGGTTTCCGATTCTTATGAAAGATAGAAAATTTAATATGGTTAAGGCAAACTGTATCACATTTGCAGACTGCAGGCATCCCCTGCTTTAATTACCAAATCCCAATCAGTTAAATTACCAAACGGTAACTGAAGTGAAGAAAAGTAACAAGAAATTTATAATTGTCACTCCTTGATTATATATCTCATTTTATGTGAGTTATAATGAAAGAAAATTTGTTTTAGAGTTAGAGTACTACATAAGCCTATTAATAATCAGTGTTTCAGTGTTTGTGATTGTGATGAAAGTTGAAACATGTGTATTTATTGAAAGCTTTAAAATCAAACCATAGCTTAACTCTCATTCAGTATATGTGAGTAACTATAATAGATACATAGACATCTATAATTATATTGTTACATTGAACAAACAACAATTTTATGTTCAATGAAATATTTTTGGAAGAAGAGTACTAAGTTTCAAGTTATTGGTACGTTTTACATTTCCGGACACTTCCGAAAAGAAAATATAATAATTATAATTATTATTCAACTTCTATTCTAATTGGTATCATGAATACCAATTGAAATGAAAGTTGAATAATGATTATTATACATAGAGATTTCTATAAATTTTATACGTGTTCGAAAATATGGAACCGTGCGATAACACTGAACATACCTAAATTGGGACACGTTGAATTTCTGAACCAATTCCTTCTAATAACCTCATCTGGATTATAATTTTGATGATTTTGATAGTTATCGTGAAATAATCACAAAAATTTGTCTCCGTTTCTATGTCCGTAAATGGTATTCATTTGGAGACAAGACTCGAAATTAGTACCACTTTAAATTAAAGTGAGGTGTAACTAAAGCGAGACCTTCTTGTACTCAAATATTTGAGGTAAGTGAAAATTTATTTCTCCATTATGCGAATCAAATAGGATAAATTATGAATTATCGGACAGTTCCACAATTTCTATCATACAAGAAAAATAAGATAATATCATGTTTAACATGAAAAATGTAACACACGGGATTGTATTGATATGATCTTATAATTGTTATGTTTATATTTAAATGAGAAACTAAACTTTTAACGGGTTAATAAGCTCAATCAGTATTAAATATATTGATAACCCGTCATTTTTAACGGGAAAATACACTAATTATTTAATAAATAAATACAAAAATATGTGAAATACAATATCAAAAAGCTAACAGTTTTGGTGTTCACCAAGTATTACCACCCAGAGGCGATATTATTTCAGTTATCCTGCTTCAAATGATTGTCTTTGATTTGAAAACTCTCTAATTATTTTAGGGGTAACAACAGTATAAATAACAAACGTGTATTTTTTACAAATTTCATGTCCATTTACATAGCTTTCAATTCCTTTCTTTATATTTCAAAATAATTTGTTATATACAGCATATTTTTATTTACTAAATTAAGTCGAAAAATGATCAATTATATAAATTCTGAGCGTGTTCAACCTTCAATTGGAATCCAAGAAGCAAATTTTCGACTTTTTTCGACAAAAAAAAAACAAATATACCTATTATATATATTGAATAACTTTCGTCACACTGTACTAAATTCAATCATATTAGTATCAATTTGTTCGAATCGTGAAAATAAATTGAATAGTATCAAAATTTTAATAATCTAACGAAAACTATAAAAGTTATGATCAATTTTCTACCATGGAGTCCTCAATTATTCGTTCTATTATAATATTAATTAAAATAATAAATAATAAATAATAAATATTAATAAATAAAAAAAAAGCTTACCTTTCACACAATATTCATAATTTTGAAGAGATGTTCCTTTTGCAGGCTCCCAAAAAGAACCATTCAGAATTTTTCTCACAAGGCTCAGTCGAGCTGATCTGGCCAATTCTAAATACCCCTGGAAGTGGGGACAACCTGTAGTAGGAGCAGCTTCCTTTCCCCAAACACACCTCTTTATCTTAAAATCCACCTTTTTAAAGTGACCTTTATAATCGAAATTATTGGTGTAATTATTCAAAACAAACACCTATTTGGACACTTGTGCGTTAGCAGCAATTTGAGACATGGCAGTAAGAGATGAACACGTGAAGGTAAGATCAATGACTTGAATCGAATGTAACTTCAGACGTGGGCACGCTCTGAAGCTGCACATCATCACACACTTTTGTTTAATGAATTCAAATTGTTAAGAAGTTGCTCATATATGTATGGATTGAAAGTATATTATTTCTCAATTTTACCCACTCAAATGAGAATTTACCTACGATTATCATATATCTTGGGATATAAATAAAGTATGATAGATATATACTCAATACAAAAACAGTTATTCATTGCTGCAGAGATCGAAATAAAGAAGACTCGTGGTTTTCCAAACTTAATTATGGTTCACGAAAGGCTGAAAATGGCTGAGATGCACCTCCCACTTTCACCTGAAATCATGGTTAAAATAACGAATTTTCGGGCAATGTCCGGATATCCAGGCTGAGTTGCAGCCACGGTAATATTGTGACTCAAAACTCAAAAAAGTTTAAAAAATGATCTAATTTTTTTATTTCCAACAATTTGTTATGGTGAGGGTAATCTAAGGGTACATGAGGGTGATTTGCATCGCCTGGTCACATAAAATTTAATAAATTCCCTCACTTAATAGCTTTTTAAAAGGGATTTCGAAAGTGGCTTGGGCTAAAAAATAACTTGCTGCTCAAAATGTCCTGTAGGCGTGGACAAAAGCCACTGTAATCCCTATAAGCTATTAGGTTTCCAAGCATAGCATAAATAAGTATTATCATATTACTCTATAGCAGTCTTTATTTTATCCATAGTAATTAATAATACAGAAGAACCCAAAATAATTTATTTTTACTGTGGTTTTAAATCTCCATTTCAATGTTATTCATTTATTTAATGTTTACTATTGATAATCATTTGCAAATGAATGAATTTCATTATTTCCTTCATTTTATAAATTATTTATGGGTTCAAACATTGAGGGAGGAACTCTTCTATTCTGAATCTGACTGAATGAAAATAATAGGGTCATATATACTTTCCTTTTTGACTGCTTCTTCGAGTCCCTTGTATTTAATTTCTTTTCGGCTGCAGCGATATATGGCCTTCTAAATTAAATTATTATTATACGCGTTCCTATCATGATAAGGATTTTTCTTATATACTTACTCTGTATATTTGAATGAAATGAATTCAGAATAGTTTCTGTTATCGATAATTTTTTTCTTTTGATATTTGAATAGAAAACGAATGTTTCAAGCTAATACTTAGATAGTTTGATTTAAAAATACATTATATAGCAGTGGTGAAACCTAGTATATACAGAGTGAACCCTTTGTAAAGTATATGTTTGATTACTTTGAGTTGAGTTATGAGCTGAAGTTCTTAATGGTAATCATGGTTATATATTTATATGCAATTACATTAATTAGGGATTATAAATAGAAGAATGAAAACAATTGAACAGTAGTAATTATGTGTCATATCAATGCTTATAAATGTTATGTTCATTACATATTATATAGCTGTTAAGTTGTATAAATTTGATTTATAAAGTTAATGAATCTTTAAATGAAAGATTAGATCATCTATAGTCTGCGTTAAGATCTATTCGTGATCGATATGCAGTTTCAGTATTATTTGATGATCCACCAGTATAAGACAAGGTAGCTCCCAGAAGTGAAAGTGATATATAATCTTATAAGTTTTAGTTCTTCAAAGTGCCTGAAAATGTCAGATTTACCCGGCTCGTCAACTGTGTTTATAGTTCCTCAACCCACGGTGAGTAAATTAAACAATAATGTACTGATTTTGTGTTATATGTAGAATTGATAGATTTCCTTACTCCAATCAATCAAATTTTGAATTTTTATTGTACAATTATTATGGACCATGCCTTCTAGTCTAGAGGATCTTTCCCATTTGACGACCCCAACCAAATTTAATTTTATATATATATCGGATATTTCCAGTTTCCGTGATATTTTCCATTTATGACTTCAATTCTGATAATGTGTAATGGGGGGCGTACCGCCCCCCATACCTCCCTGCTAGGATATTAATCATTCATGAAGTGTACAGTACAACAAACTACATTACGGCTATCTTTGGCCAAATTTTAAAGTTTGACAAAAGTACATATGAATAAATTAATTTGAATTAAATTTGGTGGGTGTTGGCAAATGGAAAAGATCCCTTCTACAATTTCTTTGTTTTTATCGCAGATTGACATCATTGAGAAAGCACTGTCTTATGCAGGGATTACAGAAACGATATTAGAACCCAAGTTACTTAACTGGCACAATACTCTAAAGCAGTACTTTGATGATGCACCAACTAACTGCTACACATTTACTAGCAGAGTGACTCAAGCTCAGCTCATTTCATCATTTAGGCAGAAATTAGAACAAAACCAAATTAATCTATGAAAAGCTTATTAAAGAAGCGCTTAACAGTTTCAAGATTAATTTGCCAACTTGTATTAAAAATGATGACGTGTTTGGAGCAGATCAGTCAAAGGTTGCAATTGAGAACAATACTGAGCAGATGAAGTTGAAAGATGGGACTAGATCGCTGAGATGTCCTATTCAAAATTGCAAGACTTCTGCTTATAAGCTTAAAAGGCACATTATCTATCTGCATAAAAACCTAGATGAATCACAAGTGCTGTTTGCACTTAATCTGGTACAGAAAATAGAAAGGAACAAAGGTGAGAGGAATATGTTTAATGTATAGTATTCAATCTATATATTCTAGCATTATACTATATTGCCAAAGGCGCGCTTCCATTATTAATATTTATTATGAAATTTATCCACAGGTTTGAAAGAAACTGATGACCAGTTCAACTCTAATACTACTACTATAAATCCGGTAACAAAGAGGGAAAGAACGAAGGAGAAAAATTTGTTAATAGAAAATCTAACTACAAGGAATGTGTTCTGTGTCACATTTTGGTTCTCAACCTCTCCGACCACGTTCAAAAGTTTCACAAGATGAATAACTCTGATCCTAGATATGACCAGTGTGTTAGATATCCTTTAGTCGTTCCTCTTTGTTAAACAAAGTTGGAGTTTGGAAGAAGAATCAGATTGGCTGGTGATGAAATAAAAGACGCTATTGAAAAACACAAGAAAGTTATTGAGACGCAAGAGTGTACTATCGTTGCTCTAAAAAGATGCCGAAAAGAGATTGATACACTAAGAAGCAGACAAAAAACCACTGAATCAGTTGAGGAATGTTCATCATTAAAAACTGAGCTTGCTGCTTGTCAATAGGTGTACAATAAGCTGCGTTACCCAGACAATAAGACTTACTCCCACTAAATGAGGTTTAGGAAAACACCTATTATACCTTTCTTGTAAGAAAGAAAACTGTCAACCCTAAGAGAATTCTAAGTATAGCCATGAATGTTCTCGTTGGTTTTGAATCATCTAGAGGAGAGAACCTAACCTTTGATGACCTACTTGATGCACGAAAAGTAAAGCAGATACTGGAAATGTTAAGGAATAGTGAAGGAACTTCATTCCTTTCAAAATTAAATACATTGGCCAACTATCGACTTTCTTAGAATTTCTCATAGTATCTGTAGATAGTCCGGAATCAAAGTCAGATCAGTGTCGAAGAACTTGCATCCAGAAGCTTCAAATGGTCTCAAGTTGAGCATGTCGTGAAAGAAGAGCTGAGCATCATGAATAAGTTGAAGGGCAAGGATATAATTAAAGCAAAAGAGCGGCATGCTAGTAGAAGAAGTTGGTAAATCAATAGAGAGTGTTGTTGATGGCAAGAAGTTCCACACAGTCAGTGTTTCCGAACAAAAAAACACACACACCGGAAATCCTGCACCCGTTGTTTTTGATGAAGTGGAATTCAAAGTATTGAAGATGAACATAGATGATTTGAGAATCAAGATAAGTCAGAATAGATTTTGCCAATTCGTCTTCCCTGCCTTCGGAAAATTCAACTGTCTACCAGATCAGCACATGGGGTTGTCAGCAGCCTCCAAAATTCTACAGAAATTTAAAACAAGATCTGGCAAGAGAATTTATTCTAGAATAGTAAGGGGATCAAAAGTGACAGCTACTCGGGAGAAGAATCTCCCAGATGCAACTTTGAACCATCTGGCTAAATCAATGAATCATTCACGACATACTGCAGACAAGCATTATAATTTTGATTCCCTTCGAAATTCAGTAAACCATGCTCTGGGCATTTCAAATATCACAGGTGATTATGATACAAAATCAAATCAGAATCTGACTATATATAATATTTCATTTATATTGTATATAATTGATGCCATTTATCTAATTTTAACTTTTTTCTTCCTTTTTTTAGCTGAGGGCATTGAAGAAGCTGCTAAATCATCATCAATTGCTCAAACTGACGGAGATGAATTCTCATCGAGTATTACATCAAACATTACTTCTACTCCAAAGAAAATTTCATTGCCTCCAAAAGTATTCGAAAAACTAGCTGATGTGGAAGCACCCTCAGAAACATCGGATCCTACCAATACTAGTGGATTGGAGGAGGGAACATCCTCGGAGAAGCTGGATGTTACGTTGAAATCCCTCAGTGGGAAAAAAATCCGAAAAATGAAAATTGACGATGAGAACTAAGAGTAGCTATAGGCCAGAATTTAGAGAGATGAAGAGGGAAAATTCTATACAATCTGTTGTTTCTGAGAGGGGATTTACCACCATTACTCCCATTCGTACGAGACTTCCTTGTAATATGAAGAGTGGTGCATCTATCAAAATGATAAGGGAGATTGCTAAAAGTTTTATTTAATCTCTCGTAATAAGCTTCATATCGTTTTAAAATGAAAGAAAATTTCATAATTATTAATATACATGTTCCTTTTTTATTTTTGTTGTGTACAGATTATGCTTATTTAGTGCTCACTTATACTACTTATACATTGAGTTTGATAATGTATTCAAATTGTTGGAAGAATTCAATAAATATGTCATGTCTAAAACTGTTGTTTATATTGATAATTTCCTGTAAAAATGTCCTGATAGTCATCAGATTGAAAAATTCGAAGTCCGATTGTAGAAATTCACTCGAAACTGCAGAAAATTAGAAAAAATACACTATCTTTCAATGTAAATAAAATGACAGTATAGTTAGTTAGTACGAATATGTTAGGGAAAAATCCTATCAGAAATATAATGAAATAGTTTTAAGGAATAATTAAGACAAGAGGTATTGTTGACCTCGCTTTATTAGGGACTCTGATGGGAAGACAAAAAGATTATTATTAATAACTGTGTTAACGAGAATACCAAAAATTATGTGATCCAAATAGCAAGCAACGTACCATTAATTATATTACTAGAGGGCCCGTAAGCCAAATGAGAAGTTATGGCAGTTCCTCGTCTAACGAAGCAGGCAGGTTTTATTCTAAAGAATAATTGAGATAGGGTTTAGTTTTAATGTACCACCAGCTAACAATCACATCACTTATTTACACGGTAACAAATCTTGAATTCTAGTGTTTATCACAATTATATCAAGAGTCTTCTAACAAGGTTAGGAAGATGGAGAGGAAAATATGAAAGGCGAGTTTTAGCTTAGAGCAGAGCTCTAGCTAGTTGGTGATAAGTACCTTGTAGTACTTTAGGGTGATCAGACCGAATGGCCAAGATCGATTTTGATTGTTTGCTTCTTAGAGCGAAGGATTTAAAAGTTTTAGAGTGTACGATTAGAAGAGCGTACACAAGATGATAGTTAGTTTTAGACGAGCACAATAGTTTGATGTTAATCGAATGAGATCTCGTTTTAGACTGCCTCATATCAGGCTCTACTGCTAAGAAGTAAGCCTTACAAAATAAAGTGATGTGAAGCCATCTGGTGGTATAATTAGTAGAGTAATTCTTATCATATATCTAATGATAATTATTAATATTATTTTTATATGAAATTACTCTTAATAATAAGCAAGAAACCTAATAATATATACAAGAGCTAAATGGTACATAAATCAATGAATATATACAACTATATAATATATACAAAAAGGTTATTATACAAATAGCAGGACGTCCTGAAAATAATATCCTGGTAAATAGTCATCTCTGATAGGACATGTACTGGTAAATAATGTGAATATCCTGATGATTTACTTAAACTGTGGAAAATGTCCAAATAGTTCTAAAAATAACTTCCGACTAATCTGTTATTTTACTTGATAATTTCAAGGGCTAATTACGCAGTGGAATTTTCCCAATGGAATATTCCGCAGTGGAATTTTCCTTTTTGGAATCTTCCGCGCACCCTAATATTGCTGTTTATTGTAGTTATTGTGAAATTTCAACGCAAAAATTGTAGTTATTGTGTAAGTCTCCGTATTCTATGTTTATATACTGAAAAAATTTCGAGACATGCCTCGCTATTATTACAGATTTCATAAGACTGGGGTGCAATAGAGGCGAGGAATGCCTGCATATCATTATATAAAGTGTTCAGTTTTATTATTTTCCTATTGCCGGCCAGTAGGAGCAGGAGAAGAAGATTGTGATAAGAATAAAGGAAATACCATAAATAATTACCATCATAAAAGGGTGTTTTATTCTTTTATATAGCAGAATATTATAAATAATAAATAATTATAATTAGTATAATACAAAATAAAGCATTTCGTGGACGAAACGTCCGTGGATGAAATGTCTGTTGGACGAATTGTCCGTGGACGAAATGTCCGTGGACGAAATGTCCGTGGACGAAATGTCCGTGCACGAGCATCTTTACACTTGACAATGAAACGAAACAAGCTGCAACAGGAATTTATAAATGTAAACAACATGAAATGAGACATGATCTGTATGTAATAATACATATTAACACTGAATGTAAATATAAAACGGTTGAATGTGTGAATATAAGAAAAAAAGACTATAAACAACGTTATTTTTTGGCCCACCCTAATGACCAATAACAGTATAAACAAATAAACACTCTATTTTTCTTGGTATCTTGACTGGATTTATAATTGAAGGGACAGTTGTTTATTCAGTACCCACACCTAGAAACTTGGCCATAAGCTCTAAGAACTCCCAAATCAGTTCAGTTGACTCATCAACTATCGTATGATGCAGTTTTCCCAACGTATTATAACAATTATTTGTTATAAATCTAAAAATTGGTTTCTGTGATCTATTGGAAATATTCCTTACGATTAAGAAGGAAATATAATCATTATTTAGTTGCTGTATTGCTTTAAATATGGATTCCCCTGTAATATTTAAGTTACACATATATTTCGATGTGTAAAGTTTTTCAACTAACCCTTTATCATTGAAAGTTTTAATGTGAATATTTATAAATAAATCAGGATCATATTTTTTTATACTATGACAGTCGAGTGAGAATGCAATATTAGACAAGGCCACTACATAATCATCGTTCAAAAGTAAATTAGGTGATATTTCATTTGTGAATCCAGAAGCTTTATTATTTCTATAAATGTTTTTATTCTCTTTTATACTGGACAAATATATATTAAAATTTTCATCCGCAATCTTGAAGACCGATAGTGAATATGATATTTATGAAAATGAGGTTCTATTGAAACGAATGAGATAACTGTCACAGATATTTATTTACACTAATAGTTTTTTTAAATAATTACATTGACTAATTCATTTACTCTAGTCCAAAATGTATCCTTCCTGGTTTAGTTCTTCTTGTCGTTTAATCTAGAATGTGTTGGATGGGAAGATGATGATGAGAGTGTTGAATATTTGATCGTTTTTTACAAGGTTGAGGAATGTTACAATCACAATCAAGTATATCAGAATGTCCGAAAGCGATTAATTTTGTATTATCAAGCCAATACCTTTTCGTTTCAAGTTTAGATAGTGCTCGTTTTGTGTTTGACACAGTAAATAGTTTATAATCTTTTTTTCTTATATTCACACATTCAACAGTTATATATTTACACCACTTCGCCTACCTCCGAGTGTGAAAACTCAGATTTCCATTTCCCCAACTGTGATTTATGTCTATCTGAGCATAATTTATTGTTTGGTGGATACTTACTTAAATCTAAATGTTCTTTCAATGGCTCATCATTAAAGTATTTAGAGATCAAGAATGATTTGGATCTTATAAAATATGAATCGGTGTCTGTATACATTAAATTGACTTTATCACCAAATTATTTTTTAATACATTATAGAAAAAATTGTACATGTAATATTTACTAGGTTAGAGAATATACCACCCGATGTAACTTGGAGTGTTCATTCTAATATTATCTGAAAAAAAAAATAATAATTACTGATTTATCAGAAATGGGAATGACCTCCATTAATAATGGATTCCCTACATAACTCTCGAATAATGGCAGTCAAGTGATCAATTTTGTATCAAACTGATTCTTACGTGCATTGAAGAGTAGTTTCCGGATATTGAATTATTCATATGAGTTTTTTCTATGATTTATATTTTTGTTTATATAGCTACGGAAACATGAGTCTTGTTTGAATTCAAATATTTTATGAATTCTCTTAATTTTAATGCCAAACTTTAGATAAAGTTGTAGCAATTTAATCAAAATAAGATATTCTTTTTTGTGGAAAATTTGTAGCTGTAAGTTTTTTCGTGATATAAGACTCTGTCAAGTTGAAATTCTCAAATAGTTCCTTTGTGAAGAAGGATAAGTGATTAAAGTCTGGTTTGAACTGATTTATTCCTAATGAAAGCTCGTCAGTAGCTCTTTCAACATCATCAGGAATTTCAAAATCAATCAATAAGCAATATGTGTGATCACCATCGACATCTTTGGTATATATGTCAAATTTAACTATTTCATTTTGTGTGAGTTCGCGCTTCTCTCCAATGAGTAGCTAATTATTCATTACTTACTGTAGCATACAAGCTATTAAAATCAAGAAATAATCCTTCTGATATTTTCTTATTAGGATCGAAGTTGCATAGAGATGGATTGTTAAATCTTTTAAATCTTTCATTAGCTTTTGTGAAACCTCCTTGTATATTGCATTCGAAAAGGGTTAAATCTTCAACGTTGTAAAGTAAATCGATATTTCTTTTCGAGTTAAAAACAGCTGAGCTGATAGCTAATGAAGGTAACGTAATGAATTGACATGCATCCAACTCATGTTCTTTAAAAACTACATTGCGGAATTTCAAAAAGAACTTCTTGATGTATGATGTTGATGAGATTCAATATCCCCTGTTTCTTGTAATCGTTCTAATTTTGAAAAACTTACATGAATTTTATTATGAAATTTGGGAATATATCCCATTTCCTGAAGAATCGTGAAAATAATTTCATTTAAATATGATGTTAAATCTTCTGGTAGTGTAAATTCTGGCAAAAGTGTAATGCTTTGTGTTATCCCACGATTTTGAAAAGAAGAAACATGATTCGAAACTATGTGTTATGGTATAGGAGGTGTAGGTGATCGGAGTGGGGTTCTAGTTGCTAATGTGCGGAGTCGAGGTGGTGTTTTAGCTTCTGGTGAGGATGTCTTATTTGCATCTTCAATAGACTCTAACATTTGCCCTCCGCCTCCTCTTTCATTGAGTGGTGGTATTTCTTCCTTAGATATTTCTTCCTTAGATATTGAACAAGACCTGCTATAACCAGTTTATTAATAACAGTCCCTTAACTTTTGCTCGGTGTCTTTTTCGTCCTCTGATGGCAAAAGTTAAATGTATTAGAAATGTGTGTTTGATTTCGCTAATATTTCTATTAAATACCCACAGGATGGGTAACTATATTGTTGTTAAGTTTCAAGTATTTTTGTTGTCTAGTTCTTTCACAAAAAACAAAAATGTTTTACTTCTTCACTGTCCCTTAACTTATGCTCGCTACTGTATATGATTCATCAGAAAATTTATAAAGAATGTTTGAAACAGTTGTTTGATAATACTTTGATACAATTATTATATTCGATGAAATATGACTGATTTTTAACATATTAAAGTTGGAAACAAAAATTTCAGACCTACAGTCCTTTCTTTGTGTTGTAATATCGTCCGTAAGAAAGAAAAGAGCAAAAAGGAGGAGTATTGGGAATGGAATGCAGAAGGAAAAAATGTAAATCAGGAGAAAATGTATTCAAGTTTTTATAGACTGGTAAGTAATGTTGAACGATTTATTTAGCGCAAAACACAGATCTCAAAGGAAACAGATCTTTTTGAGAACTGTATAAAAAAATTGGAGAACATTTTGTTTTGAAATTGGTTACTCCATCAATGCAACCATATATGGTTAATCAAATTTTCAAGGATACTTATTACAACGTTATAGTATTAGCTTTAACATATAATTATCTTTGCAAATTTGCAGAAGGTCATATTTTACCCGGCATTCATTTATTTATCATCTTGTCATTTGCATAACTGAAAAAGTATTCAACCAAATTGTCTGAAATTTGATGGGATGATTAGACAATGTTCACGAACCATTTGGTAGAATTTTGTGAGCAATCTGTTCAAGGTCAAGGTCATTTATAACTCAAAAAGTATTGAACCATATTGCATGAAACTTGGTGAGTCGATTGGTCATTATCCAGTTACCTGTTTATTAGATTTTAGAGTGGTACGGGTCAATGCGGCGGCGAAAGTATGCACTCTACTGAGTGCATGTAATTTAGTTATATTTGTTTTGAACCCCTAAGGGTTCTTCTCTTTTCCCAAAGGAAAAAAATCTACCAATGAAAAAATACCGTCGGAAAAACCTCCTATGAAGAAATCTCCCGGAAAGCATCTAATGATGAATGAATTTGTAATATTAATTTTTATCCATTTTTCCCTGAAATACCTACAAAAAGAGGAAAGAGACAAAATCAGAAAGAAAAGCATCTAAGATAAAATTTAAGAGAGTGTCTTCGATGATTTAAGAGCGTTTATGGCAGAGAGAATAAAACGTAGACGAAACACCGATAAATTGCCGATAAATTCTCATCGGTGATTCACTGTATAGGATTATCGAATGATCTTAAACGAAACATGTTTGATTCTACTACCTCGAATTGAAGAGGAGATTTCTTCGATGAATCTTCGGCGAATTATGGAAGACTCAACTTCCCCGAATTACAGCAGGCAGCTCATAGATGTATCTTTGCTGAGTTATGAAAGACTTATCTTTCCTGAATGACAGCAGACAAGTCATAGATGTATCTTCGGCGAGTTATGGAAGACTCATCTTCCCGGAATTACAGCAGGCAGGTCGTAGATGCATCTTCGGCGAGTTATGGAAGACTCATCTTCCCTGAATTACAGCAGGCAGCTCGACCTAGTAGATGTATCTTCAGCGAGTTATGGAAGACTCATCTTCCCTGAATTACAGCAGAAAGCTCGTAGATGTATCTTCAGCAAGTTATGGAAGACTCATCTTCACCGAATTACTGCGGACATGTCTTCGATGATCATCGACGTGTTATGATAGACACATCGTCCCCTAATTATTCCAGGAATGAATTATAGCAGACACGTCTTCGATGAAGATCGCTAAGTTACGACAGACTCATCTTACTCGAATAATAGCGGACATTTCTTGGATGATCTTCGGTGAATTATATGAGTCATCACATACATTTAAAGGTGTCCGTGATTAAAAAATTGTAATTACAATATATATATATATATATGCCTAGATTACAACTTTCCCGTGAAATATTGCCGGGCCTTTTTGCCACCCGGGACCTTCTTTCCCGCGGTTCTAGCGGCAAACTAGGTACCACATCGCCGATGAGGTACCTATTTTGCCACCCAGATCGGCGATCTATCATAGGGGTAAATTCTGAATTATCGAGCAGTTTCACATTTTCGGTCAGGTTAGAAAAACTATATATTATGATAACCGCATATATAATATGAATTAAAGAAAATTTTATATTTATTTTTATGTTTAAAATAGATCAAAGTTTGAAATATCAACTGTGATGATGTACTATCAGAGAAAAGAGTCACTGTGATGATGTACTATCAGAGAAAAGAGTCACTGTGATGATGTACTATCAGAGAAAAGAGTCACTGTGATGATGTACTATCAGAGAAAAGAGTCACTGTGATGATGTACTATCAGAGAAAAGAGTCACTGTGATGATGAACTATCAGAGAAAAGAGTCACTGTGATGATGTACTATCAGAGAAAAGAGTCACTGTGATGATGTACTATCAGAGAAAAGAGTCACTGTGATGATGTACTATCAGAGAAAAGAGTTACTGTGATGATGTACTATCAGAGAAAAGAGTCACAGTGATGATGTACTATCAGAGAAAATAGTCACTGTGATGATGTACTATCCGAGAAAAGAGTCACTGTGATGATGTACTATCAGAGAAAAGAGTCACTGTGATGATGTACTATCAGATAAAAGAGTCACTGTGGTGATGTACTATCAGAGAAAAGAATCACTGGAGTGATGTACTATCAGAGAAAAGAATCACTGTAATGATGTACTATCACAGAGAAGAGTCACTGTGATGATGTACTATCAGAGAAAAGAGTTACTGTGATGATGTACTATCAGAGAAAAGAGTCACTGTGATGATGTACTACCCGAGAAGAGAGTCACTGTGATGATGTACTATCAGAGAAAAGAGTCACTGTGATGATGTACTGTCAGAGAAAAGAGTCACTGTGATGATGTACTATCAGAGAAAAGAGTCACTGTGATGATGTACTGTCAGAGAAAAGAGTTACTGTGATGATGTACTATCAGAGAAAAGAGTTACTGTGATGATGTACTATCAGAGAAAAGAGTCACTGTGATGATGTACTATCAGAGAAAAGAGTCACTGTGTTGATGTACTATCAGATAAAAGAGTCACTTGAGTGATGTACTATCACAGAAAAGAGTCACTGGAGTGATGTACTATCAGAGAAAAGAATCACTGTAATGATGTACTATCAGAGAAGAGTCACTGTGATGATGTACTATCAGAGAAAAGAGTCACTGTGATGATGTACTATCAGAGAAAAGAGTCACTGTGATGATGTACTATCAGAGAAAAGAGTCACTGTGATGATGTACTATCAGAGAAAAGAGTCACTGTGACGATGTACTATCAGAGAAAAGAGTCACTGTGATGATGTACTATCAGAGAAAAGAGTCACTGTGATGATGTACTATCAGAGGAAAGAGTCACTGTGATGATGTACTATCAGAGAAAAGAGTCACTGTGATGATGTACTATCAGAGAAAAGAGTCACTGTGATGATGTACTATCAGAGAAAAGAGTCACTGGAGTGATGTACTATCAGAGAAAAGAATCACTGGAGTGATGTACTATCAGAGAAAAGAATCACTGTAATGATGTACTATCACAGAAAAGAGTCACTGGAGTGATGTACTATCAGAGAAAAGAGTCACTGTGATGATGTACTATCAGAGAAAATAGTCATTGTGATGATGTACTATCAGATAAAAGAGTCACTGTGGTGATGTACTATCACAGAAAAGAGTCACTGTAATGATGTACTATCACAGAAAAGAGTCACTGTAATGATGTACTATCACAGAAAAGAGTCACTGTGATGATGTACTATCAGAGAAAAGAGTCACTGTGATGATGTACTATCAGATAAAAGAGTCACTGTGATGATGTACTATCACAGAAAAGAGTCACTGTGATGATGTACTATCACAGAAAAGAGTCACTGTGATGATGTACTATCAGAGAAAAGAGTCACTGTGATGATGTACTATCAGAGAAAAGAGTCACTGTGATGATGTACTGTCAGAGAAAAGAGTCACTGTGATGATGTACTATCTGAGAAAAGAGTCACTGGGGTGATGTACTATCGGAGAAAAGAGTCACTGTGATGATGTACTATCACAGAAAAGAGTCACTGGGGTGATGTACTATCAGAGAAAAGAGAATCATCCGGAAATATAATCAGAAAATAAATCTTTAAAAATTTTAGTTAATATTTACTGAACCGCGGATTGTGCGAAAAAGTTCAGTGAATGGACACTGAATGAAACGTTTTTTAAATAAGAGTAATAGATAAATGGGAAGCATTATTAAGCTAATTTGAAAGAAATAACACCACGCTATCATTCATTTCATAAACTATACTTTAAAATGTATTCAGGATGAATCAACTAGGTATTTTAGTTAACTAATTTTATGACTTCGGCTTTTCCGCGTCAGATATGAACACGTTTTAATTATAATAAAAACCTTCAAAGAATCCGAAAATTATTATTTTATGTACATAATCGGATTCGGAAGGTTAAAAATAGTCTATGTACATCGACAATAAGCTATTTATGAAAATACTACTAGCAGCTACTTTCCCGAGTCCGCGGCAAAGTAGGACCTACTTTCCCGAGTCCGCGCCAAAGAACGAAATAGGTACAGCTCAACATCACAGTTGAGAAATTTAAAACTAACCGTTAACGTTTAGTGAACTGCGGAAAAGTTCAGTGAGTGAACACTGAATGTGATTATTATAGAATAGGAAAAATAGATAAAAGGAAAGCAATATTTGGCTAATTTGAAAGAAATAACACCACGCTATCATTAATATCATAAACTACACTTTAAACTGTATTTAACCTAAATCAATTAGGTATTTTAGTTTTATAATTTCATAGTTTCGGCTTTTCCGCGTGAGATGAAACACAATTTAATTAAAATAAAAACCTTCAAAGAGTCCGAAAATGATTATTTAAAGTACATAATCGGATTCGGAAGGTTAAAAATAGCCTATTTATATGTTTGAATTATCTCAAACACTCCATTTTGAAAATATTAAAAATATACTTTTTTAAAAAGTTCATTTTTGTAAAACGATCATCCAGAGCTTAGCTGATTTCACAGTTCGATTCAGAAGGCTAAGTTTAGTAAGAAATGGTATCTTTTGAAATTATATCTGTTCGAAATTGGTCGTAATTTTCGTATTTGAGATTCAATTTTTTATTTTTGTGTATAAAATTGAAGAAATTCAACTCGTCCTAATATTTTATTTAATGTTTCGATTTTTTGGAAACTTAGTGTATGTATAGAATTTTGGACGTAGGTCACGAATATATTGTCCGTTTGCAGAAATTCAATCTGGTTTTCGAAATACAAGAGGGTTTTCAAATATAGGTGTGATTTCGACACCCGAGTTCAAAACCAGAACTTTTTTTACGGGATTGTAGCATAATAATATATTAATACAATGCACTTAGTCCTGTTCGAAAATCACTATACATTCGAAATTTATAGACGTTCGAATATTTCAATATCTCTTATCTTTCGAATCAGGCGAAATTTCGAAAAAAACTCGTGAATAAAATAAATTTTGATGAGGTTTGTTAACATTTTTCTGGAACCAGATTTTAAAAAATTTACTTAATAAAGGAGTTACGAGGTCAAACGCGCATCGACCTTTTGTCCAAAAGTCAATCAATGAATTCGAAAAATAGTTATACTAAAAGATGCGGAATTAAGAGTTCTTCCATTATGTTAAAGAAAATTTAATTTAAACAATAAACAAAAAACTTATTCAAGAAAAACCTTTATGCAGATCATGCACAAACCAGTCATGTTATCTAGTTAGCTCTGTAGATGTCAACTTCATTTTGTGGCGTATCTTAGAATCTTAGAAAAGGAAGAAAACGAGAAAGTGGTTAGTTAGGAAACTAATCCGATTCGTCTTCAAACGTTCATTATGCAACTATTTTCAAAAAGGTCGAAATCCAACTAGAAGTGGTTCATAAACCAGTTTGAAATATTGGTGTAATGGATGACTTTATCGAGCTTCAAGAAATATGGCGATAACGGATAGTTTAAAAAAATTGAAGTTACCATTTTCAGGCATTTTAGACGCAGCCGGATTTTTTAAAATCATCTATACCATTTACAGTTCTAGTTGATTCAAATGAAATAATATTTGATCCAAGTGAATTTCAATTTAATCCAAGTGAATTTCAATTTGATCAATGTGAAATAATATTTGATCCAAGTGAAATAATATTTGATCCAAGTGAAATAATATTTGATACTAGTTAAATTGAATATTTTATCATTCCGATACCTCACATTTTTCGTCTTTGTCTGTTGGTTGCAAAAAAAATGTCACGATTTTAATATTTAAAATATTTCTATAATACATATATGAGAGATTAGGATGGCCCCATCTTAATCTCTCATTGCCACTTTAATATTTCTATCATTATCCACCATAATCGTTTATTACCCACCGTAATCCTTTATTACCCACCGTAATCCTTTATTGCCAACAAAAATATTTCATTACCCACCATAAACCTTCATTGCCCACCATAATCCTTAATTGCCCACCATAATCTATCATTGCCCACCGTAATCTATCATTGCACACCATAATCTTTCATTATCCACCATAATCATTCATTATCCACCATAATCCTTCATTGCCCACCATAATCTTTCATTATCCACCATAATCCTTCATTGCCCACCATAATCCTTCATTATCCACCATAATCCTTCATTATCCACCATAATCCTTTATTACCCACCGTAATTCTTTATTGCCAACAAAAATCCTTCATTACCCACCATAAACCTTCATTGCCCACCATAATCCTTAATTGCCCGCCATAATCTTTCATTATCCACCATAATCATTCATTATCCACCATAATTCTTCATTGCCCACCATGATCTTTCATTATCCACCATAATCCTTCATTGCCCACCATAATCCTTCATTATCCACCATAATCCTTCATTATCCACCATAATCCTTCATTATCCACCATAATCCTTCATTATCCACCATAATCCTTTATTACCCTCCGTAATCCTTTATTGCCAACAAAAATCCTTCATTACCCACCATAAACCTTCATTGCCCACCATAATCCTTAATTGCCCGCCATAATCTTTCATTATCCACCATAATCATTCATTATCCACCATAATCCTTCATTGCCCACCATAATCTTTCATTATCCACCATAATCCTTCATTGCCCACCATAATCCTCCATTATCCACCATAATTCTTCATTATCCACCATAATCCTTCATTATCCACAATAATCCTTCATTGTCCACCATAATCTTTCATTGCCCACCATAATCTTTCATTGCCCACTATAATCCTTTATTGCCCACCATAATTCTTCATTGCGCACCATAATCCTTCATTGCCCACCATAATCTATCATTGCCCACCATAATCTTTCATTGCCCACCATAATCTTTCAGTACCCACCATAATCTTTCAGTACCCACCATAATCTTTCAGTGCCCACCATAATCCTGCACTGCCCACCATAATATTCCATTGCCCATCATAACCTTTCACTGCCCACCATAATCTTGCATCGCCCACCATAATCTTTCATTGCTAACCATAATCAATTAGAACTGTATATGGTATAAACTTATAAAGCTTTGAGAGTAAAGTGGTGTATTGAAAGATGAAAAAAATTCACACTAGTCATTCGAGCTCAAAAACTTCTAAAACATACGAATGTCAAGTTTCATTTCGACATGGTCGAACCAATGGCGTTTCAATCATGTGTCCGAAGGCCTGTACAAAATAACATTCTGAATTATCGAACAGTTTCACATTTTCGGATAGGTTAAAAAAAATATACTTTAATTTTAACATTCAACTTTTAATGTAATTGGTAACCATAATATCAGTATATGTGTATATTGGATACTTATTAAAATTACCAATCAAATAATTATTGAATATTTAATTTAAAGTGTGGTATAATATGCAGCTGTCCGATAACCTGGAATTTACCCTGTGTTGAAATATCAAATTGATGAAGTAGTTTTGTAAGAATAAATAATTGCTGGCAAATATTTTATATAAGTATTCTCCATTGACTATTTGTTATCTCAAACTATTTATCAACAATATCCCTTATTATCAATAACGTCTGGTAGCGAAATCTCTGGTAGCAAATTGTCCGGTTGTGAAATGTCTGGTAGCGAAATGTCCAGTAACGAAACGTACTAGTAACGAAACGTCCGGTAGCGTAACGTCTGGTAACGAAACGTCCGGTAGCGTAACGTCTGGTAGCGTAACGTCTGGTAGCGTAACGTCTGATAGCATAACGTTTGGTAGCGTAACGTTTGGTAGCGTAACGTCTGGTAGCGTAACGTCTGGTAGCGTAACATCTGGTAGCGTAACGTCTGGTAGCGTAACGTCTGGTAGCGTAACGTCTGGTAGCGTAACGTCTGGTAGCGTAACGTCTGGTAGCGTAACGTCTGATAGCGTAACGTTTGGTAGCGTAACGTCTGGAAGCGTAACGTCTGGTAGCGTAACGTCTGGTAGCGTAACGTCTGGTAGCGTAACGTCTGGTAGCGTAACGTCTGGTAGCGTAACGTCTGGTAGCGTAACATCTGGTAGCGTAACGTCTGGTTGCGTAACGTCTGGTAGCGTAACGTGTGATAGCATAACGTCTGGTAGCGTAACGTCTGATAGCATAACGTTTGGTAGCGTAACGTTTGGTAGCGTAACGTCTGGAAGCGTAACGTCTGGTAGCGTAACGTCTGGTAGCGTAACGTCTGGTAGCGTAACGTCTGGTAGCGTAACGTCTGGTAGCGTAACATCTGGTAGCGTAACGTCTGGTAGCGTAACGTCTGGTAGCGTTACGTCCGGTAGCGTAACGTCTGTTAGCATAACGTTTGGTAGCGTAACATTTGGTAGCGTAGCGTCTGGAAGCGTAACGTCTGGTAGCGTAACGTCCGGTAGCGTAACGTCTGGTAGCTTAACGTCCGGTAGCGTAACAGCTGGTAGCGTAACGTCTGCTAGCGTGACGTCTTGTAGCGTAACGTCCGGTAGCGTAATGTCTGGTAGCGTAACGTATGGTAGCGTAACGTTTGGTAGCGTAACGTCTGGTAGCGTAACGTCCGGTAGCGTAACGTCTGGTAGCGTAACGTCTGGTAGCGTAACGTCTGGTAGCGTAACATCTGGTAGCGTAACGTCTGGTAGCGTAACGTCTGGTAGCGTAACGTCTGGTAGCGTAACGTCTGATAGCATAACGTTTGGTAGCGTAACGTTTGGTAGCGTAACGTCTGGAAGCGTAACGTCTGGTAGCGTAACGTCTGGTAGCGTAACGTCTGGTAGCGTAACGTCTGGTAGCGTAACGTCTGGTAGCGTAACGTCTGGTAGCGTAACGTCTGGTAGCGTAACATCTGGTAGCGTAACGTCTGGTTGCGTAACGTCTGGTAGCGTAACGTGTGATAGCATAACGTCTGGTAGCGTAACGTCTGATAGCATAACGTTTGGTAGCGTAACGTTTGGTAGCGTAACGTCTGGAAGCGTAACGTCTGGTAGCGTAACGTCTGGTAGCGTAACGTCTGGTAGCGTAACGTCTGGTAGCGTAACGTCTGGTAGCGTAACATCTGGTAGCGTAACGTCTGGTAGCGTAACGTCTGGTAGCGTTACGTCCGGTAGCGTAACGTCTGTTAGCATAACGTTTGGTAGCGTAACATTTGGTAGCGTAGCGTCTGGAAGCGTAACGTCTGGTAGCGTAACGTCCGGTAGCGTAACGTCTGGTAGCTTAACGTCCGGTAGCGTAACAGCTGGTAGCGTAACGTCTGCTAGCGTGACGTCTTGTAGCGTAACGTCCGGTAGCGTAATGTCTGGTAGCGTAACGTATGGTAGCGTAACGTTTGGTAGCGTAACGTCTGGTAGCGTAACGTCCGGTAGCGTAACGTCTGGTAGCGTAACGTCTGGTAGCGTAATGTCTGGTAGCGTAACGTCCGGTAGCGTAACGTCCGGTAGCGTAACGTCCGGTAGCGTAACGTCCGATAGCGTAACGTCTGGTAGCGTAACTTCTAGTAGTGTAACGTCTTTTAGCGTAATGTCCGGTAGCGTAACGTCTGGTAGCGTAACGTCCGGTAGCGTAACGTCCGGTAGCGTAA
Source organism: Caprella mutica (assembly GCA_947561585.1). Lineage (NCBI taxonomy): Eukaryota > Metazoa > Arthropoda > Malacostraca > Amphipoda > Caprellidae > Caprella > Caprella mutica. The sequence continues at coordinate 631,899 of CANNZV010000015.1, forward strand.
CGTCTGGTAGCGTAACGTCTGGTAGCGTAACGTCTGGTAGTGTAACGTCTGGTAGCGTAACGTCTGGTAGCGTAACGTCTGGTAGCGTAAGGTCTGCTAGCGTTACGTCCGGTAGCGAAACGTCCGGTAGCATAAAGTCTGGTAGCGTAACGTCTGGTAGCGTAACGTCTGGTAGCGTAAGGTCTGCTAGCGTTACGTCCGGTAGCGAAACGTCCGGTAGCATAAAGTCTGGTAGCGTAACGTCTTGTAACGTAACGTCTGGTAGCGAAACATCTGCTAGTGTAACGTCTGGTAGCGTAACGTCTGGTAGCGTAACGTCTGGTAGCGTAACGTCCGGTAGCGTAACGTTAAATAGTTACAAGAGAAAGCTGTTATATAATTATATATTATGTTACTGCGAGATGTTTACATTAAACTACCTTTTAATTAGGCTGTGTAAGGTTTTAGGTAGATATATTCAACACCAGTATATTCCAACCTGGTCAATTTCATTTCTGTGAACATTATTTATAATAGGTACCAACCTAGGTAAGTTGAATTGAAATTCCATACGATGATAATTGTATTGCTACCTAGGTATGTATGTACGTACATACAGGTAAGTATTAAGAAAAAATATTATCTAGGTAGGTTCCATCAACATAACTTGAATCACCTTATTATTGCAAAATCGATTAAAATTCCATCCTGTTAAGCTTCCTGGCTAAATTTTCATTATGTTGGGAAACTAAATTCATACCAATATTATAAGATTCGAAATACGTTTTCAATAACGGAATTCAATAACGAAATCATCTAATATAACAATTATTATACCGTCTAGATTTTTTTTAAATATCGCATATGATTATTTATTATAAATACTAATTTAATAAATATTTTTATCAAAATATTTAATTTAATTTCAAATATATATTCAGAAATATATTCCCAATATATATTCAGAAATATATTCCAAATATATGTCCAGAAATATATTCCAAATATATATTCAGAAAAATATTTCCTGTGCCTTTTTTTTTAATATTTTAGGTGCATAGAATATATTCGAATATATAAATTTATAATATATGACACATTACAATGTACAGAAAAGTACCGGTAAAATAGGCAATATCACCGGCGATGTCGAAGTACAGTGCCAATTCGACCAACTTCTTCCAGAATTGTGGTAAAAATCTCGGCAATGTAGTAATCTATACATATATATATATATATAATACTAAACATATTTTCCATCATATAGAATAAAAAAAAAAAGATACAGAAAAATAAATTAAATAATATTCATTCATAAGAAATTTAAAAACACACAGGTTATCATATAGAATAAATCTCAACCAAATCCAACTTCTGCCATGTCCAAGATGGCTCAACGGATATGTCGCTGACTTCAATTCTCCATGAGACTACAGTTGCAGGAACTATTCCCGGCCACACCACTTCATTTCTTTCTCCATTTTCCAATTAATATGTATATAAAAACATGTAAAATTAAACTAACAGATATAAAGCCAAACGTACGTGTGTACCCTACATGATATAAAGTAAAAAATAAAACAAAATCGTAAATACCTTCCATATATGATATTTTTTATTTTATTTAACCCTATAAATTGAATATATCAGCTTAAAATCATGCTTGAACCGCCAATAATATTGAGGTGATTATGTGATTTTTTTTCGTATGAATCTTCCATGAAACGGCTTAAAATTGCAATCGAATCAACGTTGATTTAAGGACGGTTACAGTCGGTTATGCATGTGCTTATTCGATGAATCGACGATCATCCTGCCTTATTTTATACGAAAAATCTTCGATAAAACTGACACTTCTTCGAATATTTTTCGATGATTCATCGTCAATACGCCGATTCATGTTTAGGTACTCTTCCAAAAATCGGCTATAAATCGGCCTTAAAAATCAACTGGGATGTACTTATAGTATCAAATTAAGACAGTTTGAATAAACAAATATAAAGTTTTTAGACTGTAGCTATCTAACCTCACATAAAATTTGAAAATTGTAAATCGCTCTAAAAAACTAAAAGCTCAAATTTTAAGCTATAGCCCTGTTGTAAACTATAATAGAATTATATTCGTCAAATTTTTCCACAGGATGGCGCGATCTAATGCGATTATTTAGAGCATTGTTACCAGCACTAAGTTACCAGAACTAATCCAATAATAAATAAAAGAAAACTCTTAATTTTTTTTATGAAACCAACAATATTTAGTGTACTCAGTAAGAAAATTAAGGTGGAGTTATCAAATATCATGAGGTATCTTGTAAACTCCATTTCAGAATTTTCCATTGGAGGATTTCTATATAGGGAAATTGTAAATTCAGACTATGATATACCCATATATATAACATTAATTTGTATTTGCTTGTATACATTTCTATACATTTGTTGATACCAAGAAAGCAACCCCACACCACAGATCCACCAAACGGACCGCTGAAAAAACCTTATGTCAATTTACAATGGGCTGGGAAAATTCCTGTTATCCTTCTATGTCCACTCTGTAATTCTATCTTTATCTCTCTTTCTGGATGTTAGCCCAATGATGAAATTTAATTTTATATATATATGATATTTCTTACGTTCTTATTTTTATAAACAGAAAAAAATATTCATCAACTGAACTGAAACAGTGTACACAACATAATAATCTTTCAACAAGTTAAAATAGATCAATTTTCAAGTTAAAATAATGATATAAAATAAATAATGAGGAAAAATTCCGAATATAACTACGATATTGTTAATATCCATAATCAAAATTATATCTCCAGAGATATTATGCATTTGAATTTTTTATTTTTGTAGCTCAAAAGATCCAAAGAATTACAACCCTTTTGGTAAACAAAAATGTCTTCCAAAACAACCACTAAATTATGATCCTCAATCAGATTAAACTGAGATTTGCCAAAGTTTATTTACGATATTGCAAACATTGCTGTCGAAAACAAACTTGCAGGAAAGTATTAAGCCTTCATAGGAGTAATTCTCTGCAACTTTGGCTAAGTGAGTTCCTTAAGAAAAATAACAGTATGTTTTTTTCGTGGTTTGATTCTGTTTTGATGTAGGGGAATATGTTTGTACAGGTTAAACCATATTTGGGTACCTTTTTTATTATTATTTTCAATACATGCGTGATTATACTCTGATACGGAATTAGTGATATTTTTAGTGTATTAATATCCTTTTAACTGCTAGTTTGCTTAAATTTAAAATTTATTTAAAATTCACATTGTATAGTTCAGTTTTCTGAACTATGGTCCACCCCGTATTTTAACAATCGTTTTTGTTTCGATTATAAAATAGAAACTTCATTGAAAGTGATTTTCTTCATCCTAAGTTTTGTTATATTTCTGAGCAATTTGTTTAGCCAAACTATAATAATGCTCTGGAATTCATCTACACAAATAAAATCAATCAATCAATCTTAGATGGCCCCAACATATAATTTTTGTTCAATTTATAATATATGGTACATAATCTTGAAGGCTGACAAATGATATATAATAGATACGACCTCAGGAAATACAGAAATCTGCTGTTTATAAAATATTAACACTACTTACCTAGCCCGCTAAAGTTTGCTCACTAACCTAGCCACTGGTGTTTCAGAGCCAGCTTTCACAAAAACCCTTAGAAAATGTTGCCGAATTGACTTTTCAAGATATTGGTTTTATAATAACTTTCATTTAATATCCACAAATTCATTAGTAAAAGATTAAGAATAAATTTCTATTTAAAATAATTGTAACACGCAAAGTTAAAAAACAAATGTTTTTTTTAGATATAACAGCTCTTAACCTTTCAGTACGAAGCTTGGTGTGTACATTATTTCTAGCACATGTCGCTAAGTCTTTTAGGGTTAAAGTTAACTGATTACAGTGAGATATTCACCCTTATGTTATCGAACACATACACTGGTTCCTGGAGAGAGCTCTGATAAACTAATGAAAGAGTAGTAGTTATGAAAAAGCATCTTACAAATTATTTCAGAATTAAAGTTGTTATTAATCATTTATGAAGACTAACTCGCCAGCACCAGAGGCTAGGTTACAATGATTTACAGATACATTGAACTAGTGAATATGGTTGAAACTATATTTACGTATATTTCTAAAATCTAATCTCGTCCTTTTTGTTAAATTAAATGTTATAATGGAATGATAAATATCAGTAAGGAACACCTATACATTTTCTATAACCCCACTACCATTCATTCTCGTAATAACATTTCATTTGGGATTTACTTCTATAATATGGAATTCGTTGAAAGAAAAAAGAAATAGCTTTAAATTCTATTCATTATTGATTAAAAATTGTACATTATATTTAGAGCTCATCAATAATGAATTATGTATAGTGAATATAGATTTCTGAGTAAGGAAATAGCTTCCATTATGAGCAAATTTTCTTTAGTCTGCCATGAATGGCCATCAGTTAGTTATAGAAAAATACAAGCCATTTTATGGCAAACTGAAGAAAATTTGTTCACTATAGAGGCTACTTTTTTATTCAAGACTCTACGATCACTTACGGGAAATCATTATAGATGAGTTCTACTACAGTATTAAATCCTTTTATTTAAACCAAATCATCAAAGTGTCAATTGGTTGAGTTGAAAATGTTGATGTGTTTCTTAGCGAAGTTTCAAGTCATCTTTGGTGCCGAATAAAGCACATTTCACTGCCAGGCAACCAATGTGCTCGAATAACTGAAAAAGAAAATTTAATTAATATTTGCTTCATGAATGTTCATATTTTTCTTTGGCAAAAAAGGATTAACTGAAGTCGGAAGAGCTGCAATCAACAATAAAAAAAATCCAAAACTAAATTCAATTTGAATCTCTCATTAATTTAAAACATTTGAATTATATCATATATCGTAATGCAAATATCTGAAGACAATATCTATTATTATGATATTTTACAATAATATCCGATTGATGTTTACTGTACTGGCCATTGAAATACGATCTGCGTATTGTGATTCTACGTGTCAGTATAATTAAGTAAACGGTTATAGTATCTTTCAGATATGTGGTAAATTCTGTGATAAGAATGTGTCACATTCTATCTATAAATATATGTTTTTACTCACGGTGAAATCATCTGAGTACGTCTCACAGTGCCCATCATCCATGGCTCTCTCCACATACTCAGTGGCAGCTGTTTTCTGGGAGGTGCTCAGGATCACTCCATTCAATTTGCCAATGTCCACATCTGACCTGCTGCCCGAACCCTAAATTGAAATTTAAAACGTTCATTAAAATTAGTTCTCATTTATCCTTTCGAATTTGGAAGAATATGTTAGCTAAAATAATTCAAGATGAAAATTAGAATAAATTTAGTTAGGGGAACAATGCAGTTCTCGAACACTCTTGGTAGGAGGAAAGTGGGTGCTAATGTAGTCCATGAACGTTTCCACCTGTGAGACTTTTCTGATTGACAGATGATGACTTAATATTAGCACCTACTTTTTGAAAACAAAACCGATCGTTTAGACAAAATTGTTCTTTTTCAAAGATATAATTCTATGGTTTATTTTATCAGGTAAATTTTATTCATAATGTAGAAATCATTTTAGATACTTACGATATCAAGTTCATCAATAATGCATTGTTTAGTGTCAGTTGGTTCACCTGGATATGCTTTTATATCAAAATAGGGTAACGAAAATATGACAAAAAGAATTAAAAATGTATCCAGTTTATAGAACATCACTGTATGTATTTTCATAGCATTTTACCGTCAAAATTGTTAGCTCTAACTGATAGTTATATTTAAATTATTAATTTATCAAGAAACAGAACGATCCAATTGTCATTGATTTCTTCAATTTGATGGGTATCTAAAATATCAATATATAAAATTTTTGTAATCAACTGCAGTGTGAAAAGGAGAAATTAGCTTTGTGCAACTCTGTTATGTTATAAAAACTCACTTTTGCAGTAAAATTCAGTCCTGCTTATCATCAAAATGTAAGGAACCAAAGTTTCATAACAGGCGTCCCAAGCTTCTTCGGAATGACTCAAATCTGAAAAACAAAAACAGCTCGTTGAATGTTGCATGTATGTATATCGAAATATACATTATTCAATCCATATTTGGAATAAAATTCGAAGATATAAATTGTCAATTATTTAGAGAAGTTCTGCATCTACTGACGGGGTTTAATTTTTTTTAAATGCCATTCGCCAACTGTTGAGCCACGTTGCAGTACTCGAGCTTTCATAGTATTTGGTGACGGTATATTGAATTTCCTTACCTTCTCCATGAACAAAGCTCGCACCAATCACGAATGTGAAAATCAGTATTTTCTGCATTATCGATTCCTTTTGATATCAGTAAAGATATGACTTATCTTTCTTCAACGTTAGGCGTACGTGTAGCAGTGACTGAAGAGGTAGTTTGCAGAGTATTTATAGGTAGTTTGGAGAAGGGCTCTGCAATTTGTGCACCCTATTATTGTTCACCTACACTTGTGTAACTATAATTACTGACTCATTAAGGGTGATGGTCAGAGTAATGCATCTCCTTGTTACTATGATATATATTTGAGGTTTTTGTTAAAATTCATTGTACGCATACTATTTATTGATCACTTTTCTTTCAAAACTCTTTAATTGTGTATATATGATTAGTTTAAGATATTTTACTACATATCAACGATGTTACAATAAATTTAGTTGTAATTATGATTTCTCCTCATTAGTTTCATAAATATATTCCTTAAGAGTAAACAGCTCCCGTTAAGTCATTTTATTTGTTCAAAAGAAACAGAATTTTATTTGATTCCATTGCATTTCTTTCAATAAAGACTACTATAGAATATGAAAGAAGAGGAAGTACTGACTATGATCTATTTGGAATAATTCTACTGCCACTTTTTGCCATGTATCATTAGGAATTAGATCATGTCTGTATATATGGTTCCTCTTACGGTGATTCTGATGATTGCATATTCGCATTATTCGATATTCTGCTCAATATCATTGAGAAGGCTATAGTTGGTTCTTAAAATGGTAGACTTAATTCCATATAAGTGAGTAAGCAAACGAAGGCTATAGTTGGTTCTTAAAATGGTAGACTTAATTCCATATAAGTGAGTAAGATATTACTTGTCTATTGCTATTTTTATCATATCCTTTTATATATATTTGCATATATATATATATATATATATATATATATTTGATTGAGAAGATTTATACATATCGTAAATTCCATATTCGCAAGTAATTATTAACTTACACAGAGAAAAAAAGTTTACTCATATCACATGGGTCACCAATTTATGCTTTGAATCAATTTATTACGTGAGTTGGTTAGACTTTATTCATTTTTTTATGTGTGTTAAAACAACTATGACATGGTGTGTCATCAAACATTAGTTAATTCAATTCATTTTATTGATTGAATCAACTTACTATGAGAGTTAAAATTAATTTTTTGAGAATTTTAAAGTATGTTGAAACAACTATGAGAGAGTGTATTGTAGGAACTCACAACGACTGTTAATCCAATGTATCTGGTGTATACATTAACTTACTATGCGAGTTGGCGCTACTTTTTTTAAGTTTAGGAGTGAGTCAAAACGACTGTTTTGCTTTAACCCACGTCAATTTAACTTCTTTTAAGTAGTACCTGCAACTCACCACGTAGGTAGGCGCAAAAATAACCCATTCATATGAGTCAAAACAAATCAAATTTGATTTGATTCAACTAATCCTTTCTCTGTGTGTAGCTGAAGTATTTTTAGTTTTCAAGCTTTCGAATAGGAAGATGTCTATTGATCGTCAGTAATAGGTATAAAAACTTGTATCAAACAAAGAACTTGACACTATTTATTTACTCGGTGCATATTTGATATCGAAGTAGAATTTGTTAAGTTTAAAATAATTCTGTAGAGTCATTTTGGAACTTTATGTAAATTATTTTTAAAAATTATTCTCCAAAGGTTTATGGTCATATGTAACTTTAACTTTATGAATATAGATGAACTTAGAGCTCAAACTACTTGCATCTAAACAGAATAGATAACAAGTGGTCCATTTTCAATATTGGCATATTTTTTGGTTCATCTTCTTACAAAACTGTGAATCCGGTGTCACCTCTAAGTTTATAAATTATATGGTAATTACCACTAAGAATATAGTTATAAAACTATTTTTAATTGAGGATAAATTTTTAAGGAACTTCATGCTTTTAAGGTTGCTAACACATTGATTGGCTATGAAAATTGACCAATAAGTGTAACGAATGCCAAGTCATTCACAGATACAACAAACTTAAATATATCCACCACGTTAGGTATTCTAAATCTTTAATTATTATAAAAATAATTTAACTTATTTCTTTCCTGTATACAAGGATCAGGGGCGAAAGGGGAGCGTTCAAACTAAACTAACTGTTTAGTGTCCCGCTCCCTATTGGCTCCTCCTGCTTGTCGACCAATCAGAAAAAGATTAAACTTATAAACTTTATTCGTAGAAATATTGTATCCATATTAACTAATGCGGTGGAGAATATATTAATAATCTTATGTGCTGTTTAATATATTTTCTTAAATTTTAGACGGAAAAATCCTAACTTTTTGGGCTCACTGCGTGAATCGAATGCTAGTGACTTGGTTATCCTTCTTCAAATAGAGTAGCTCTTAGTTAACTCAGGTAAGTGTGACATTGAAAAGTTATTTCTCAACTGGTGTCAAATTACCTTAAAGGTCCTCTACAGGCTCCAGGAAAAAATTAATTTTATAGCATAATATTATAGAACTATGTAAGGTCTACGATCATTATACCACAAACCGCATACAATTCGGTTGAGTATATATTTATAGTTTGTTTTCAATGTTTTTTAATACTCTGTGAGCAACAAGTGAGCGAATCACTAACCTGATGCTCAAGAAGAAGATTGTACACTCTTTGTTTTGATTACAAATTTGAATTTCATAAACAAACCATACGTTTTCGGCCTTTATTATAAATATTAATTGTTTCCTAAAGTATATAAACGCTTCTATTATAAATTCATTTAATTTTATACCTTTACAAGAATATTAAAAAGATTTATTAAACCTATTACCTAGGTGACAATCAAAAAAATGGTGTACATTCTTTTTCTTCAAGCTGAAAATTTCTTAAATTAGTAAGTCGGGAGTAAAATAGATTTTGTAGAGTTTTGATTAAAAAAATCTTTAAAATTATATAAAATTAAAATTATGCCACTAAATTCGATGCAGTTTGCAGCAAAATGATAAAAAAACATTAGCTTCGTTGAATATGACAATAAAAAATATTTGCTTGGAGGGGATCTTTATTACATATTCTTTAAAAATTAAATCCTTTCATTTATTGAAGCTATCATCTTGATTCAATTTCCAAATTCATTTAATTCCTTTCAGCTCTAACTTCCTCAAAGGTTCTGTCACCTTAGATATGATATGTTCTGTAGAAACTTGTGAAGGTAGCTAGTTATTTTCAAACTATTTTCAATTCTTAATTAATATATTTTTGGATTGTTGTATTTCTTCAACTCTTTAGGATATTTCTTGATATAATTCACTTTATATCTTATGGAAGGTTGTACTTGACTTTTCCTCATTTGTATATGATATGTGCTGCTGACATCTGTCATAAAATTCAGTTTACTTTTAATCTTAATTATTTTCCCTCTCCTCCGTACACAAGAATGATATCTGAAATTAAAATGAAATAAACAAATCATTCATGTTCTTGGTGAATCCATTGTTGAAATTTATATACCATAATGGTAAGACACACCACCTGTTTCTTCTGATGGTGTGCTGATACAAGTGAGTTGAGAAAACCTATCTGTTAGTATCAATTACTATGATACGTTCTTTGCATCAACTACGATGAAAATATTTGTCATATTTCATTTAAGTAATATTGTTTTTAATCTTGATACATATAATGTGATCTTAAAGTAGATTTATCCAATTGATATGAAAAAATTCAAGGTCTCTATTTTTAACCAAACCAAATGCCAGACCCATTTCTTCGGTTCTTCGGGTTCTGCAATAATGTTTTGCTCTATAAATATATGCAGATGTTTTCGAAGATCTTACACAGAGAAAAATTTTTACTCATATTTAATGGGTCAACAATTTATGCTTTGAATCAATTTATTACGTGAGTTGGTTTGACTATATTCATGTTTTCACGTGTGTCAAAACAACTATGATGTGGTGTGTCACCATACCGAGTTAATTCAAATCATTTTATGGATTGAATCAACTTACTATGAGAGTTAGAGTTACATTTTGGAAGTTTGAACATATGTTAAAACAACTAGGACATAGTGTGTTGAAGTAACTCACAAAGATTGTTAATCCAATGTATCTGGTGTATAAATTAACTTACTATGATAGTTGGCGCTACTTTTTTTGAAGTTTAGATGCGAGTTAAATCAACTATGACATAGTGTGATAAAGTAACCCACAAAGACTGTTAATCCTATGTATCTGGTGTATAAATTAACTTACTATGAGAGCTGGCGCTACTTTTTAAGTTTAGGTGTGAGTTAAATTAAATGAGTATGTGGCAACTTATGCTTTCCGCAAAGCCAATTAATCGAATGACACTTTACAGTTCAAATCTTGTTTGAATTGTGTTACGTGTTGAATGTGAACACTCCTCAATACCATTTTAGTTCAAGTGCAAACAATCGCGTTTTATGCACTAAATAGTATTATCGCTGCCGATCGATTATAAATTATTAATTAATTCCATTAATACATAGATAAATGCCTGCCTAAATATTCTAAAAATTTTGGGATTGATTGGGTGGTGACTAGGTAGTTATTTGAAGATCTAATTTTCTGTGTATAACTATTCATAATAATAAATTTTGATTACCGCCTTCCGGTTTGTAAACTGATATCCAAACTAATTTTCCTAGATTATTATATGTTAACTTATTTAAGCATCATACCTACCTAGCTGTTCTTTTTTCAGTCTCAATACTCAATACCTTCTACATAGGCTAGGCAGTTATTGCGCTGTCCTTAGATAGGATAAGTTCCAAATTATCAGGTGATTTCACATTTTCGGTCACGTATGAAATATAGTATATAGCTACCTAAGAGTTAATTGAAAAAAAAGTTGATCAATTATTTTATATAGTTTTTCTTAGGCGACCGAAAATGTGGAACCGTCCGATAATTCGGAACTTATACTAGTATCTCAAGTTAAGTATTCTTATTATTTATATATTCCAAAACTAGTTAGTGTACCTATAGGTAGGGTTACACACGTAAATTCGGTTCTTTAATTTCTAATTGCGGCCCTATTAAGAAAGTCTCAAAATGCATTTGAAATTAGTTTAGCTATATATTGAATTGTTCAACAGATCAATTTATGATAGGTTCTATTTATTTCATGAGTACCTTGAAGCCATGATGGTTATTAATATTTCTGAGATAAGAGACCGCAGTTAGTTGAAGTGCCGCAATTTACCTACTTGACCCTAGTTTTCTATGACCGGGAGAACTCCGTCCGGGGAGCAAATTAGGAGAACACCGTCCAGGGATTTGGCAGTGAGAACTCCAACCAGAGGTGAGCCTTTTGATATATTATACTTTTTTGGTATTTAATTAAAGTCTAAATTAAGAGTGTATAATGATCAAAATTATGAGGATTAGCAAGGGAAATCCAGTGGAATTAATTAGAGCTAAATTTATACTGCATCTGAAGATTTATAAATAGTTTGACATTTTATATAAATAATTAATTTATATGAAACAATTCTCAGTTAATAATTCTCTTCATTTCTTTGTTAATATGGTTTTTTATATTTTCTGAATCTACTTTCAGATCCTTATGAAGAATTGATGGAGTAGATCAACGTCATCAACCATCGGAGTTATCTTCAATTCCTTTGAATGATTCAGGAACAATTATGATCTGTCAAAGTAAGTATTTGAAAATGTTAGATGCTTTTTAAATATGTATGTGCAATATTATTATCCCTTACTTTTTCATATGCTTTTAGGGATTCCAGACGTGAAAAGAATATCGAAGCTGTCGCTATCTCATTACAAAAGAAGAAAAGAGTAGGTGATGTTATTGATAATGTATATAAATGATACTATGAATTTCTATTATATATATTTAAATTAATATACGAATATCTTATTTCAGGAATTGGTAACCTATAGTCGTAACAGATAGTGACAAGGATTCAAATTATACTTCTAAATAAAAAAAATCTAAAACTTGAATGTTTATATTTCGTTTCCAATTTGACCTTAGTAAATTCTATTAGCATATTTCTAGATCAGTGCCTATGAGTAAGATGAATTGCACTAAAATATGGTTTAGAAGACAAAGGCTTTATTATTATTCATTAAGTTATAGTATAACTGCAGCACATCAAAGATTTATTCTATCAAAATTTGTTTTTGTAGTCTAGCCGGGTAATTTAATTTTTCTAGCAAACCTATTTATCACTACGTAAAGTTATTTACGTCATCTAACTACTTATTTATAAACTGACCTGATGAAATTATTTATTCAATCAAATCTATTAATTTACAACTAATAACCATATATCAATTCGTCGGATAGAAAACATTTCAAAAAGCAAAGATTAATCTAGGTGATCAATTATTTTTTTAAATCAAAATAGTATGCATATCACAGAAGCAAAAGTAGAAAATAAATGAACATGTTAGATTTGGTCGTAGAAAATAAATAGTCTTATCTAATTGATACCGGGACCTAACTCGAGATTGTGATTTAATAGAGTAAATATATTGACTCTATAAGTCATGTAAAAAGTCTGGCTACTGCTAACCGGACCGAGATTTCAACCTACACTAATAGTTGATATACATTTACTTAGTTTACTAGTAGTTGATATAAACAACACGAAATGTTGATATAACCAACACGATTAGTTGATATAACCAACACGAGTAGTTGGTATAACCTACACGAGTAGTTGGTATAACCTACACGAGTAGTTGGTATAACCTACACGAGTAGTTGGTATAACCTACACGAGTAGTTGGTAAAACCTACACGAGTAGTTGATGTAACCTACACGAGTATTTGATATAACCTACACGAGTAGTTGATATAACCTACACGAGTAGTTGATATAACCTACACGAGTACTTGGTATAACACATAGGAGTGATAGGAGAAACATACACAAGTAGTTGATGTAACCTTGTTCTGTAGTTGTTTTAACCATTATATATAAAAGGTTCAACTATCTCGAGTAGTTTTGACTATCACAGACAGTTGTTGTGACCTACGGGAATTAGAAATAATCAACTCACATATGTGTTGTTTTAACCAACGTCAATATAACTGATTTTAAATAGTACCTGCAACTCACCACGTAGGAAGGCGCACAGATAAACCATAAAATTTAGTCAAAACAAATCAAATATTATTTGATTCAACTAATCCTTTTTCTGTGTGTAGATGTTTTCGTGTGACTGTCGGGTCTATCTTGATTTTTCAAGGTTTCTCTATTTTTCCAAACAATCGAAATATTGTTCAATGTTTTAAACAGATTATGTTTGTTAATTATCAGATTTGTATACTAAATCTAATTTATATACTCTTTCCTCGCATTCTACACTAATTTTGCCTCCATAAAGAAAAAATAAATTATTCCGATCATGAAAAATGTTTTTTTTAAGGATGTATTATTTTAGTTTCAAAGATCCATATGTTTTCATTTTTTTTCTAATCATACATTGACCATTTGATTTTGCATGGGAATACCTGATTTTCATCGGATTAATAAATATTTTATTAGCTTCAAGTGTTTACTTGAACTTCAAATATTATATTAATCTCTTCAAAGGTGTTAATGATTGATAATTTATTCCTAACTCTATATAATCAATTTTAAATTCTTTTGTTTCATAATCTTCTGGTGTATATGTTTTCAAGAAGTAATATCCAATCTGATTGACACATTTTTGTATAATTATCCTTGCATATAATATTCCTTGCATTTGTTACATTCTTTTCCGAATGCTGGGCATTTATACTATTCATCTAAACTAAAACTCTAACAATTTCTTAGTTAATTTTTCGGTTTGATATTCTTCAATTCAGAGCTCCAACTTTCTTATCTTTGGGAATTACTTTTAACACGAAGGAAATGATTTATTATTTCAACTGAAAATGCTTCCATTCAGGGAAAGGAATAGAAAGAGAAGAATGTAAATAATTATTTATTTATTATTAGTAATTAATATCATTTTAAAATTTATTTAATTATCATTTCATTTGAAATAAGTTTTTATATGATATTATGCATGTTGTTATCTAAGAAGTATAAATTTATATATGAGGCAATAATTCCTTTTTGAATTATTTTTAAGATCTATATGAACTGTGACTATTCAACCTTAATCCGTTTGACTATCAGAATGTACGGGAAGGTCTTATTCATAAACCTACAGTACTGTATTTTTTACAAGTTGTTAGTATATATACAAAACTAATGTGTACCAAATTTCAAGTAAAAATAATATAAGACATTGGCAACTGAGAGAAGCTATGATTGGGTCACACTTCACTCAATCACAGCTCGCGCATGTGTGTGTACTCCATGAAAACGTAGACTGATTTGTGCTTAGAGGCTAACTAAACTGTATTTCTACGTTGCCACACGTCACCACAGGACAATTAAATTCCAAATTTACGTTATTTACGCCGATAAATCAATGTTTTTTTAACTTTTTAAATAAAAAAAATATTTAGTATTTATGAAGGAAAAAATTCAAGAAATGCCGGAAAATTTTAAGGAATGACATAAAAAAGATACAAATGAATTTATAAAGGATGTTCTTAGAAAACACACGTCAAACTCGTTAGGGTTAAGTTAATAAATAATTAAATCGAATATTGATATCCTAAAAGTCCATTTGAATGTTCAATATTCAATAATATTGAAAATTCAATTCACTTATTTTCAATAGGTTATATTTCTTCAAAACAAAGATATTGTAGATTTAAAATATTTGGTCGGGTAAGTTCCAATTTATCCGAATATTCCACACATTAATCAAGTAAAAAAATATGTATCTATTGTTTACTATAATTTTAATTCGTATCTATTGTATTATGGAAGTTATTTAAATTTGGGATTTGATAAATTGCAATCATACACTTTGAATTACTCCTCCCTACTGTATGATTTTTTTTCTATTTCTGAAGAATTAGAACAATAAATATAGACAATGAACACTATGATATCACGGATTTCACACTTGATTAGTAGTGTCAATTCATTTTAAAACTTATTTGCGGAATCGACACATCAATCTTTTATATATGAGAGAACCATGTTACGCGATTTCAATA